>WOXC01006433.1:0-590903 GCA_011680675.1 Gymnobelideus leadbeateri
CTGTTTACATTTTACCAACTTGTAGGACTGGTATATACAACTTGAATATATTTAGCAATGCAATGATCCTTCAGGATCAACTTATAAAGGATGTCTGTAAAGAAACAAATGTTAACATGGCCTATCTACTTTATGTTTTTAAATCATTGCAGAAATGTGTAAAATTATCTTTTGCTGATATCCCAACTTCTCACCTAGTTGGGAGAGAATTTTCTTCATCTTATCAACCACATGTGGCCTAAAACCTTAGAGATTTTTGTTGTTGAGTTGCTTCAGTCCTGTCTGTCTCTTTGTGACCTTTTTGGGATTTTCTTGGCAGAGATACTGAGGTGGTTTGCCATTCCCTTCTCCAGCTCATTTTATAAGCAGGGTTAAGTCACTTGCCCAGGGCACAGAGTTGGTAAGTATCTGAGGCCAGATTTGAACTCAAGAAGAAAGGTCTTCTTCACTCCAGATCTGGTAACGCTATTCATGGAGTCACCTAACTGTCCATACAGAGAGAGATAAGAAGTTGTATGTAAATAGACCAGATAATATTTTGGCATCCACATGGTACATGCCATCATTGTTTAATATAGTGAGAGTGTAGTCTTCTCATTTTTGATTCCTTTCAATGCTGTGAGCATTGTAGAAAGCTGTAATGTCGTGCACGAGCAGCTTTCCAGAGGACTGCTACTGTGAACAGTTTTTAAGGTTCTCATTACACAGTATAGTGAACACTCTATTTATTCTATAACAAATCAAAGAAAAACATCCACAGAAAAATCAAGGTACAGCATTCACAAATGTTACAACTTGTCACAGAAAATCATAATATAGTATTCACAACAGCTTATCATTAAAATGGCCACATAGTTTTCACCAAAGTGGTCACAATATTTAGAACAAAGAACAGTCATCTCAAAGTACAATAGTCAGTCTTCCACTCATGAGGCACACTTGATTAACTCAATTAACAATAGTCAAAGTCTTTCACTCATGAGGCACACTTGACTAACTCAGTCACTTAATCAGCAATCAATTATTAAGTATCATTAATTACTAGATACCATAGAAAATACAGACCCTCCACCACTAGGTCACTAGTAAACTACAATTTCATCATTAGTACCCATGGAGAGGTCTTTTCGTCTTGACTTCGGGCTGGTTCTCAGATTCCCTGGATCCCCTTCCATTGTCCCTTATTCTACCTAAATTCACCAGACTGTCACCTGGGTTCAATGGCAGACAGCTCCCAGTTCCTTGTCCAGCTCTCTGGATCCTTCACAATTTCTGCTCCAGGGAATTCAAGGCTCAACCAAACCACAAAGAAAGGAAGTCTTAGCATCCCAGTCATGCTTTGTCAGTCACCAGGGCTCCTGGGCTCCTGTTCAGAAGAAGCTCCACCACCACAAATTCTCAGGAAATTCTGGCTCAGTTCTCAATTCTCTCTTCTGTAGCTGATCTGCCACCAGATGCTGGTCCCAAGAAAATTCTGACTGTGCCTCTCTGATGCTTTTCTTATATACACAGCATTAGCTACTTCCTGTTTCAGCCAACCCCTTCTTGTTAAGTCAGTAACAGGAGACAGGAGTTCATACCTTCTGTTTCCCCAACAGAGGCTTGATCAATTCTAATTGCTGAGTACCTGCTAACTTTGCCAACACAAAGGGATCTTCAAATTCAAACTACAATACCATTACAATGGCTCCTTCAGGCCTACAGATTTGATGGTGCTCCCCAGGGCAGCTAGGTGGCACAGTGAATGGAGCTCTGGGCCAGGAATCAGGAAGACTCATCTTCATGAGATCAAATCTGGCCTTAGACATTAATTAGCTGTGTAACCTAGGAAAGCCACTTAATCCTGTTTGTCTCAGTTTCCTCATCTGTAATATGAGCTGGAGAAGAAAATGGCTAACCACTCCAGTCACTGAGAATCAGATAGCATTGAAACAACTGAACAACAACAACAACAAATTCTACACAATCAGCAGAATTTTCTAGTTACTGCTGTCAGGGCTAATCTTCATCAAGGGTGCTGCTCAGACTAGCAGAGCTAGCTGCCTCTCCCACAGAACTAGAACACTAGGATTCTCCAATTAAAAGAACTAGGCTTGAAGTTTTTTCTTCATTTTAAAAGGAAATAGACATAGGAGTCAGTCAGTAAAGCATTAATTGTCTTTTATGTGCCTAGCAATATGCTAAGTACTGTAGATAGAAAGAAAGTCAAAAGACAATTCCTGCCCTCAAGGAGCTCCCATTCTAGTGGAGGGGACTTGAAAACAATTGTGATCAATATATGGGCAGGATCAATTGGAAACAGTGAACATAGGAAAGGCAATAGCAATAAGGAGGATCAAGAAAGATTTTTCTTTAAAGATGAGATTTTAGCTGGTGCTTGAAGGAAGCTGAGGATGGAGAATATATTCTAGGCATAGGAACAGTCATTGAAAATGCATAATGAGGAGATGGAGTGTCTTCTTCAAGGAACAGAAAAGAATCCAGGTCCTTGGATCACAGAGTATATGGCGGAGAGTACAGTACAAAAAGATTGAAAATAAATGAAGTCATGGAGGGTTTGGAATCCCCAAAAGAGGACTTTATATTTGATTCTGGAGCTGATTAAAAGTTACTAAAAGTCTTATCAGTCAATTATACTTCCCTGTGAATGAGTTTATCTCTTATTGCACCAGGGAAGGTTTGGAGTAGCTCCCATTAGGTGCCTAGGGGAAGGAAAAAAGAATTTGAATTGTCCCTTAGATGGTAACTGGTAAAAATAAGGTGCAAAATATTGGAAGAGTAATTGTGATTACGTGTCTTTCTGTAAAAAAGGTGACTATAGTTAATACTCCTACCACATCTTGGCTTACTTATTGAGACTAGTTTGAAGCCTGTGCATTTCTCAATTTTTTAAAAATCTTAATGATTTGAGGAAATAATTTGCTGTGAGATAATTTAAAAGAAAAGATGGCTGGTCTTAGGAAAACTGATTTGAATGTTGGTTCTGATATTTATTTGCTGTGTGAATTGAGCAAATTGCTTAATTTCTCTGGGCCTTGGCTCCTCATTTGTAAAGTAAAAGGAAACGCATTTATTAAGTAACTACTGTGTGCCAGAAACTAAGCTAAATACTCTGCAAATATTATCTTATTTGATACTCATAACAGCCTTGGGTAGGTATCATTATTTCATCCATTTTACTGAGGTAAACAGACATAAAATGACTTGAGAGATAGCTAATAAGTATATAAGGCCAAATTTGAACTTAAGTCATCCTTTCTGCAGGTCCATAGAATGAGACAAAAGTATGATAAGGATAGTTTATGATTTTTCTAATATCTAAATTTATTGTGCTTTTCCCCATCATTTAGAACAGAAGTGTCAACAATGCTGCCTACAATATTCCAAGTGCAGTTGGAAGTAGATTAAAATGTAATTGGAAATATCTAACTAGATAAAAATACAATGTAACTTAAGCAATGTTCGTGTGTGGTTTTCTAAGTCAATATGCAGGGATACTGATATATGGTTTAGTGGCCCCAAGTTCTATCTGAGCGTCACACCATTTCTCTAGAGAAGTGAATCATTGTTAAGTGGTTCCCTGAACTCTCTGGGTCTGCCAGAGAAAACTGAGTCCAAATACCTATCAGTATCCAAATACAAGATCCTGACTTCTTGTTATCATGTGGGACACTTAAAAAAAATGTTAACACCTGCATCAATGCAAATATCTTAATGGCTTGTTTAATTTTTTTTTTTGCTTGTTTCCATCTATATAGTTCTTGTGCCATATGACAATTTGTTTGTGAAACCCAAATTGTTTAATATCAATAGCATCCATTCTAATTATTTCTGATCTATATGTTAATAGATGTTTCCTTATAACAGTACATGCTTTGTCATTGCCTCTTCATTTTGTTAACATATTTTAGAGAGAATCACTCCCTCCACATCTCCCTTTTCCCTTCATACACAATTAAGGTAGAATAAAACATTAGTCTTCCTCAAAAATCAAAGGGTGAACAACAACAACAGAATAAAACAAAATGTATTTAGTGCATTGTTTATGTTAGCCCAACAGAAATCTACCCTTTGCATTCTAATTCAGTATCTAAAAAAAGGAAAAACTGTTGGCAGGCCTACTTTCCAGAGATAGGTGCTCTTGAGCTGCTTTGAGATAGTGAATCATTGTTGTGTAGCAAATATTCTTTTCATAGAACTTATTTATCATATTAAACTTTGGAAATATCCTTGGCTTCTTTTTCTCAGAGTGACCAAGTTCTTTGCAAATAGGGTCATTTTGCTTTGAAAATTGCCTTGTTTTCAGAATTTTACTGCTAAATTGAACCAAGGAAACATGTTCTCTGTTTGCTTACTGAAGGAAAACAAAAATGATAGGAAAAATAAGTGCTAAAAGTAATAAGCATATTCTAAAAGATTTTTTAAAACTAGGATACATCTGTTTAACTAAACTCATCTAGTGGAGGTTGGATTGGACCCAATGAGTACTGAGCCAACGTCTACTTTGGGGAAAATAATTCAGGAATAACCATCCTGAGTGTTTTGTATCATCCACAGATTCTTAAGCTGGGATCCAAAGAGCTTCATGTATAAATTTTAGGAGGCCTATAAACTTAGTTGAGGAAAAAAATTATTTCCACAAAATTTTATTTTCTTTTATAATCCTAGGTATTTTATTCTATTTGTGCTGAACCCCTGGAGTAGAGAAAAGGATGTAAGAGATATCATGGATAAGATTTGGCAAGTGTTGGATATGTGGGATGAGGGACATTTGAGGAGATGAGAATCATGCCAAGATTGTGAACCTGGTCAACTGGACTTAAGGGAGTTTAGAAAAGAGGAGGTTTGGGAAAGAAAGTTAAGAACTTAGTTTTGAGTATGTTGAGTTTGAGGTGCCTATGGGACATCCAGTTTTGAAATATCCAATAGGCAGTGAGATTCCGGACATTATTGAACTGAATAATATTCTTGCTGGGAATTTAAAATAATGCTATTGTTTTCGATATTTTCTTCTTATAGTGGAGGATGAGAATTGGGAGAAAGAGCAAGGAAGGTACAATGCAAAAAAAAAAAAAAGGAATAAAAGCAAAGAAATACAGTTTCTATATGAGCTTCATACCACTTCAGAGAAGTGATTGATCCTTAAGTAGTTCTCTGAACTGTCTAGGTCTGCCAGAGAAAGCTGAGTCCAAATACCTATCAGACACCAAATATAAGATCCTAATTTCTTGTTATCAAGTTGAGATGCTTTAAAAAAAAATGCTAACATTTGCTAAATGAAGAAATATAATGCATCAATGCAAATATCTTAATGGCTTTTCAGGAGGTTAAAAAACATAATTCCCAAAGGGGTGGGGGGAGGCAATTGAGGTTAAATGACTTGCCCAGGGTCACGCAGCCACTATCTCTAGCAAGATTTAAACTCAAGTCCTAAACTCTATCCACTTTGCTATCTAGTTACCCAACTATATTCACATTACTACTTAAAAAATTTTGAACTTGACTGATAGACCTGAATAGGCAAAATTAAGAAGTGGTTTGTCATCAACACCATCTCCAGCCACCCCTAACAACTTATGTAGTGTCTTGACTACCAGGGACACTTATCAGTGTTATTCCCTTATTCTTTTGGACTCTACCCAATCCTCCATCCCCATCAAAACTTTTTTGTTAGGTATCCCCAGGCTTTTCTACTTGGCAACTAATAAATCTGAGCTAATCATGCATATGCTAATGATCCTGATGGATTACTGTTATCCCTACAGGTAACCTATTTGAATTTTAATAGGGGCCTTCAGCCTAAAAACAAAAGGGAAGCTTTTGATAAGATTGGAGTTTTAGAATGAGAAATAACTAATGGTCTGAGTGGAGGCAGGTTTTTAGGGTATGTAGAGCTTTTCTGGTTTGTCCTCCTCCCTTTTGTTCCCCAAGACCTATCCCTAACAAGGGATCTCAAAATAGCACAGGCAGCAGCTGGAAAGCCAAGCTTCATTACTGATCATCTACCTATGCTAATTGTCCCTGTTAATAATATATCACAGACAGACTTCCAGTTTTTAGGAACATAGGCAAGTAAAGTTTCCCAAAGAAATTGTGTCTTCCCAAGGACACAGAAAAATTACACCTAGCATTTATATAGTGCTTTAAGGTTTGCAAAACACATTATCTCATTTGATCCACACAATAATCCTGAAATGACATGGTTGGCCCTATCCCAGTTTTACAGATGAGGAAACTGAGGCTAAAGGAAGCTAAGTGATCTGTCTGAAGTCACAAAATTAGGAAATGTCAGAGGCAGGATTTGAAATTGGCTTTTCTGGACTGTGTAATATATCAATCACAATGCCAGTCTAGAAAAACAGACATAAAGATAACTCTTCCTTTGGCTAGTGGATGAAACTACGAAAGGGCAGAGTCCTAGGACTCCACACCAAGAAGATGTCAAGGCAGGTGCCAGGAAGATCTAAGTATTAAGATCTAAGTATTATTTCAAGCAGAGGCAGAAACATTGCAATAGAGCCACTCTGGGTAACCTTTCTCTCTTCATTTTTTGTAGAGTGCCTCACACCAGAATGAACCAGAATGAGGACTCCTCAGAGAGAGGACATATAGGATGTGTGATTATGGACTTAGGACTTGCTTTAACCACACAGGTTCCCTACACATGTGACTAATTGAACTTAAAATTTTTGCTATCTTGGTTTCCTCTTACTGTTGAGGGCCACCATAAAATGATGATGAAGTATAGGATTAGGGGTACTCGAGACCCCACAATACCAACATGCAGGGTTCTGTCAAATCCTTGACTCAAGTTTTCTCTCAGCCAAAGTACAGAAAAGTTTATTAAAAGTTGACCATATTGGGTAGACTCTTAAGGAGCCTCGGCATCTACGATACTTGTACTGGACAAGCAGGCCAGAATAATATGACAGAGTGAATCTGCACTAGATCATTCTCCAGTGCTTTCATTTCTCAGGGAGGCAAATTGGGGTCTTATATACAGAAAGATTGTGGGAGGATTTTAGGGATGAGGAGGAGTTTGGGGAGGGTCTACAGGAGGAGTCAAATGAGGTCAGACTCCAAGTGATGAGAGAATAAGGTGGGAAGTAGCTGGAGGCTACCTGGAGAAGAGACAATGGAGGGTTTGGGAGGATCTAGGGTGGGAAGTTGCTGGACAAAGGAGAGCTAGGCTAGTAACAGAGGTTTGGGCCTCCATTACTAGACAAATAGAAAGGCAAGTAGACTACACAGATAGACAAAACATTTATTAAGTGCTTTTTTTGTGCCAGGCACTAGACAATGTCCTAGGGATACATGTAAAATCAAATTAGATGCTGCCTGCCCTCAAAGAGCTCACCCAGGCACTTGACCCACCTCAGGCCACCTACATTACCTAATTAGCTTACTTAACATTCCTTTTTCTGTTGTTTTTTACCCACACCTAAATACTTGACCACTTTAGGATCTTGATCACCTAATTAGCCTAATAGATGGTCCTTTCTTTGCAATTTCTGGCCTACCCCAGACTACTTACAACTTAATTCATTCTAGATCCTTTCAATGTCCCTTTTGTATATAAGCATCTGTCTCACCTCTGTTTCACTGTGAACCCAGCCTGCTATTTGTATTACAGTGAACCTTGCCATTTGTCTGGAAGATTGCTTTACTGTTTGAATTCATTCCAGGCAGATACTACCTTATGCCCTGACATTTTGGGGTGCCCAGCAAGCCCAAACTATATCATTTCTAACAGGCATTTAGTAATTCAGTAATCCGTAATTCAGGCACATGTGTGACCATATTCAAGTCTGGACCTTTCCACAACTGTAAAATGAAGGGATTATGTCAGACACCTTCTAAGGACTTTTATAGCTCTAGATCTGTGATGTCATGATCTGATGGCCCTTGTAGGATTACTGTACATGGGAAATTTGCAGTGAAACTATAGAATATTGGAACTGAAAGAGATATAAGATTATCTCACCTAATACCTTCATTCAAGTGATGAGGAAATTGATACCCAAAGAAAGGGAGGGAATAAAACTCAGGTCCTCTGATCCTCAAGAGAATATCTTTTCTCTTAAATAAACTATGTCTCTAATAGCACTTCTTGGCTGAATCAGATTTGACTGTTATGATCAACTACAGTCCTGGCCAATGAGACTATATCACTACAGGTCACTACAGGAACAGTTTCTAATCTCAATCTTGTCCAGCTCAATTCAACAAATGTTTATTAAGAACCTATTCTATTCAAAGAATTTGGCTAGGTATATACAAATAACTCACATAGCTGGTCACAGAACACAGAAAACATGTCCTTCATGGTACCTTCAGATCTTTTCAAACTTACTAACCCTTTCTTGGTCTGAAAGGGGAGAAGGTAGTGTTAAACTTCTAATTGCAAATGCCAGTATGTGGAGTACAGAATTGGCAAGTGGGGTTCCTTTGAGAATGTGGACCATTTACAGTCTTTCAGAAGGAGACCTAGGGACTCAAGTACCATGATGTTTATAGGACTATTGTGTGAAAGGAACATTAGACTTGTTTTTGCTGAGTAGAAGGGGCAAAGAGGGAGAGAGGGAAAAAGGGAGGGAGGGAGGGAGGAAGGGAGAGAGAGAGAGAGAGAGAGAGAGAGAGAGAGAGAGAGAGAGAGAGAGAGAGTACTAAATGGCTCATGTGAAAGCAAAGTTTAAAAGCAAGAAAGTATCCCAGTTTCCATGCCAAGAAAGGTGCTACTTGGGAAAAAGGATGGGTATTTGGGAGAAAGGGACTATCTTATTCATATCCAACAAAATCTTTCATAGCCAAAAATAATTTCTTTTGTTTCTTTTGCCTCAGGGCTACCCCAGTGGCCAAGAGCTACTAAAAATGATCACCGTCCCACTGTATTTTAAATGACCAATTTCTAAAATAACTGTTGGAGGAAAAATATAAGTTATACTGAGATTTTACACAATGTTAAAAATTGTTATACTATTTTTTGAACTTCTAATATTCCCTCAAGCTTATAGAAAACAATTGATATTACTGGTAATTTGGCATAATGGATAAAAGGTATGCTCGATAAAAGAATTGGAGGGGATTGCAAAAGGTATGCAGTCCAATCTCCTCACTTTAAGATAAGAAAACTGAAGCCTAGGAAGGTTAAGTGACTTGTCCATGGTCCCACCCAGAGTAACAGCTGGAAATTTGAATCCTTCTGAATCAAAATCCAGTATTCTTTTTACTGCTTCTGTTATCCATAAAATGAGTATTTTATAAAAAATAGGTGCATGAAAGTAACTGCATAATTTTGATGGCTTGTCCTGTAAATTCATTTGTAAAACATGACATGTTTAGAGAAGATAATAAGATTGCAGTATATTATTGGGGGAAAAAAGAACAAAACTATTAACTTACAATAATAACCACAGCAGTAAAGAACTACTTAAAATGCATGAAAAGCATGCAGTCCCCTAGGAATTCCATCTCTGATTCTCATTTTTAAAGTAAGAATCTTAAGTGTAAGAGAATTTACAGTAAAAGTGTTACCCATCGGATGAAAAATGGAACTTGGTAGCATACGCTACAATTCTGAAAGTGGCTACATGTTTTGGTTACCAATTAAATATGACATAACCATGAGGTAGAGTGTATTATTTAGTTAACTAAAATTAAAATTGCTATAAGCAAAAATGTGAAAAGTAGTAATTAAAGCAATTTATTTAAAAGTGTACATTTGTTCATTTTTTTATCGATAACTTATTTCTAAAACTCTCTTAAAGCCCCAATAAACTGCAAATTCAATCCCTAAACAATGTAGAATTCCTGATAATAGTTAAGCAAAAGAGCATTAAAAATTGATTGTGACTGCTCGTGTACACAACCTTATACTTTGGTAACTGACTGTTTGTTGGTTTTTGTCCTTCGTTCTTGAAGAGGACCAAAATGATATTACTATGCTAGAGTCAAGTTTCTATGTGTCCCACTGTCGCTGATCAGATCAATACAATCTCGAGAGGTTCTACCACAGATTAGGCACAAAGAATTAATGTGAACATTTGGAGTGGATTCTCTAAATTTGAACTTCTAGCATTTCTTTTGAGTTACTTCAATTCTGCTTTGCTAGTAGTGTACAACACTTTGTCTGATGTGGACATACCAAGCTGAATGGTCCCATGCCAGTGTCTCTCATGTCACACAAGCAGTTCCAAAGTTCTTAAAAGAGACCTCGAGAGCATCCTTGTATCGCTTCATTAATGAACTGTGTTAAAACTGTCCAATGTTTTTAATCTGAGTTTTGTCACTATTTTATGCAATCTTCATTAATAATTTTAGTCATTGTGTTTGTTGTTTTATGTGTCTTTTATTTTTTAATTCTTCATACCTATTGTTAATTATGGCATAGTAACATGTACAACTTAGTCACATAATTTGTTTCCATCTTCTTGCTATTATAGTTAATGCTTCTATTATTATAGTTGCATAGATAGGTGTGTGTGTGTGTGTGTGTGTGTGTGTGTGTGTGTGTGTGTGAATTATCATGTTTAGGATATAAAAGTAATAGTGACTGGGTAAAATGGTATGGACAATTTTGTATATATTCCTTAGACAATTCCAAATCAATTTCCAAAATAGATGAACTAAATCACAACTCCACTGTGATGTGTGTATGTGTGTGAGACAGACAGATGAGTGATGGGGGAGAGAGAGATCAATAATACTCACATATCTTGTCTTTTATAATATCCTTTTTGATGGTTATAAATTCACCCTCAATTTAGTTGTGAAAAAGATAATCATTCTTTAGTTTTAAAGTTGTTTTTTTCAATATTTCATAGTTACAAATGTGTACGTATATATGCGTTTCTATGTACATACACACAATTTATGTCATTTATACATTTGCAATTTATTGTGGTATATGGTTTAAGCTGCTGATAGAAACCTATTTCCTGCCAAACTGCTATCTAGTTTGCATAGTATTTCTTGTTGATTAAATAATTCTTTCCCCAGTGTGTGTGTGTGTGTGTGTTTGTGTGTGCATGTGTGTTCTAATGTTATTGACTCAAGTCTCAATTCTACTATGATCTGCTCAATATTATTTGGCCCACTTATCTTTTCAAACATTTCACTAGTACCATTTAATATATTCTCAAAATCATAGTTAGCATTCGTCAGTACCAGTATTATCAATTAACCACTTGATTTCTCTTCAGTATTAATTGACCAACTAACATCATTTAGCTTTTAAAAAGGGATAGCTACTGAAAAGATATGGCAAGAAACAAAAGTATTAGCCGTCCACCCCTAAATAGAGTATACTCTCCCTTCTATATCTCCATTTCTGGGAGAATGGGCTCAATCTTAAAGTGATAGCTATAATTAACTCTCTACCAGAATGCTCACTTTGGGGTGTGGCATAGTCAGCAAACATGTCAGTGTCCTTGCTTGCAGAACACAAAGACCTGGCTACTGGGTTTTTTTGACTGCTTGGTGAATTTCAAAGGTTATTTCTCAGGCCCATGATGGTGTACCAAGCACCATTACTCTAAAACTTTGGTATGGATTCTAGTTCATGGACTTTGGTAGCTTTTTGAAAGTTCACAAGCTTAATTCCTTCTCCAACACTCATTCACTTTAGAGAGGGAAGGATGCAGCACAACAGAGAAAGAAAACAGTTGTTCTAGGTACTGATGGCTACATGTCAAAGTGGGGAGAGTAGGTTGTTGGCACTACCTTTTTCTCCCCACTGAACGCTTGCTTCATTCTTTGCCTCAGTCATTACCTGGAAAGTAATTTTGACCAGTTAGTGCACTTTCTATGTGCATTTGGTTCTGACTAAGAAGCCTATTAGAAGACTTTTCTGCACCACGTAGTAAGTAGACAAGAAACAAAGAATAACTGTTTATGCTCTAAAGTAGGGAACTAGGCTTCTCTCTTCCACATCATCATACATTTCAAAAAGTAGTCTCTTCAAGCATTCATACTGGGTTTGCACCACACAGAGCTCATGGTTCCCAGGTCTAGGACTCAGTTGGGCCCTCTGTCTGTTTCTGTGCGTGTGTGTGTGTGTATATATACATGCAGGTGTGTATATACACACATGATTTAAGCACGGTAATGTACCACAGTGGAATGTCCTGGGTTGCTTTCTCCCTAAACCTATACTAGAAGTAGATGTTTCCCCCACCACACTGGAAGCATAGTCAAAAGGCTATGCCTATAAAGCCATACTTACTCTTTCTCCCCTAAAGCTGTAAGAAGTCAATATTATTCTATATTCCTTCAATAAAAAAATGGTTCACAACTTTTAAATTTTCAAGTTTTCATTCAATCATTATAATAAGGACCAGTCTGTCATTTTATTCTACTGAACTAACCTTCTCACGTATTTCACAGCAACTGAAGCAATGAATTAACATGCTACTAGCATTGCATGTGGTATAGTAAGATATTGAACTGCATTTTGTCAGCTTGAGTAAATAACTCTCATTTTACTCTCAGAGTTTTGGAAATGAAATTGTGTTAAAACCACATTAAACTCTTATTCTTATTGATCCTGGGACTGCTGCATTATTTAGAAGAATATAGGGTAATAAAAATTTGTAATAAAAATGAGACTGTTGTTTTCCTCCACTTTAAATATTCATATTAATTGAAATAACATAAAGAAAGGATTGAACAGACTTCAATAAATACATTGGATATAATACTAGTAAAAGATAACTTTCAATTGCATACTTTATTTCAAAAATCCTATACTGAGGTAAGTGAAATAATTAAAAAGGCATTTATGATTGGCTTTGCAATTTAGCCACAGATGCCTTAAGGGCATAAGATTTAGATCATAAAGGGACTTTTGAGATCAACTATTTCAACTAACTCATTATAGTTGAGAAAATTGAGATCTGGAGAGTCTGTGACTTGTTCATAATCACATTGCTAGTAAATACCAAAGCAAGGATGCAAGCCTGGGGCCTCTCCCTCCAAATCCAGGGAGGCTTTCTCTCACTGTTTCACTATGCCTATTAGCTAAACTCTTAATTCACCTTCTACCTTGGCCCTTATTTTTTTGGGAAAAAAAAAGCCTCCAAAATCACCATGAACAACTTTAAAAACATAATAATTTATCTACTGTCAAAAATTGAATATATTTTGAAAATAATGATCTTTTTGCCTTACTTTGTCTGGAATGAGGCCACTATTGCGATGTCCCATAGTCTCCAGTATCTTGGCCCCATTCTCTGACCATCTCCACCTAATGAGAAACTTGGACTCAAATCCAGGCTCCACTTTTCTCCTTTTGCCTTACCAGTCCACTGCCACTTCTTGAACTTTCAAAGCAACACCCCAATCCTTTTTGGAACCTCTTTATGTGTTGTCTTCCCCCATTAAAATGTAAGTTCTCTGAGGGCAGGCACTATCTTATTTGTTTTTACATGTATCACCAGGACTTAGTCCAGTGTCTTGCACAAAGAAAGCACTTAATAAATGTTCTGTCTGTCTATCTATGTAGCCTAGTTACTGTTGAGGTTTCATGATGTGTTGTGGTGGAATTTTCTCAAAGAATTCAGAATCAGACCACCTCCAATCCAAGTATAGCCATTTATTGAGAATGACACCTCTCATGAAGTGGGCTAAGTTCCAAGAGGAACCAGCAATTTCAGAGAAAGCAAGACAGATTTTTATAGGGTAAAGAAGCTGATTACACAATCAAAATTTACATAGAATATAGGACTATGATTACTATTAAAAAGGCAGGAGGATTTTGTTAAGGGATTAGATAATATGGGAGGAGTCCCAGTCAGAGTGGAATTGTTCATGTGATTATTCACAATGCATACAGAAAAACCTATCTGGGGGGGTATATATGATATTATAATAAACCTTTCTATGTCATAAGTTTACTCTAAGTCAGTTCTTTACTATTACTGCACATGTGCCTCTTTAGGGAAAGTCCCTTCTATTATTTTGCGGTCCACATCCTGTTCAGGCATCCTGGTGGTGCTGCTTTGTGATTGGCTGAGTTATTGTGGTCCTGTCTGAGACTAGATTGATATGGTTGTGGTTGAGTGCATGGACACATCTGCTGTTTCTGTGGGAAATATGAGGAATGGGTCTGGGGGCAGTGCCTGGATAGAGGCAATGGCTGGGATCCCAGCACATGGACATGCCTGCTGTTTCTGTAAGAACTATGAGTTCAGGGACACACCTGTTGTTCTAGTGAATAGTGAGGAGGCATATATGAAGAAATGAGGGTGTTGGTGGTGAGGCTAGGTAGGTACAGTGGGCCTGCTGTTCAGTGGGACATATAATGAAGTTAGAATATTGGGACTGGGGGCAGCTTTATTAGGATTACATCAGTTACCTTTCTACTTGTCTTCTAACTATCTAATAGCCATTTTTTAAACCTAGATAATGGAAAACAAAAGAAACCCCCATACTTATTGACTGGTTGTGTGACCCTGGACAAATCATTTAATCTTTCCATGCTTCCAGAGACTCTTTTAAGAGTTCCAAAGGAGCAATTGCTCATTTGCCTTGTTTGAGAGGATTTCAGAGCCTTCTTTGCTCACAAAAGGAACAAACAAACAAAATCTTAGAATGTTTCTGTATAAAATTTAACCTCTAAAACTCTGACTCTGTACTTTCCCCTATGTCACCCCTGAATGGTAATCAGTCTTACATGACTCACTATATCAAGGCAGACCAGCCCCAGTTATGCTTTCCCTCACATCTCTTGTTTCATTGTGTTTGTTCCATTGCATATCATATACTGTTTCCCCTGTGCTGTACCTGTCCACAAACCCCTACCCTCTGCCACCTTCCAGTTCCAGAGCAGTAATTAAATTAGTCTTGCCATTGCTCCTATATGCCAGTCCACTACCCCATAGATCCTCTTAGCATCCCTGTAAATTTTCAAACCAAAATTCTCTTCAGTCTCCAACACCCTTGTAGGTTTTGGCTCTCTCCACTAAAACAAAAGATCTTTGTGGGCAGACACTGTTTGAACTTTTATGTTTGTATTTACAGTATTTATCACAGTGTTTGGTACATCATGAGTACTAATAAATGATTTTTTCATTCATTCCTTCTTTATAACTTCCATCTAGGACATGAATAACTTTTCTAGATATAAGAATGAAAATATGAAAGGTGATAAAAATAAGATTTAAAAGCAAGAATATGATATCGAGACACAGCAAATGACCAGGCAAAAGATAAAACTGCTAAAAATTTAATTACATTATAGCTCTAAATGTCAAGTATTAAGGGAATCAGTAAACAGGATAATGTAACCTGTCACTTCATATTCTGTAGAGTGATATTCTCCCAATAGGTACTCAAATACAATAATTAATGAAGATGAAACTTCCTTCACTCATACATATAATATATAATTATATTCATTGTCATAATCATCTATCTTTATAATCATATATTATTGTATTTATTTGGAACCCCTTTTTGGATGTTTCTGTAAGGTTCAGAAGACAGCATTATTACTGTAGACTAAGAGGGGTATATCAAGCTTTTACTTTTCTTCCTGGGGGAGAGGGGGAGTCCTATTGACTTGTCATAATTGAATGCATTATTAAAGTATTTATTACTTTCAACATACCAGTGGAGATTTGATTACATAAACTAGTCATTGGGTTAATTTGGAAAATAATCCTCCTCTGAGATTTCATTCCTTATATTTCCTACAGGATGATTCTATGAATTTCTTATCATTGCTGTTAAGGTAACATTTTGAAATTACACTTATAATTTGCCTTTGTTCTTGTCTGGGTCTAATTCAGGTCAGTTCTTTAATAGTCTAGGCTTGTTACTGCAACAAAATGAGATGTATAAGTCATTCAACAATTAATGAAAGATTTACTTAACCATAGAAAAATATTCAACAAAGATAGACTTTGAGGACATCAAGTTGATTCAACTGAGGGAAGCTTCCTTGTGTGAACTGCCCATTGTGATCCTACCAGCAAACTTCCACAGGTTCTCTAGAAATCTTCATGGATGATTTTACACTATGGTGTTCAGGAAGTAATGTCAACAGCTTTAGTCTCCTGAGCCAACTAAGACACAAGTATGATCTCAATAACATTTAAGGAAGAGTTAGCCCTCCTTGCATAGGGGGAGGGGTTAGGATATGTTCTTACCAAACCTTTACAATTATAATATGATTGATCCAGAGTGAAAATAATTTTAAATGAGTGAAATAAGGTTAACCTTTATGAAAGGATTGGATATATTCCTTAGAAGTAAAGAAAACCATTCCCTACCCTTTAACAAACATGGATTTAACTTATTATTCACCAGCTTAGCTCTGAAGGGAAAAAAAAAAACACGCAAAAGACAAAAATATTCTCTTCTTTCAAAAAGCTTATTCTTTCACATGCATCAACTCAAAAGAAGTAGAAATTTCAGCACTTTAAAGTGAAATGTCCATCTTTCTATCCCCATCCATATCTTATCATTTTAATTTCTTCTTAGAGAATATTATTCTATCCAATATACCAGCATGACTTGAGGAAACACATTTTCTGATTTTGATATAACTGATATTCATATTACTCTAATATGTTTAGAATAGTAATTCTCCAAATAAATGTAATGAAACTCATTCTATTAGCAAGTATCTATAAAGCAGCTCTTATGTGCCAGGTATCACATTTAGTGCTAGAGATACAAAACCAAAATAAAAGTCCCTCAGGTTTTTGTTCGATGGGGGAAAATGTATCTGTTGAATTAAAGACAGTGTGATATACCAGAAAGAGCATCGAATGAGTCTAGAAAATTATAGTTTGCTTCTATCTCTGCTGCTAACACTGAGGAAGTTAATTTTTAAACCTCAGTTCCCTCATCTGTAAAACAAGGAAAATGGACATGAATGATCTTGAAGACCCCAGTCTATTGGTTGATTATTAAAATACTTCAAAGATCCATGATTCAGTTGTGGAAATGACACAGATCATGCTTTATAATTTAATGGCCAGTCTCCCAGGGTTATCAAAGAAAGGAAAATTCATGACTCTGTACCCAACTTGGTGATGAATTTCTTTTAGCTTAAATAGATCGGTCCTTGGATGATAGATTTATTTATCATCGTCCAATCCAAACTCAAAGACCACAATTGAAATAACAACTTACATGTAAATAAAGCTTTGAAAAATATCTTCCTCATAAGACTGAGATAGATAGTAGAAGTATCATTACTCTCCTTTTTAGATGAGATTTATATATTATATATGAATATTGAATACATATATATTGAATATATATATATGTAAATATATATATTCAATTTATATAAATTGAAGATCAGAAAGGCTAAATGATTTCCTCAGGGTTACATAGCTATTAAGTGTTGACGCTGTAACATAGAGGTAAATAAATATTTAGAATATGTTTTATATGTATAAACATAGTTGGCATATATGTGTATATTTACTCTGTATACATATATTTTATACAACACATATATGCATTATGAGCATACATCTAAATACATCCATATATGATATAATATATATAATATCATATATGGATGTATTTAGAGTCCACCCAGAAATCCAAATCCTCTCACTAAACTAAAAAGCAATTTCTAAAAGCCTCAATGGGAAAAAATATTTAAAACTATAATGATATATTTTTAAAAATCTATAATAAACAATAAAACTATTATAATATCTCTTACATAAAAAGTGTTGCATTCCAATACAGAATTGGAAGACACAGACATGGACAGAGAGGAATGTGGTCTGGAGTCTCACAATTTAGTTCCATTCTGGTTCTGCCATATACAACCTGCATGGCTTTACATGAGTCATTAACCTGTTTGGATCCCAGATCCCTCATCTGCAAAAAAAGAGAACTGGTCTTTATCATGGCTTCTGAAGATGTAGTCTAGGAACTGCCAGGGGCTCAAAGACCTCTGAAGAGAATAACCAAGATCAAAACTATTTTCATAATAATATTAAATGTTTTAATTTCTAAAATGGCAAATATCTATATATACAAGTCTTAGAAACAAGAGCTCTTTAGGGATGAATGTGTGTGGGGTGGGGTGTCATTCACAATTTCTAAGAGTGTAGAAGGGTCTTGAGACCAGAAAGTTTGAAAGTTCATGAACTAGATGATGAACAAGGGACAATTAACTCTAAATCTGTGATACTGGCATTAGCCAAAGGAGGAGGCTAAAACATTCAGGAAAACACTAACAGGTCTGCTGCTCATTTCTTTTAGCCTTGGGACATGAGGCTACATATTTGCTTAATTGATCCAAAAACCATTCTCCACTAAAATCCTGCTAGATTTTTTGGTGTTAGATATACTGTGTCAAAGATAATGAAGCTAATTTAATCAGCAAGTGTGCCTTAAAAAATGGAATTCATAAGAATTCATGAAGCCCTGTAGATGAGATTAATATTGCCTAATATGTTTATCTTGCCCAGTTGACTCTTTTATTCTTCTTATTGGTGCCTTTAAAAATATTTATTCATATCAATATGGAAATGCTCAGATCTTGGTCAAATTCTTCTGGTGTTTATAATTGTGTTTTTCATAGATGAAATTATTTTCATCAATATATAAATATATTTCTATTACTGCTACTTTTAGTGATGCACAGATCACTTCCCATATACTTATCCCAGGCATACTAAAATTTAACTAAAAAAGGGGCAAAAATAACTAGAAATGTGGATGTAAAAGCATTAAGTTGTTACCAAAATTACAAATCTCATATAGCATTTTATTGTAGAATTGAGAGATGGTATTAATGACCAAAGGCATCATTTTTACATGTTTTTTTTTCAGTCTGGAAATATTTAGATGGGAATATGTAGACTATTATGTATCAAGATTGTATGACATTTGACTGCTAAACTAGGAACTTTGAAATGTAGGGGAGACATTCTTTTTTTTTAATTTTTTTTTTTTAAAAGCAATTGGGGTTAAGTAATTTGCTCAAGGTTACACGGCTAGTCATTATTTATGCGTGGGTGCTCATTTTCTGAGGCCGGATCTGATCTCGGGTCATCCCAACTCCGAGGCCGGCGCTCTTACTCACTGCGCCACCTAGCCGCCCCTTTAGGGCAATTGGGGTTAAGTAACTTGCCCAAGGTTACACGGCTAGGTTTTTGTTTGTATGGATTAAGTGTCGGAGGCCGGCTCCGAACTCAGGTCCTTCTGATTCCAGAGCCCGCACTCTATTCACTGCGCCACCTAGCCGCCCCGGGAGACATTCTTAAATGTAATGGGCACATCTGTCAGCCCTAGTGTTATAATAGAAGGACATCAAATCTATGGCTGTTATCTCTTTCTTAGCTCACTCCTAGAGGGCAGAAGCAAGACAAGTAAATAAGTCAGTCAGTCAACGTGAATTTATTAAGCATTTATTATGTGACAATCAGTTTGCTAAGTTAGAAATACAAAAAAAGGCAAAAAAAACCCCCAAACAAACAAACCAAACAACATGCCTTCAAGGAGCTTGTGTTCTAACAGGGAACACAACATATACATGACTGTATATATGAGGTATGTACACTGTAAATAAAAGGTAATCTCAGAGAGAAGGAACTAACAATGGAGGAAACAGGAAAGTCCTTTTGAAGAAGAAATTGATTTTAATTATTTTTAGTTCCACATTTTCTCCCTCCTTCCACACATCCTCCCACTCATTGAGAAAGAAAGAAATAGAAATACCCATTATATATGAGTGTGTGTTTGTGTATACAATCATGCAAAATATGTTCCTGAGTTAGCCATGTTCCAGGAAAAAAAAAAGCAAAGGAAAGGAAAAATAATGGAAGAAAAAAAATCTTCAATCTGTACTCTGAATTCTCAATCTAGAGGTCACCACACTGGTTCAGTTCCTCATCATGTCTTACCTAACTATTATAACAACCTTCTAGTTGGTCTTCATGCCTTAAATTTCTACCTATTCCAATGTATCCTCCACAAAACTGCCAAACTGATTTTTCTAAATTGTAAATCTGACCTTATCATTCCCCTACTCAATAAACTGCAGTGATTATTTCATCCAGCAACAAATATGAGTTTGTTTGGCATTTAAAGCCATTCACAAGTCAGCCCAAGTCTAACTTTCCAAATGTAATTCACATTATTCCCCTCCACTTACATGTTGATTCAACCAAATGGGCCTTCTTTTTCTTGTTCACATATGGTGCTCCATCTCCTGCCTCCATGCTTTTTTATTTGGCTTTACCCCTTGCCTAGAATGCAGTAGGACAGATAGATATAGTTATCATCCAATATCTCCTCTCTGAAGACACCAGAGCAAACCAACCTCATGGCCCCAATATCCTGCTCTACTCCAGGCAAGAATAAAAGTGTTCATTGGAGGAGGGTGGTCAAGACTTTAGATGTATCTATTTATGCCCCTTACAAGCCAAATTTAGACAAAGCCGTATACAACTTACATGAGAATCATACACACACCCTACATATTGAGAAAGGTTAAAAGACTTGAGAGTTATTTTGCATGGAAAAGGGAAAGTTGATTCATATTTCTTCAAACATATAAAAAGATATTTAGCAGAGAAGGAATTGTTGTTGTTAGCCTACGTAAGGGAAAAGAAGAAAAACAGGTATAAGTTGAAACAGAAGGGAATTAGGTTATCTATAAAGAATAATTTCGAAAATGAGGTTGTTAGGCATAGGACAAAGTCAAAATGGATATATTTATCTTCATTGAAACTTTTTTCAAGTGCACCAAGGGAAAACAATACAGAAAAAAAATATCATTATGTAAATTGTGCTTCTGCATCAAAAGTTAGCATTGAAAAAGTTATATATGAATCTACTTATCATTTGTATGTGGAGAAACACATTTCATGTTAATTCATGCATCAGTGCAATAAATTTATTGCTATATAGAAAGTTTGAGACTCTGTTTAGTTCTCTTTGGTAGATATGTGTAAGACATTTGTATTAATGTGCTATCATAATCAGCATATAGATAGCAAAATCAGAATCTGAGGCACTTCTGATATGTTGATTGAGTATGTATGCCCAGCACTATGCCAAAGTACTCTTCACATCCTTTTAGCAAAAATATTCTCTATTCAAATATAATTCACAATTAGATTACTTTCCACTTAGAGGTAAGTGTGGAATAGCAGAAAAAGCCCTGGATTGACAAACAGAAGATGATGATTTTAACTCTGGTTCTCTCTCTGGATTATATCACTTAATATTTTTGAGCCTCCATTTCATCATTTATGAAATGCTTCATATTTATGTTTGTATATCTTATGATATAATTATTATATCATATGAATAATGAATATCAAAGGCTTATACATTTTGATGAGATATATAATAACAACTTATAAGTATATTATGCCAATATTATTATAACATATTTAGATAATGTGCTGTACTTTGTCATTTCTACAACTGCAACTAAGGAAAATGCATATATATTTAACATACTCCTTTAATTCTCCTACATACAGGGAATTATTAGGTAATACAGTACAAACATTATGGTGTAACTTCTAGGAAAAAAAAACAATCTTTGCTAATACCAATGCTGGAAAGATATATTTTGCTAAATTGAAAATACAGAATCAAAATAAAAATAATTGAAGAAAAAATTTCAACTCTGTTCCAAGAAAATAGCAAAGAGATTTAGAATACAGAAAATTCCAATTTGGACTTTGATTTTGCTAAAAGTAAAAAATAAAGTTAATTGGTCCTAATAGTGAGTACATCTGAAGAATATTTTATCTGGAAGAAATTAAATCATTTAAAGCTGTGGCATGGAAGCATAGATATTTGATATTTGATTAATCAGAAATTAAGATATATCTAATAAACAACTAGCAGAATACAAATATTTAAGTTGGAACAATTTTCAGTAAGTTTTTCAGAAAATACAAATTTATCTAAAATAGATGCAATTGTTGATTTGGTTTATTTTCTTCTGTTTGTGCTATTGTAGTTTATTCAAGTTTTTTGGGAAGAGTTTAGCAACATTCCATTCTAAATCTCTCTGTATTTGTCTATTCTTGTTTATAAATATTTCTAAAAACTTTTTAAACATAAGCATTTTATATAGATTTTGAATATATATATATATATATATATTTTAGATAATCTAGTAACCATATAAATTGTAATATCATTAAAACAAAACTGTGGATAAAATTCCTTCTAAACCACCAACTCAATGTTAGAGAAACAACTTCTACTTCTTGCTTTCATATGATTCTTACAGTACAATACAACGCACACACATATATGTATATGTGTGTATATGTATGTGTATGTGTGTATATATGTGTATATATAGTTATACACAGAGTTATTAAGCTCTTACATGTGTAAAGTGACATGCCAGACACTGGGGGAGGGGTAAAATTTGGTTAAGCTCCTGGAATTCAAGTACTGTTTTTATATTTTTGATATCCCAACAGCCTTTCATGGTTCCTGGCACATGATAGATATGAAAGAGTCTTTATTGAATTGAAATGAATTAAATGGAAAAAATAAAATTAACAAAAGAAATTAATTCAAGGAGGTTTCATTCTACTAGTCAGATGAGACAACAACACAAATGATTATATTCATAATATCTCATGATAAACATATGCAAGATAATTTTTTTCAAGGGCTATGTATGCTGTTAGGTTAACAGTCTTTGCTAAGAGTGGGTATCACAGGAATAATTGTAGGTATTTCCAAATTTAGAATTTTTTCTTTTTAAATCCATATAAGAGAAAAACTATTTTATTTCTATATTGTGTGAATTCCTGGTTTTATGTTATCCAAAGATTTTGTCACTTTCAAAAATAATTATAGAAAAGAACCCCATAGTTGAAATACATCTGGCTCTCCTCTCCCATCCACTAACTCTTAGAGTCCCTGTCTTCTTTTAAGATAGACTCAATGGCATTTTACCTATTCCCATAGCTTTTAGTGCCATCCTCTCTAATGTTATGTCTAATCTTTTTTTCTTACATGTTCTGACATATACATATACATAAACACATATACACATTATGTATGTATGTATATATGTTTGTATGTAATTTCTCTCCCATTAGTCTTATAAGCTCCATGAGGGCAGGAAATATTTGTGTATTTTCAAGCCAAGGTTTATACTGAAGGCTTGTATACCCAAGGCTTAATACAGTGCCCGGCATATAGTAAATGCTCATGAAAAGTATTTGCTGATTGATCTCTGGATGGTGATGAAGAATAAGCCTTAATTGGACAAATTTGAAATTGAAAAGTTAATTCAGTTAGTTTAAGATGATTAAATACTATGCCATAGCTCTTGCAAAAAAAAATTATTCTACTTAAACAGAACTCACAATAAATTCCAATAAAAATTTTTAAACATATACCATTGACCAGTTATGGTTATGGGCAGTTGGATACATTCTTTGGCTGATCCAAATGGAAACCAGCTTGAAGATCAAGGCAAATTAGGTTTGTACTAATGTAGGTCAACCATAATATTTATTTACTACCTTCCTTAACCTACCTAAGATAAATAGGGAAGTTCTAGGTATGAAGCAAGAAATAACAACAAAGTCCAAGTGCTAGGAAGTGATCATCTTTATTGAATCCTATTCCATGATAAAATGGATGAAAGAAGCCTGGGTACAACAATTCATCAATCAGGAAGTGAAGGGTGTTTTGGGCTTTTTGAATCATCTATAGTACTCCATGTGTGCCATAACAAGACTGAGCATATGTATAATAGACTATGTATGTGTTTTTGGGAGACAGAAAACACAATAAATTGAAACAATGTGTGGCTAGTGGTATGGCATATGCAATATAAACAGGTATTACAAAGGTTATACATCTAAGAATTATCCTATTTTCATCTAGGAATTATATATTAACTCTGAGGTAATGAACTAAGAAAGCTCTTGCCAGAAAACTAGGACTAAATTTTGATTTTTAATGGTTTTGGTAACAAGGAGAAGAGAGAAATAGAAAATGAGAAGAAACAAATTCTCAATCCACTACTAGCCATATAATTTAGCAAACAATTGAAATCAGAAGAAAATAATTGTCAAATATTGAAATCAAAGTTGAGCAGTCTGTGACTTACTCTCCTCATTGTTCAATTTAGCCTAAACCACAATTTAATGAGGCATCCAGCTTATTCTTATTTTATTCCTGCCTCTACTTCTCAGTCTCCAAACTTTTCCATTTCCTAATTAGCAGCCCTCCTA
Organism: Gymnobelideus leadbeateri; assembly: GCA_011680675.1. NCBI lineage: Eukaryota > Metazoa > Chordata > Mammalia > Diprotodontia > Petauridae > Gymnobelideus > Gymnobelideus leadbeateri. The sequence goes on from WOXC01006433.1 coordinate 24,210, forward strand.
CTGTGCATCTCAATTTTTCAACTCACTTTATGTATTTTCTTTCTCCAGTAGAATATAAATTCCTCAAGGGCAGAAGCTATCTTTTTTTTCCTTTTATTTATACAACAAGGGCTCAGCATAATAAGTGTGTGTATCAGGATTATCTATCTATCTATCTATCTATCTATCTATCTATCTATCTATCTATCTATCTATCTATCTATTATCTAGCCAGCTAGTTATCTAGGAATATACTGGAACCAGTTGAAAGGCAATTGTAAAGTTTTTGGTATGAGCATTTATACATTAGAAATCAAAGAACACTACAAACCAGAGCTTAATTTATTGTTTTGCTGCTTGTCTACACTTAAAAAAGTGATAGAAAAAATAATAATGTAGATTGAACTTATAAGTATTTCATATATACATAGCAATTTTTGGAGAGCTGGTTGTTAAATATTTGCTAACATGCTCCCTATCTGTCTATCTGTCTATCTACTTTTCTATTTGTCTGTTTGTGTGTCTGTCTACCTGCCTGTCTGTCTATCTATCATCTATCTTTAGTAGGACCTTGATAATTGAATTTTTCCATTGGTAAAAATTATTTAGCTTCCTAGGATTACTTATTCATATGTTAAATAAGATTTGTAGAGAAAATTATTGACATAAGTGGATGAGTGAGTCAGTTTTAGTTTAAAAAATACACATATGAAACATTTATTTTAAACTTATAAAGAAGTATAGAACTATATAAATAGTAAAATAATTCTGTTATCAATATAAATAAATATGATTTTGCATGTGGGATAAAATATATACTTCATTTTCCCTAGAGTTTATGGATTTGAATTGACTTCTTAGCATAGTTAAAAAAAAAAAAAGGACTATATTTGAAGCAAAAAGACTTGGCTTCCCATCCTATCTCTGCCCTTTCCTCGGTCATTGACCTTAGGAGAACCATATAACTTCTTTCAATTTTGGTTTCTTCACTATGATTAGGATAATAATACCTGTATTATTCTTATGAGATTCTCATGAGGATCAATTTAAATAACATTTGTAGAGAATTCTATAAATGATAAAGCTTTATATAAACATGAAATATAATCATTGACAGAAAATTATTACATTAGAATTCTCAGAATGGGAAAAAGAATTATGCTGTGCTTATCAATTGCAAAGGGACAAAGAGAAGGGGACAGGTTAACAAAGAGGAAAACTAGGCTAGTGAGGAAAAGGTCCAGAGAAATAAACAAAATTGAAAATGAAATTGGGATTGAAGCCCAAAATATCTAAGAAGGAAAGATAAATGAAGAGAAAAAGTGGTTATGAGGGAAAATTTTGTGAAAACCACATGGGCAGAAAAAGATTCTTAAGATTCAATTTGTAAGAAAACAATGATGCAGTTTTATTAAACAAACAAAAAAGGCCTTTCTCCATTTCCCCTGGATCACCACAATTACCTCCTCTCTCCTTTGTAGTCAGTGAAACTGAGACTGAGACATTAAGTGACCATGGTCTTGTGGCTAGTATGTGTCAGATTTAGGATCAGAACCCAACTCACTTGACTTTAAATACAACACTATTTTCTTTTTCATTAGTCAAACCATAACTAAATGTCGAGTTCAGGGATGAAAAGTTAATTTATGTGTGTGATGTTTCCATAGATTTATTGACTCTCTGAGTTGAAAGAAACCTTAGAGATGATAAAATCCCACCTGTAAGTGAAATGGGAATATCCTCTACAACATTCCAAAAAAAGTGTTTCTAGTAATGGTGAACTTTCTTCCTTCTGATGAACTCCGTTCAGATTGTAAACAGCTCCAAGTCTATTTAAGGCTCTTTCTGTGTGTGTGTGTCAGTCCAATAAGTTATGAATGTTGTTTCCCTTATGTTTCAACTCTGTGCCTGGTAGTGATTTACATTCCATAGGGGACACAAAAGATGTGGTAACGCCAGTGTTATGATTTTCTTTTTTATTATAATATTATATCACATTCAGTCTTATAATTTCTTTAGGAAATATGCTTATATATATAACAATAATGTATATATATAAAACAATAATATATGTATATATTATTATTATTTCCATTTAGGAGATACTTTTAAGTTATCTGTTAAATAATTAGCAGAATTCAGAATAATCAACTCAATTCATGTTCATTATTTTAACCACTAGACTACATACAGAATGAAAATGGGAAAATCCATTGTTATACTTCTCTAATTAAAGAAGATAAAAAGAAAAAAAAGATAAAAAATAATTCAGTCATGTTATTAAACTCTTGCTATTAATCAAGTAACAATCAAATATTTATTGTGTTGTTATAAACATGCCACCTCACTAGATGCTAGATACACAAGCATATACATATAAAAGTAAGATAGTTCCTTCCCTCACAGAGCTTACGTTCCTCTGAAACAATAAAACAAGTTTATGAAAGATTTAAGTACAAGATATATGCAAGAGAAACAGAAAGTAATGGGGGAGAACACTAATAAATGAGAAAATCAGGAAAATCATCTTATAGAACACTTCCTCTGAAACTTAAAGGAATCCAAAGTTTCCATGAAGTAGAAATTAGGAGAAAGAGTTTTTCTGTTATGGTGGACAGCCTGTGAAGAGACATGGAAATGTGGAATGTTTCATGTAATAAACAGCAAATAGAACAGCTTGGTTAGATTACTGTAAGTGTGTGGGAAAGTTGTATATAATAAGCTATAAGAGATAGACTGAAATAAGTTTATGAAGGGCTTTAAATGACAACAAAAGAGATTTTATTTGTTCCTAGAGGCAATAGGGAACTACCAAAGCTTCTTGATCATGGAATAGACATGGTTAAACTATTATTATTATTATTATTATACATTTTGGCTGTCTTGTGGAATGTAAACAAGAAAGGGATACACTGAATTCGCAGAGAAAATTAGAAGGAAATTGCAATGATCCAAGGAAAAATATTTCTAAGAATAATATCAAATATTGGACTAGGGTGATAGTGGTATGGATAGAGAAAAAGGGATAGATGTTTTTTTTTTTAAACAAATGCTTTATTAACTTCTGTTTTACATCATTCATTTCCGCCAGATTTTGAGTTACAATCATTTTCCCCCCATTATTCCCCTACCCAACCTCCCAGAATAGTAGTCCCACAAGATATCACTTCCTCCAATCTGCTCTCTCCCATACCTTCTCCCATACCCCCATCGACTTTTCCATTAGAGGAAGGTGAATCTTTGTGTCCCAATGCCTGCACATCTTATCTCCCTATTACAAGCGAAAGAGTATTACTAATAATATTTATATATATTTGAAACATTTAATGTTATGACCTCAAATTTCAGATCCATTTCCTTCCTCCCTTGTCACCCATTCCTTCTTGGGAGATAAGCAATTCAGTATATGTTGTACATGTCTAGCTATGCAACACATTATCATAGTAGATATATTGTACAAGGCTGCTTATAATTCCCTCCCACTCATCCCACCCCCCACCTGGTCCATTCCCTACATAATCCTGTCCCTCTTCTATAGTGGGTACTTCCAACCTCCCCTCACCCCAAGGATGCCCTCCCATCCATCATCCCTCCTCTCATCCCCCTTCCCCCTATCCTGCTGCAGGTTGAGATATCCCATTTAGTATGTATGTCATTTTCTCCCTGAACCAAATTCAATGGGAATGTGGTTTTGTCTTTTTAGCCTTCCTTATTCTCCCCCTCCTTTGCAACCACTTCCCCTTGCTTCTTCTACATGGGATAGTTTACCCTACCCTGTCTCTCCCCATCTCCTCTTGCCACTTTCCTCTCTCACCTCATAATTTCATCCCTTGAGTATTCTCCCTTCCCAACAAATTCAACCTATGCCCTCTATCCATATATAACTGTAACCATATACACACACATTCACATATGTATTCATATGACCACACCCCCTTCTTCCATTATTTTCATAGTGAGAAAGATATCATCAGTCACAGTTATTGCTTTTCCATATAGGAATGTAAATAGTTCAACTTTGATAAGTTCCTTTTGATTTCTTTTCCCTGATTACATTCTCAGGCATCTCTTCCTTCTTGTGTCTGGATGTCAAATTTTCTATTCAACTCTGGTTTTTTCCTCAAGAATGCTTGAAAGTCCTCTATTCCACTGAATGACCATATTTTCCCCTGAAACCATTCTGGGTAGGTGACCCTTGGGTTCATTCCCAGTTCTTTTGCCCCCTGGAATATCATATTCCATGCCCTTCGATCCCTCAGTGTAGAAGCTGCCAGGTCCTGGGCTATTCTGATTGTGTTTCCACAATATTGAAATTGTTTCTTCCTGGCTGCTTGTAGTATTTTCTCCTTGATCTGGGGATTCTGGAACCTGGCTATAATATTCCTGGGAGTTTTCTTTTTGGGATCTTTTTCAGGAGGTGATCGGTGGATTCTTTCAACCTCTATTTTGCCCTCTGGATCTAAAACATCAGGGCAGTTTTCCTTGAGAATTTCTTGAAGGGTGATTTCTAGGTTCTTTCCTTGATCATGGCTTTCGGTAGTCCAATAATTTTTAAATTGTCTCTCCTGGATCTATTTTCCAGGTCAGTGGTTTTTCCCATGAGATATTTCACATTGCCTTCTAATCTTTCGTTTGTTTGGATCTGCTTAACAGCATCTTGATTTCAGCAACTTCCGTTTCTGGCAAGCTGTAAACCCACCCACAACTTCCACCCTAGATCACAATCCAGATCCAGGGAGGTTAAAACAAGAGCGATTACCCCCCAAGACTGATCGCTGGATCTCCCCACGATTTGTAGGCTGGGAGCCAGAAATGCCTATGAAAACTACAAAATGGCGTGTCTCCTCAGCAGCTTCTAGCCCCCAGGGGAGGGAGCTGACTCATTCCCCAAATACAGGCCCCAAAGTCCATAGGACACTAACCTCTTACTTTGTCCTAGGCATGTCTATGTTGATAATTCTGGAATCGCCACAGCTCCCGGTGTTCTGGGGTTCCTCCAGCCGGCTGCTGGCCCTGCCGCCCTGGAGCTAAAACCTCGGCTCACGCGGACCTGGGCTCGGCTCGGCTCGGCTCCCCCCCTGCGCTCTGCACGCTGCCGGCTCCCAGACCGCTGCACTGGTCCTTCCTGCAGGGCTGCCGGGCTGTCCTCAGCGGGAGGTTAGCTTCTCTGTGTCGTTCTGTGGGTTCTGGGGCTCCAGAAGTTGTTCACAGTCCTTTTTTACATAGTTTGTGGGGAATCTGGGGGCAGAGAGGCTTGGAAGAGCTGTTTCTACTCCGCCATCTTGGCTCCGCCCCCCCACACAACCAGGGATAGATGTTAAAGATATTGTGAAGGTAAAATTAATGTGACTTGGCATTAGGTGTGGTGGGAAGAAGAGTGAGGGTAGAACTGAGTTTGACAGGGGTGGCTAGGTGGCACAGTGAGTAAAGCGCCGGCCCTGGAGTCAGAAGGACCTGAGTTCGGATCCGACCTCAGACACTTAAGGCACACACAAACAAAAACCTAGCCATGTAACCTTGGACAAGTTACTTAACCCCGATTGCCCTCAAAAAAAAAAAAAAAAGAATTGAGTTTGATTCCCATTGTGAATCTAGGCAAGTGAAAAAAAGATAGTGGTACCTTCAACAGAAATAAAAAAAATTAGGAGGAAAGTGGGTTTAGGAGGAAAGCTAATTTGTTTGGTTTAGGATATACAGAATTTAAGATGCTGATGAGCTTTTGAAGTTGTATATTAGGTAGTTAGATATGAGAGATTAATACAAAATAGGAACTTAGTAGAGAATATAGAATTGAGAGTAATTTGTTTAGAGATGATAGCTGAGTCCATGAAAACTCATGAGATTAACAGAGAGAAAAGAAAATTATTTGAGGTTTATGGAAATACATTAATCTCCCTTCTTACCTGGCAAATTGTTGGATGTGAGGGGTTACTATGAATAGAGAGTAGAAGTTGACTTCGTTGGAACCTTGGTGACTAGGAGAATAGTGGCACTCTTGACAATGACAAAAATAGTTAGAAAAAAATTTTTTATTAAAATCTGTGATCAAAGTCCCTGTAGGTATTTTCTTCCTTACTAGTCAACTAAAGGCTGGGTCCATGGCAGTTGATGAATTGGTTTAGTATATATATATATACACACACATACATATATACATACATATGTATATACACATATATATGCATATATACATATATATGTATATATATATACGTGTATATATGTATATATATATATATATTTTTTTTTTTTTTGCTTTTTTGGAGGGCAATTGGTGTTAAGTAACTTGCCCAAGGTCACACGGCTATGTTTTTGTTTGTGTGTGCCTTAAGTGTCTGAGGCTGGGAACCGAACTCAGGTCCTTCTGACTCCAGGGCCAGCACTCTATTCACTGCGCCACCTAGGCGCTCCGGTTTAGTATATTTTTAAAAATCATGCTTAAATAGTTTTTCATTCTCCTTTCTCAGAGTTATCATCAACTCAGTTTTATGGATAATGGAGTCAGATATTTGAAAGTTATACTTTAGCCATATTAAAAGTTTTAATTAGATACAATAATTTTATTGTTTCCTTGTTTATTTTTATTGCTTCTTAATAGCTTCCTAGGCTTTTTACTGATGATTCAGGCTTCTATTTGAAAAATGGTATTTGCCTTTTGGCACTTGGGATTGATTTATTGAGCACATGACAGCAGGAGAACAGAAATGGAGAAACAGTGAAAATTTCATCAATATATGTGTTGAGGTCGAGCTGTAAAACTTATTATTAAATGCTTTCAGGAAGACTTAGAAATCTGATAGAAAGAATATGTATATATAAGGCATTATGTAAATGACCTTTATAACATATTCTATTGTCAGATATGAGCATAGGTTTTTTTTTTAATCAGACTTTTAAGTTACTCAGTTATATTCCTAATATTTGATGAAATGTGTTTTTAATTATATAAAAATGCAAATACATCTTAAGAGAGATGATAAAACTGCAGTACTTTTACATATACTAATTTTTGTATCTGTGATATCAAATATGTATTCTAACATTTCATACTGGAAAAATCAAGCAGATGAAGAGTTTCTGTTGTCCAGATTATGATATACAGTTGGACAAACAATCCATTGAAGTGGTTTATCAGTACATATATCTTGAAGATGAACTGCAGAATGAAAAATGAGATGGACCCAAAATTAAATAGGAGGTTTTTTGTAGGCTTTGAGAAATTGTGTAGCTTTTTCAAGGACCTCAAGAGTTTCCCTGAAACAAAAAGTCATTTTTATACCAATAATCTTCTTGTGATACTATATGACTGTGCAGTATGGAGTACAATAATCTCTAAAGAATCAAAAGGCAATGCAGAGTTGAGAGGGGGCTATCAGTAGTCCTTATTATACTCTAGAGAAAATGAAAAAAAAAAACAAGGATTCACATACCATAAGAATATATCTGTGTGTAAGTCTCTGTGTATATACATACACCTGCATATACACACATGTGTATATATATATACATAAAAACATATGTGGATTGTATGAATATATACACATATGAATGTGTGCATATGTGTGCGTGTGTGTGTGTGTGTGTATGTGTGTTTTCTGTCTTTGGCAAGTCCCACTTTCTAATCCTATAGACTTTCAGCTACATCAAAAGTTTGTACTCTTCTCTCATGGTAAAGCATTTGAAGTTCATTGGAAATCTATAATAAGATTCTACCATTTCTGTCTCAGAAGTTAGGTCTAAAAACTTAGCAATGGTCAAAAAAATTCCTCTCTCCTCTCTCTAGTAGGCTGGGCCAAAGATCCTCTACAGGTGCTGTCCAAAAGTCCACTTTATTGGATTCATACTGGTTTCTTCTCCAGGAATTCAGTGGCTCCTTTTACACTGGGACTCCTCATTTAAGTCCATGAACTTGAGGTCCAGCCACTTCCCTGGGACCTGGCTTCTTTCCAAACCAGAGGTTCAGCCATGACCATTCCATTACTATGTTCTTTGGAGATGTTTTGGAGATGTGCCAAAACCAAGACCTCACCTCCAAAGGGAAAAGGCTGCTTTCAGGTCTCTGATCAGAATATATTTGCCTGGACAGATCTTTCTATCTTCTAAATGTCCAGGTTGAAATTCAGATATGCTGTAGCCTGTATCAGTTAATTATCAAGATACAATCAGTGGAGATATACATATTTATCAAAGGGATATAATCAAATTCACATGTCATTATCTGATATTTTAACATTGGTAAGTTTTACAGGCTCACCCCTGGTCTCTCTCTGTACAGTAATACCACTGATTTGTGGGGAATAGAGAGAATAGGCCATGTGCCTTAGGATTTTAAAACAGAGAAGAGTAAAAATGCTAGTATTTTATTTATTATCGCTAGGGCTACACTCATCAAAATTTACAGAGTATTTTATAAACATTGAATGAGATTTTGAAAGGCTTTATAAAATGAGTACTGTAAAATCATACCACTTTTCTATTTAAATATCATGACAGATTAAAATTTCAACAATGAAACAAAAAATGCTATTAACTACCTTGTACCATTGAAATGCTGATTTAGATACCTGCTGGGCTTTATAATAGAAATGCCAAATGGAAAAAAAATAACAGAAAGGGATACATAAAAATTTATTTACGGATGCCATATTTCAACAACTTTTTATATACTTTTTATCCTTTATAACCTTAACAGTATTATGCATTTTTTTTTTTTTTTTTTTTTTTTTTTTGCTTTTTGGAGGGCAATTGGGGTTAAGTAACTTGCCTGAGGTCACACGGCTAGGTTTTTGTTTGTGTGTGCGTTAAGTGTCTGAGGCCAGATCCGAACTCAGGTCCTTCTGACTCCAGGGCTGACGCTCTACTCACTGCGCCACCTAGCCGCCCCTAATAGATGTAGTTTTTTTTTTTTTTTTAAAGCAATTGGGGTTAAGTAACTTGCTCAAGGTTACACGGCTAGTCATTATTTATGCGTGGGTGCTCATTTTCTGAGGCCGGATCTGATCTCGGGTCATCCAAACTCCGAGGCCGGTGCTCTTACTCACTGCGCCACCTAGCCGCCCCAGTATTATGCATTTTTAATACAGATTATACTAGGGTCAGGGACACCCATCTTCACCATCTTTTGATTGCCAAATGAATGCTTTATTCAAGGGATACTTTAGCACAGGAAAATTCATATGATTAGAAGCAGAATCTTATAGGGATAGCATTTAACAAAATTTTATACCTGGTCACAAGGGAAAGATGAAAACCATTTAAGTCCTTGGGTTGCCTAACTGGGAGCATCACAGAGTTCTGGGGGAGGAGCTTCCAGATGTAGAACCAAAGGCTCATAATCCTCATTTCAAAACAATAAAAATATTTACATTTATAGGAACTTTTTTTCACTTATAAAAAAGCAAACCTTTTAAAGCATTTTAACCCGCTTTGCTATAAATTAAGTTTATTTATATCCTTGTATAAGCCATATGGGGGCAGCTAGGTGGTACAGTGAGTGAGAGCACTGGCCCTGGAGTCAGGAGGACCCAGGATCTGTTCTGGCCTCAGTTACTTAACATCCACACACAAAAAAAACTGGCCATGTAACCTTGGCCAAGTTACTTAACCCCAATTGCTTTAAAAAAAATACCATATGAGGCATCTAAAAGAGAAATAATAAATGATTATAGTATTTGAGCCATAAGGGAACATCTAGCCCAATTCTTTTATTTTATAGATCAGAAAACAGGCCTCAGGGAGGGTAATGACTTTCCCTGGGACAAAAAGTATGTCTTGAACCCACCTGTTCTATATCAAATCCATTTTCTATTATGTCCTACTGCCTCTCAAAGAGGGGAAGTTAATGGTAATTCATAAACAAATAGAACTTTTGCATAATTTACCCTCAATGGAAACTAACACTGTTCAGGAGATATGTTGCTTACATGCCTTTAACATTATGCTACTGTGGAGGTTAAGGGATCTTGAGCTTGAGTTGAGAAGTAGCGTGGTACGGCTAAAGATAATTGGCTTCATAAATATGGTGAGTCCCTCCCTGCTCCCTTCCAGCCAAGAGCCATTAGGCTGATTGGGGAGGAACAAAGTAACCTAAGTCAGAAATGGAGCAGATCAAAACTTTTATGTTGACTAACACTGAGATCAAGCTGGTGAATTGCCAATGCATTTGCATCCTGGAAACAGACACCCAGTCTTAAAAATAAACAAAAAACCATCATTTTTGTTGTTCAGCCATTTCAGTTGTGTTCAATTCTTTGTGACCCTATTTGGGGTTTTCTTGACAAAGATACTGGAGTGGTTTACCATTTCCTTCTCCAGTTCATTTTTACAGATGAAGCAAACAGGTTACCCAGGGACATACAGCTAATAAGTGTCTGAGGTCAGATTTGAATTCACATCTTCCTGATTGCAAGCCCAGTGCTCTATCCACTACACCACCTAGCTGTCCATGCTATCCACCACAACTGAGGCAATTTATTTCTCGTAGACTCTTGTATTGTAGAACATCTTAGTAGATAAAAGGCTTGTCCATGGCCTTGACATATCTCATATGTGGCAGAAACAGAAATTTAACCCAGGGCTTCATGATGCCAAAGCCAGTGCTCTATCCATTATGCAATACAATCCCTCAAGACACAAAGAATTATGATATGCAATATGGTGGAAGTGCATTAGGTTTTGAGAAACATTTAGACTGTGAGCACCTTAAATGAATAGATTGTCTTTTGCTTTTCTTTTTAATCCCAGGGCTTAACACAGGGCCTGGCACATAAATAAATGTATATTAACTCTATCATATTGTGAGATCCAAGGGGAAAAAAATAAGCTCAGGATAAAATGCCAATGGTATGCTTGTTTCACTCAGGTCATAGTTTTGTTTGTTTGTTGTTTTGTTTAGATTTTTCCCTGTCATGCAAACGATTGTGCTTAATTGAAAGCTAAATAACATCTGGTTCTGTGCTCTTTTGTTTGTGTGGTAAAAAGTTTTAAATTGACTTTTATAAACAAGCATATTTTCGTTGTTCCTATGAGGCTTTACACAAAATGGATTTTTAATTCAGTGATAGCATATTGTGATTAAATATCCCTGTGAGCTTCATATTTCTGTTTTTGTAGCAGAAACTGAACTTGGATCCATTTACTGTTCCTTGGAGAACAATATCGTGGCATAATTTTCACATACAAATGTAGCACTTTTTACAACTTGTGTAAATCATTTGCCAAAGACAGTTTTCACAGCTGGATTTGCATGTTTCCGTCTTTCTTTAAAATGGGGGGTGGGAGAGAAAATAAACAAAGTAGACAGAATGTAATGATTTTCTATGATGCATCATTAGAGATTGAGAAAGACTTTCACTAATTGACAGTTCCACCTTAGCCATTCTCTCTCCCCTGTGTAGTAGTTCTGGTCAATTATCAAAATTCAGCATTTACTGTAAGCAGTTTTCTAAAAGTAGTGTCAGATCAGAAAAGATTTATTTTAGAAATGGGGAAGAAATGAACATATATATTCCATGTCTCAGAAGTATGAAGGTTGAGAGGCAAAGAGATGATCTTCAAAATGTCAGGAAAACTGATTTGTGATATAGTTTTCCAAAAATCTTTTAGATTAGTTTACTGCTTGGACAGTCCATTCTACTTTGGGTCAGATTTGTGCTTTTAAAAAATCCTAGCTGTATTATAAATCATTTTTGAGAATTCTGATTATCACATAGTAAGTAGTATCTAGTTTTGTTTAGTTTTTTTAACTGAGAGAGCAAAACCATCCTTAAATAACTGACTCCTCTAAAGTTATTAGATTCTACTTGATATCTTAATTTCTCGTTATCAATTACTTGGAAGCAAAAAAATACTTATAAAAGGATATATATATATATATACATATATACATATGTGTGTATATGTTTACACACATATATATGTACACACCTATTACTGTATTCACCCTAGAATAGAAATTTCCAACATTAGCCTGAAGGTCTGTCTGATCTTCACAGTTTCAGTTTCAGGTAAACAAAAATGAAAGCTGTACTATTCTATATGGCCTTGAGTGAACTATGTGGATATCAGCCATGCTGCAATTGTTTTATGTCTTAGAGTGGAAATAGGAAAGAGAATAAGGAGAAATGGGCTGAATATGAGGGTTACTTTTGAAAGCCTTTACTTGTCTATAAAATTTTCATCAGCTCTTCCTCATTACCATTGTCATTAGAATAATGCAAGACAACAAAAAAAATATCAAACACTGTGATATGTCAGTTTAAGATTTTCATTGCACTGTATGTTTACCTGAAGTAATAGGAATAGCCTACTTTCATTTAGATCATATTAATTTGCATGGTTGATTTATTTTCCTTCAAAAGATTTTCTCTGGTAAGAAGGAAAAACAGTTTCTAGTGTAGCTACTAAGCAGAACTAATTATTTCTTACTACTCTTTAAGATCTCAGAGAGCTGAAAAAAATTGAACTGTGAAGACTCCACTATACTTCTGAATCTCTTATAAATGAGTAAATGAAACTGCACAAAAAGTGAAATTAAAGATAGAATTCAGCGTTATAGACAAAATTCATTTTATTGGCTTTATGAATCTTCAATATAGTTACATAGAATTTATTCAAAGTAAACACAGCATTTTGTAATATTGCTTACTTTCTTTGTTTTGCTTCTAAGTTTTTTGTTTTGCCAAAGACAAAGGAAATTAGGTTTTTGTGTGCCTTCTCTGTGCAAACTTGTGCTAGGTGCCAGGAGAGATTAAACAATTAAATAAGATTCAGGTTATTTTACTGTGGAGCTCAAAGTTTGATATAGTGGTATCATAATAGTTATAATAATAATAATTCACATTTATAGTACCTTAAGATACATACTTTCCTCAAAAAAACCTATGTGAACTTAAGATAGGTATTGCAAAATAACAAAAGTAGAACTTGGAATATTGAATGAATACACATAAAAATAATTATAGTACAAAACAACATAACTTCTTGAGTGGTGGGAGCAAAAACATATGGAAGTGTATTGGAATGGGCAGGAATTGCTAACTCAGGGGATTAAAAGGAAGCTTTTTGTAGAATGTGGCATTGGGCTGACCCAACAGTGGGTTGGTAGGATTTCATTAGGTGAGAACATTCTATCTTACTGGTGAACACTGTGAACAAAAGTACAGAAATGGGAGAGAGGAAGATCTTCACATTCAAACTGGACTGTGAGAAGGGAAATATTGTGAGATTAGGCTAGAAAGAGAGAATAGTTCCAGCTTTTGGATGATGACCTTCAATGTTAGAGAAAGGAATATGAACTTCATTTGATAAACCATGAGAATCATTACAAGATTTTGGGAAAATGAGAGTCATGATAGATCTGTGCACAGGAAAATTAATTTAGACAACATTATAAATATTGGATTGGAGAAAGGATATAGTACTAGTGGAAAACATAATTAGGAGGCAATTGCGATTGTCCAGAAGAGTAGTGATGAGAAATTGTACTAGAATGGAGGCTTTGTAATAAAAGGGGAAGGTGGGAGATATTATAGTAAGTGAAACATTTAATATTGGAAGGTACTCAAAGTATGCTAAGAAATAAAAAGTTTATTTGGGTGAAAGAACTTGCACACAGCGGGACAATATACTTGTAGAAGTATTCTTTGAAATAAACTTTACCAGGAGATACTATCGTAGTTTCTCTGTTAAATTATGGACATTCAAAGATAGATATAGCACAGGCCTTCTTCAAGGAACTTATCATCTTAAAGAGGGGGAAGAAGGAAGACACCAATGTACAAATGACTGGAAAAGAAAAGAATTTGAGGAGTGTAAAGAAGATGTAATCTAAGAGAAATCAGATGAGGAAAGAAAATACCATCAGGGAGAATAATCTTCACTTGGGCATTCATTCAATCATTTATTCATTGCATATCTCTTGAATTTATTGTTAATTTGTTTTCAGTCATGTCCAACTCTTTGTGACCATGTTGAGGTATTCTTCCCAAAGATACAGGAGTGGTTTCCTCTTTCCTTCTCTAGCTCATTTTACAGATGAGAAAACCAAGGCAAACAGGGTTAAGTTGGCCTTCCCAGGATCCAACAGATATTAAGTGTCTGAGGCCAGATTTGAACTCAGAAAGAGGAATCTTCCTGATTCCAGCCTGACAGTCTATCTACTGTATCATCTAGCTGCCGTCTCTCTTGAATACTAAATTTGTAAATCACAGTATAATGCAATCCTGGGAATAAGAGTCTCATCTATAAAAATTGGTATATTAATAGGTGTAGTCCTTCTCTTGGTTTTTATAAAAATTAAATGAAATAATATATAGAAATCATAACATAGACTTTGCTCCTTAAAGTATACTATCAATTGAAGTAGCATGATCTTGTGGAAAGCAGAAAGTTGGATCCCAATTCCAACTCTGACACTGTGTGAGCTTAGGAAAGTGAATTAACTTCTCTGAGTCTATTTTCTCAGGATAATTGTTAAGAGCATTCCTGATTCAGGCTCATACCCTGATAGTTTAGGTTCAGTGTTAGAATGAAATGAGACTCTTGTCAGTCATTCAATACTTAACAAAAGGAGGTTTACTTAGCTCTAACATTGAAAGGATATTCAGCAAGGATAAAGTACCATTTAGCCTCTATTGACTTCTTATAGAAATGAGTCTGGTCAGTAGTGTAGGATGTGGTGACTCTTAGGGCCCCGACTCTAGAGATATGTGTTGGGAGGTGTCAGGTCACCAGGAAGTCACATCATTATGGCCAGAGGCTACCAGAAAGCTGTGTCTAGGCCAATCAAGTCTTGGGCACAACTTTCTTGCCTTTTAAGGGAAAAAAAAAGCTAGCCTAACCCATGTTGTAGACAGAGGAGGGGATCTTGGTAGATATTAGTCTTATTACAATAATCATACTACCTCCCTTAATGGATTATGTGGTGAGGAAAACACTGTGCAAATATTGAATTTGAGTTGTGATTAATCTCATAACCATAATATGATGGAGCATAAGATAAGTACAAAACAGAGCTCAACTTAAAGTGCTATGAATATTCTGATGAGGGAGCTATCATTTTTACTCCGGGGCAAGGAGCATCAGTGAGGATATAAAGGGAATCAAGGAGAAACTTGGACATGTTGTAATGGAGAACAGTAAGGAATGTATTCTAAGCAGTGTGTCCTGATGAGACTGTAAATTTCCAAAGCCCTAGCAAGGTTCCCAAATGCTTTAGGGCATTAAA
This sequence comes from Gymnobelideus leadbeateri, assembly GCA_011680675.1. NCBI lineage: Eukaryota > Metazoa > Chordata > Mammalia > Diprotodontia > Petauridae > Gymnobelideus > Gymnobelideus leadbeateri. Next base: position 39,415 of record WOXC01006433.1, read on the forward strand.
TTAAATACAACACAACACATTTATGAAATTGAATACCGAAAAGTCCTTTGACTTGTTCATTCAAATATACATTATAAAATATAGGCCTTGAGATTTGTCATTTGCTTTTATTGAAAGGTTACCAAGTCTGTCTATTTCAATAGGTAGACTATTTATATTTATATTTATATTGCTGGGAGCAGGGAGAAAAAAATGAAGGGTCAGGGAATTGTTTTGGACAATTTTGCTGAAATCAAACCACTGGTTTATATTTAAAAGTTGATAAGCTTTCCCATTTTGATTTGCTTCTTTGTAATATGTTGCCTTTGGCTAGACTATTTTCAAAAATTAAAATGCTAAACTGGACATTAAATGTGACTTAATTCCCAATGTAAAGTACCATCCTTTCATTTATTTGTAACATGAAGAATGAAAAGAAATGTATAATTGTGAGTCACTTAGAAGAGATAATATTATGAAAGATGAAGAGTACATCAATAATTGGGAGGGGAATATTTTTCTTATTAGAGGGTACACAGATCTAAGCTATTGCCCCCCCGCCTTTTTTTTTTTTAGCAAAATGAACCTGGCCAACTGTGTAATAAGTATAATTAGATGTAGTAAGTTCATGGTCATATTGCTGCCTTTTTGGTCATATATTATGTTATATGTTGATCACAGATTTAACAAAGGAGGATTTTGTCACCGCCCTTTATTTTAGGATTCATTTCATGGAAAAATAGTATATTCAAATATATGACAGTTCAACTTTTTTTTCTTTGAAAGGGATGGGAATAAAAATATTCATCTTAGAAGTGATACAACTGATACATTTAGTATCTTTGTCCATTTTTAAAATACTGTTAAATTTGTATTCCCTTTAACTGGGAGGGGGCATTAGCAGGTGAACGTTTCTTCATGAATAGGCCACCTTCACATCTGCAAGTTTCCAAAGTATTCTTCTAACTACAAAATCATGTTCCAGTTATGTACAGTAGTAGACATTATTTCACATTTTAAAGTAAATTCTTGAGTTAAATCTCTTCATTTTACTACCCTAAATATGTCTACTCATTCTGAAATTGTTTTTGTATTCATCAATTTTCCACTCTTTCCATAAGTACTACTCAAGGTACAATTTTTTCCATGTTCATAGTAGACTATAAGCTTCTTGAGTCGTTCTTTCTTGTATTTGTATCCTCCAGTGCCTAGCACAGTACCTGACAAATAGTAGGTACTTCATAAATGTATGTCTAATTAAATAAAATTAAATTGGCTTACGCGTTTGAAAAATACATATATTTCAGGATTTAACTAATGGAGAGCTCTTCAAGCCATATAAGAATTTTATTAAAAAAAAACACACACAAAAAAACCAAACTAGGATCAGTAGTCAGGCCTTTTAAATTTTAAGTCAAAATGGCATTATGCTTATTATATGATTATAACAAGTTCAAAAAGAATTGTTACTGAACTTTCCCTAGGTTTAAAAACTAGAAAATAGATTTGGATACATAAATATACATTTGCTTGAGGTGATAGGTTTAAATACGTGTCTTCGTGAATGTATAAACTTAGGTTTATTTTGTCTGATTTTATATATGTATAGTATGCATTTATTTGAAACATGTCTTGTGGCCAACTCCAAAGGTTCAGTTACTATATTTTTATATGGCTTACAAATCTACACTTAAAAGTGCCTCAAGATTGAAGATAAATCTTTTCAAATCTTCAAAAGCAACTCCTCACATCTACTTTTGAAAAGTGAGATATCATGGATTCAGAACTTGCAAGCTGTCTTCCTTCAGGAGATGACACTTTGCCTTAAAACATATTGCATGTTGCAAAAAAGACACATTCAGCTCCTCACAAATTATTCATGAAAGCATGTGCACAGTATTCATTTGCTTTTTTCTTTAAATATGAAACAAAGGTCATACCAGAATAATATCAACCTGGAAAAAAATCATTTTCCTTTGAAAATAAAATATATTCGATCATTAGTTTTGAAAGTTACTGTGGATCATTTTAGCTGACTCAACAGGAGCTGCTACTTTACTACCAACAATCTGACTGTAGAACTCAAATGCTTCACAAAGCCCATAATTAGTTCACATAATATCTAAAAGATTTCACTCTTTCATTTTCTCTCTATTTTTCTAGGTATAGGGAATAAGCATGGAAATGTGGTTAATGAGTTCCAATCTGTGCAATTATACTAGATAGAAACACAATTGGAAACCTTATCGGTCAGTCTAGTTTCTTCTCTGTCAGTTCTCATTTTCACAAAATAAATTCTTTTATTTTCATGATGTCTTCTTTCTGAAAGTAGAATAATAAAGACATTGTGCCACTTTGTATTTGTGGCCTTGATGTAGCTTAATTGTCACCATTTTCTAATTAAAATTGGTTATAAAATCAGATCTATTACCTAAAAATGTAGAATCTAGCAGTATTCTTTCCATGGACCATTTTCTCCTTTCAATTGTAAAAATGAACTTACTCAGCTTTATTCTTATCTATTTTTATTTCTATTCACCTTCAGAATGATAATATAACACAATGCCATGGAACTGTGTATAGCTTTGTTCACACATGATATTTTTTGGTACTTCACAGTAAAAAGGGCAAAGTAGTCTAGCAAGAGACTGAATGTACATGAATCAAATTACAATAGAAAAGAAATCAGTTTTGACCCTTTCTTTGAGACCTAGATATTCCAAACATGGTATTAAGAGTTTCCAGGATTATAATGCAGTGGATTTAAATAGTTGGCACTGAGATAATTTTTAAAAAATTTATCGAACTGGTAAATGAAATGGACAAAGGGAATTTTCATATAGAAAATGGCATAAGGACTGGACCTGTGATTTCATTGATACAGAGAAATTCAGAATCAGGAAAACCCCTCTAGCACTGCAGACTGGCCCCTTCTTTAGAAGTAATACTTTTAGTGAACTCTCAGAGGTAAATATTATGTCCCAGGTCAACATAGCCTGTGTGTGGCAGAGTGGTACCTTAGTCTTCTTGATTCTGTTGTCAGACTATTCCTGCAGCCACACCTGCTCTCATATAGATAGAAATGTAGAGATATTCTTTTGGAAAAAAATTAATAAGCTACATCTTCTGCCTATGCTATCTTTATTGTTACTTGGCATAGGAAAGTGACCTCTCTCTGTTGAGATAGTACAATTTCCTAAAGTTATGTCATTTTCCTGCCAGCAAACTACCATTCCCTGTTTTACTTTGTCACGCCCCATAGTCTGTTAGGGTGCTGCACACTAATAAGCAACAACTATTCTGCTGAAAATGTGAAGCTCCCCATATTCCTTAGCTTTAACTGCCAAGTGTTTGATCCTGAAAAAATCAACTGGGACAGAATCAAGAAAATGTATTTGGGGTTAGAGAGCATCTTTTCTTTTTTTCACAATTCTATTTTGAAGAGCATATTTATACCCACTTCATGTCAATAATTTATGTTTTCATGTTAATCCTTATTGCTGCAATTACATACAAAAGCTAATATGTTGATTCAAATTGAATGAGATTATAGTGATTTGATACCAAGCTATTTTTTTCCAGTCACCCTCATGACAGTAGGTATTAATTACAAATCAATGTTTTGTAAAACTTAGGTCTCTAGTAACCTTTCTCCAGTCCAAAAAACAAGCATGAAGTGCCAACAGTTGGCTAGACACTATGCCATGAGATGCTGAGATGTAAAAGGAAACAGATCCTGCACTCAACATGCTTGACCGCTAGTGGGTACAATAGCTAGAGCTTTGGAACTGGAATCAGGAAGACCTGAATTGAGATCTTATCTCAGACTGATTATGGGACCCTGAGTAAGTCACTCAGCTACTCTCTGCCTCAATTTTCTAAGATGTAAAATGTAGATAGTATCATTTGTCTCCCAGGGCTGTTGAAAAGATAAAAGATAAATCACGTATGTAAAGTATTTTATAGAACTTAAGGCACTAGTTATACTAATACACATTAGTTACACTAATATTAACTCTTACTATCATCATAAGTACTATTACTTATTTATTATTATTAGTAACATCTCATCTGTATAGACCTTTACATATTAATAAAGATTTATTGTATTTATATGACCAAGTTCTACCAGTTCTCATATAGAGTGTTTAGCCTTTTCTATATAGTTTACCTCACCTTTAAAGCCAAACCATTCATTTAAGATGATTGATCAGACATTTCACACATTCTTAATTGGAAAAACCAAATATTGATGCTCAGGTTTTCATTTTCTAATCCCTCTTCTACCATCTAAGTGTCTTTCTCTGGTTAATGAATTTATTCCCTAATTAAGTTGTATTCTGTCAAAACAGAAAAAAAATCCCTCTTTAGTATAATAAGAGGACTATGATTTTCTTTTTAAATTGGCCATTTTGATGGAGGAATTTGGTACAGCTGTAGGACTAAGTGATTTGAATGTGACCGTTTAGGTTAATTATGCTAGGATAAGAGATTAATAAATTATAAATCATCAAACTCCTAAATAATCAAGAACAATTTTAAGATTCAAGACAAGAGCAATAAAAGACTGCTTTTGTCAGTATGGGACTCTCTCCATTCTTCTCTAAGATTTAGTAGAGAATGTTGTAGAAAGTTGTGTGAAGCTTAAAGAGATTTAGCCACTTGCCTGTTATCATACAGTTATTCATTGTCAGAAATGGAATTTGAATTCATATGTTCTTAACTCTTATGCTAGACTGTTTAGTAAATCTAAATAAAGCTGATACTTATTTCTGAAGTGAAAATTTACAGATTGATACATAAACTTCAGTTACCAGTCAGTTTATCAGTCAAAAAACATTTATTAAGAGCCTACTATGTGCCAAGCACAGCACAAAGTGCTTCAATAGTAATTGTTGAAATATGAGCATTTCCACAGACTCCCTCTTTTTTCCCCCTTCCACAAGTGTTTTTTTAAAATAATTTCTTTAACAGAACAGAAGCCTCAGTAGATTTATTTCTAACTTATTATTATACAAAGTCAAAGACACGAAGCGTGGTGTGTGTGTGTGTGTGTGTGTGTGTGTGTGTGTGTGTTACAGAATTGTGATTTCATTGGTATAGAGAACTACACAGTCAAGAAATACTCTCTTAACAATGAAGGACTGAAGGCACCTACCTTCTCAGGGACAGGGGACTAGAGGGAGAGAGGGATAAGATTTGGAACTCAAAACTTTTTTTTTTAATGTTTAAGAATTTGTTTTAACGTGTAATTGGGAAAAATAAATTGTGATATAAATAAATGCAGGTCTGCATTTTAGCAATTTAGGAGAGAGTTGCTTTGAGTACTGTAAGAGTAAGCGACTTGCCAAGCATCCCATATGCTAGTGATGGTACTTGAACTGAGATCTTCCTCTCTTCTAGACCAGCTATCTGCTATATCATGCTACCTCTATAGTATACCTAGTAATTATAAATGTGAATCCTATTACAATAGAATAGCAAAAAAAATCTAGCACCTATCTTAAAAATGAAAGGCAGAAGTAACTAAATCTGATTATGTTATCCTGGTCTCTTACTGAATAGCTTGAAAAAGGCCTTCTTACAATTTCAGGTAGGGAAAAAATCAACAGAAACATACACTCCATTAACACCTCTTTCTATGATTAACTTGTTTCCTTTTCGCCTATGTTTCTTCTTGTCAGTAGAACTTTCAAGTTTGCAAATCGACTGTTTAACAGATGTTAGAAATAACAGGTCAACTGCATGCTGAAATCCTGTTATGAATACAAAGATGTATGTACATAAACAAATATATGTGTGTATGTGTATATATATAAATATATGTATTTTACATTTATACATATATATGTGTAAATATATACATGTCATTTTTTCTTCTTTCTGTTTAATTTTGAATAATTATTAGCTATTATCTGTTAATTTATTATTGTTAACTATAAAGTTATTGGATCAGGAGTTCTTAAATTTTTTCAGTCCTCATTTAATTAGCAAAATAACAAATAGAATTGCTATAGATTGGACAAAAAGTTGGTAGTGTAATCACAGTAGTTATCTGAGAAGACAATTACAAACAGGAAATTTTGGAAGAATTGGTCATGACAATGGCTGATGAAGGATTAAGTGGAAAGGAAGGAGACATGATAGTCTTCTGAACTTTTACTCCAATCTTCTACACTTAGTACCATACCAGTTCTTTGAGAAATACTAAAGTAATATGACATAAGCAATGCTATTATATTTGCTACAACATTCTTATATTAGTATAGTTACTTTTGCAATTCTTAGATGAAAAACTAATATAGAAACTTCTTAAATTTTTAAAAGAAACTAGGATAGAAAAAATATTTGACATATAATTAAATCCCTTTGCTTTTTCCTTCTTATCTTTGTTTCATAATTGGAATGATGCATGCATTTTAATATTTTTTCTGCTGTTTCATGATTTTGTTAATAGATATAAAATATACAGCTGTAACCATGACTGTCTGTCTCTCTAACAAAAACTGCAAAAGAAAACCAGGAGAGAAGAAAGGAAGGGACAAACATTATAGCATTTTTACCTGCAACTAAATTTAGCCTCCCTCCCCTCAAATAGAGTAAATACCTGGAGTGAAGTCCTATCTTGAATTTGAATAGGGACAAAAAGCAAAGAACCATAGTCAGATGGTATCATGGAATATCAGAAGTATTTATAATCACTAAAATTGTATTCCCAACATAAACAAGTCCTCCCCCTTCAGTCATCCAGTAAACCAGCATGTATTAGAGCCCACTTAAGTGAAGCACAAACACTGATGATAGAAAGGGGGAACACAGTCCCTGCTTTCAAGGAGCTCACAGTTTCATTTTCAGATGTACCTCTCTTTTGGTTCACTTTCTGAATCTTTAATTTTAAAAACAAATATTATTTATTTTTAACATTTAAAAAATTTATAATTGCAAATTTCATCCCTCCTAATTTCTCCCTCACCCACTAAATGGCAAAAAATATGATTTCAGTTTTCCATGTGAGGTTATGTAAAACATTTCCATTTCCATGTTTACTTTAATAAACATTACAGAAAAAAATAAATGAAATAAAGATAAAAATATTAGCTCAATCAATCAACAAGCATTTTTACAAGACTGATGTGTTAGTTGATCTACTAGGAACTGGGGATACAAAGATAAAAATGAAATAATCCCAGCCCTAAAATAACTTACCTTCTCTAGGGGGAAATCACACATACATACTATATGTCTATCTATCTATCTATCTATTCTGTCTATTTTATCTATTCTGTCTATCTATCTATCATCTATCTATGTAATTTATTGGGAAATGCATTAGCAAGTAGGTAAATCAGAAAAAGTCTGAGGTACCTGAGATAGACCTACTAAAAAAGCTATTGATGCCCCTAAAATTAAAAATGGATAAAAGAGTAGATATTGATATAGGCTATCACTACCTCTTAAATAATTTTAATCAACATAAATTAACCATTAAAATCAGAAGACAAAAATATTTTAGAGGCCTCCTAACCTAGCAAACATTTATCTCCTTGCTAAGTAAGCAAAATAAGGTAAACAAGGATGATACCAATTTAAAACATATGGACTCATTTGAAATATCATACAGGAAAAGATAAAAGAAGATGACTGAACAAAAACTCCTCATAAAACAATGTGAAGTAGTGGAGGAGTTTATTGAGATGCAGTTAATACAGATCATCTTAGATTAATGATGTAAATGATATCATCAGAGAGATGTATGACTAGCAAAGAAAGTAGTCTGATTATGTAAAGAGAGAAAGGAGAATAGATAGATGCAGAGTTGGTATCTATATTAGGAGGAGGACATTTTCAAGAATCAAATAAGATGAAAATGTGTGGTGGAATTCATTCAGTGCTATTGGAAGGCACACTCATATCAATGAGATCACAAATACTCCTCTAAGGTGCCTTTTCTCCAACTTCAGTCCCCTTTCTCACCATCTCACCAGATAGTCTCATAGAGTCTCTCTGTGTTACTTCTCAGCCATTATAGCTGGAGTAAGTGTAGTTCTCCCCCCAGCTGCCAGAGGCACTTGAAATCAAAAGACTCTCACAAAGCATCTACCAGTCACAATCAAGGAATAGTCCTAGGCCTCAAGGGAGTTCCAATCTTCTGGGGTAGGTATTTAAATATTTACTTTGGTCTATAATCTCATTAGCATTTTAAGTACTCAACGCGTTCCGCCCTTCTCTGGTTTAGGACTTTTTTCTAGTCTGAAAGGGGAATTTGATCCATACAGCTCTTGTAATTATTATTTTAGGGATTATAGTACTTTATTGATTATAGCTCAGTGGAGAGGTTTGAGGAGCAGTCTGAGCAAAAGTGAAAATGGATCTTCCCTACCTCTATCACTCAGTAATCTCTCTTCCAGATGAGTGCTAGGTCATTTCTATGACCTAGTCATAGTCCTAGTAGCTGTTGTCTAAAGATCCCAGGCAACTCCCCTTTCTTTCTTTTTCTTACTTTCTTCCTCAAAGAGTATCCAGCTCACAATTATTTTCTCTTCCCCAGCTTCTCTTTTATATAGGGAAATTCAACATGCTTATTAACTCATGCACCCTAACTACTTACTTCCTCAGCCTATTAATTTCTCATAATCTATTCCTCCAGCCTACTTTAGCCACACAAAGATGGTCATACCTTTAGTCTTGTTATCACCTACAAATGTACCATTTCTTTGTCCAAAATCCTTTTATTCAATGTAGCTTTTTACTTCTCCCTCTGCCTTCCCTTACAAAACCCCATTCTTTGTTCACACTGGACCTTCCAGTCACAATGATCCCTCAGTTCTTTCTTAGGTCATCTCCCCTGCATTAGCCACTCACTCCTCTTTTCCTCATCATGACCTTTTGGTGAATTAATTTAATTCTATAGTGCCTTCCTCTCAAGAATCCCTAGCCCCCTTATATCAACAATTATGTTGTCAAGCCTCAACCTTGGATCACTCCCATCATTCACTCCCTTCATTCCTACATGTGCTATAGAACAATGAGGGTGAAAACCATGCATCCATTTTGACTGGATACACTATAAATTTATATTCTACAACATGAACTGGATTTTCCCTGCTGCTAGGCAATTCTTTTTCACCTCACTTATCAATTCACTATTCTACTCTCCACAGTGACTCTTACAAACATTTTCATCTCCCTCAAAGCCCCCATAGCTTCCCCTCCTTCCACTCTCTCAGCTGAGAACATGGTCTCATTTTTTTTAATAGAAAAAATTGAAGCCATTTGCTGTCAGTTTCCTCTTCTCCCCTCTTCCCCCCTCTTCCTCATTTCCCATCATTCAGATGCCTTCTGCCACTATTTATTTCTTCACCCTTGTCTCACATAATAAAGTGGTCTTATTTCTTACCAAGGCCAACCCCTCTACTTCAAGTGATCCCATTGCATCCTATTTCTTTCAAATAGATTGCCACCTCTGTAATCTGTACTCTGTTGCCTATTTTCAGTCTCTAACTTTTGGTTTATTCCTTACTGCTGTAATAGTAATGTAATTTGAATTTGAAGATCCCTTTGTGTTGGCAAAGGTGGCAGGTACTTAGCACTTAGTAATTGATCAAGACTCTTTTGGGGAAACAGAAGGTATGAACTCCTGTCTCCTGTAACTGACATAACAGGAAGGAGTTGGCTGAAGCAGGAAATAGCTAATGCTGTGTATATAAGAAAAGCACCAGAGAGGCACAGTCAGAATTTTTTTGGACCAACATCTGGTGGCAGATCAGCTATAGAAGAGAGAATGGAGAACTGAGCCAGAATTTCCTGAGAACTTGTGGTGGTGGAGCTTCTTCTGAACAGGAGCCAGGAGCCAGGAAACCAGGTGACAGAGGAGTCCAGGAGCCCAGGGGTCCCCTCCCCCCAGGCTAGATAAGGTGATTCTGATATTTGAACAACCTGCAGAAGACTGAGAAAGCATGACCAGGATGCAGGGACTTTCTTTGTGGCTTGGTTAAGCCTTGAATTCCCGGGAGCAGAAATTATGAAGGATTTGAGATGGACTGGACATTGTGAACTTCATTGTGGAGCAGGACCTACCCAGAGAGCTGGACAAAGGAACTGGGAACTGTCTACCATTAAACCCAGGTGGCAGTCTGGTGAATCCAGGTAGAATATGGGACCATGGAAGGGGATCCAGTCATAAGTCAAGATGAAAAGACCTCTCCATGGGTACTGAGTAATAATGAAATTGTAGTTTACTAGTGACCTAGGGGTGGAGGGTTTGTGTATTAATGTTATTAATAATTGATTGATAAGTGACTGATTGAGTTAATTTAGTTGCCCCATGAGTGGAAAATTTTGAATAAGTGACTTATTGAGTTAACCTACTGTGCCCCATGAGTGAAAGACTTTGACTACTGTACTTTGAGATGTTTCTTTAAGGTGATTGTTCTAAATGTTGTGACCACTTTGGTGAAAACTATGTGGCCATTTTAATGATAAGCTGTTGTGAATACTATATAGTAATTTTCTGTGATAAGTTGTAACATTGTGAATGCTGTACCTTGATTTACTATGAATGTTTTGCTCTGATTTGTTATGGAATAAATAGAGTGCTCACTATATTGTGTAATCAGAGCCTTAAAAGCTATTCACATTAGCATTCTTCTGGAAAGCTGCTAGTGCATGGTATTATAACTGCCTTCAACCATGTCCATTTCTCCTTCATCCTAAAAAAAAAAAGTCCTTCTCTTGACCCTTCCATCCCCACCATCATCCTATATCCCTTCTGTCCTTTTTAACTAATCTCCTTGAGAAGACTGTCTATAATAGGTGCCTCAAGTTTCTCTCCTCTCACTCTTTTCTTAACCCTTTACAATCTCACTTCTGCCCCATCATCCCATTGAAATTGCTCTCCCCAAAATTACTACTGATCTCTTAGTTGCCAAATCCAATGGCCTTTCCTCAGTCCTCATTCTTCTTGACCTCTCTAGGCAGACTTTCACACTGTTAATCACTCTCTCCTCTTTCATAATCTCTTCCCTGTAAATTTTTGGGACACTAGTCCTGGTTCTTATCCTATCTATCTGACCACTCCTTTCCTATATCATTTTCTAGATTATACCTTCTAATTGCAGGTGTCCCTCAGGAGTCTGTCCTGGGCATCTTCTCTTCTCCCTCTATACTACTTTGCTTGATGATCTCATCAGGTCCCATGAATTTAATTATAGTCTCTTTGTTAATAATACTCAAATCTACCTATTCTGCCCTAAACTCTCTTCTGACTTTTAGTCTCACATTTCCAACTGCATTTCCTACATCTAATTCACTGTATCCTAAATGGAATTCATCTTTCCCCCTGAAGAATCCCCACCTCCTACCTTTCCCATTACTGTAGAGGGCAACACCATATTCTTATTCCCTCACTCATAACCTAAGAGTTATCATGAACTCTTTACTGCCCATCTCTCACACCTTCATATTCATTCTATTGCCAAGGCCTGTCAATTTCACTTTTGCAACATCTCTTGACTATATTACCATCTCTTCTCTTGCCCTCTAGACCTTCACCACCTCACAACCAAACTATTGTGATACTGACTAGTGGGTCATCTTCCCTCGAGTCCTTTCATGTCACTTCCTTATTTAATAAGATCTAATAGCTGCCTATTGCCTCCAGGATCAAAAACAAAGTGCTCTGTTTGACATTCAAAGTCTTTCATAACCTACTCCCCACCTGCCTTTCCAGTCCACTTACACCTGACTCCAGGACTTGTACTCTTCAATCAAATGATACTGACTTTCTCTATGTTCTATGAATAACACACTCCATAGATCAGCTCAAGGCATTTTCTCTGACTGTCCTTCAGGCTTGGAATGCTCTCTTTTCTCAGCTCTACCTACTGATGTCCCTGGCAAGTCCCAACTGAAATCTCACCTTTTACTGGAAGCCTGGCCCAGCCCTTCCTAATTTTAGAGGTTTCCTTTTGTTCTTTTCTATTTATCCTTGGTCTGTATATATTTGTTTGCATGTTGTCTCTTCTATTAGATTAGAACCTCTGCACTTAAAAATATTGATTGATTGAAGATGAATAGGGAGCATACCTGGTTGTTGTTATTGTTGTTGTTGTTGGAGAACTTGAATGGTGAGCTGGTCTGACCAGGGAGAAATGCTCTAAGAGGTTCTAAGGTATGTGTGTGGGGAGGAGAGGGGCGCCTCTATATAATAGGCAATTGGGTGGGATAAGCAGACCTGAAGGAAGACTCCTGCTGGGAACAAAGGAAAACTTGCTAATTCCAATTTTTGTTTTGTTTTGTTTTGTTTTACATACTTATGGTTTAGGGTAGCTTTTTTCCCCCACAGCTACTTCTAAATGAGGGAGGGCACCCAGGGCAGAGTAGATTGGGGAGTTGTGGTGCTGGAACCACTCTTTAGATTTTTGTTCCATCTTTGTCTTAAGGCACAGCTATGCCATCTCAATCTATGTAGTTCTTATCCCAAAGTGCTCTAAGACTTTTTTGTCGTTCCTATTTTTTTTTTAATATCAAGAACAGCAATACAGCACTTGGACAGTTTCTTTTTCAGCAAATCCAGCAGATATTTATCATTTCTCACTTTTACTACCTGATAGCACCAACCTATATTCTTATTATAAATTGCTTTGAATATGTCTTTTATGGGGTTTTTTTTGCTTTTTTTGTACAAGTTATTTTTGATAATATGCTGCAACTTACAACCACTACATGCATTTCCATTAGCATTTGACTCACAAGCAATCTTGCACTTACAGAAAAAAATATGTATAAAATTAAAATGTCTGTATACAAAACACACACACAAATTCATACAATTCAAAGTTAAATCTGGAAGTTCAAAGAAGGGTATGAAGGAAGTGTGAAGAGAGTTCAAAAGGAGGAAGAAATAACTTCATAAAAGAGAGGACATTTGAACTTGACCTTCAAAAACAAATCAAATTTTAATCAAGAGAGATATGAAAAGAGAATATTCAAAGCATAAGGAATAGAAGCTTCATTGTGGCCTACATATGTTAGAATCAGTGATATATATATATATATACACACACACACATTGAACAGGGACTAATAGTACCTTAACCCAAACCAATGAGTAAATGCATTATTTCAGGAACTCTGTTTAGGCCAATAGTAACATTTAGGCAGGAAGACTTTCTGCAGCTCTCAAATCATGTCATATAAACCAGTTGCCTAGTTCATTTATATGAAAGGTCAACTTTGTCTATGGAGTCCTATTTTATCCTGATACTTCTGTGTTATGGTAGCTCAGGATATGGAAATCATGTTAGGAGTCCCTGTGGTTCTTCTCTGCCAGAGGTATTGTGCTTCTAAATTCTAGCCTATATATTCTTCCAGCTACAAAAAGTCCTAAGTCAGTGACATGATTCCTTAATACACAATCACAGAAGACTTGTCCCCTTATCACTGGTATAGAATGGTAGAACTTAGACAGCTTAATAGACACAGAAAAGAGGTAAAGCAAAAGACACACAGAGGGGTAGCTAGATGGTGCAGTAGAAGGAGTGCTGGGTCTAGAGTCAGGAAGACTCATCTTTGTGAGTTCAAATCTAGCCTCAGATAGGAAATGGCAAGCCTCTCAAGTATTTGCTAACAAAACCCCAAATGAGATCATGAAGAGTTGGACACTACTGAAAAACGATTAATAAAACTAAAATACAGAGATAAATTCCTATTGTCCACTGTATCTTGTGTGTGTATATGCATATGTACTATAATATATAATATATACACATATATTATACACATACATATATGCATGCATTTGTATATGGCTATGTAACTAGGTAATGCAGTGGCTAGAGTGCTGGCCTGGAGTCAAGAAAATCTGAGTTCAAATCTTTCCTTAGACAATTCCTAATTAGGTGACCCTGAGCAAGTCACTTAACCTCCTTTTAACTCAATTTCCTCAACTTTAAAATGAGAATAATAATAGCACCTACATCCCAGGGTTGTTTAGGGGACCAAATGTGATAATTCTTATAAAGAGCTTAGCATAGTGCCAGGCATATAGTTGGTGCTATACAAGTGCTATCTATCTATCTATCTATCTATCTATCTATCTATCTATCTATCTATCTATCTATCTATCATCTCTAGGTATATATCTGTTATATTGTTGTTGATATTGATATGATATATGCTAAGATATATAGAATCTAGAAGTGTAAGTGACTTTAAAGATTGAGTTGTAATCTAGTCTCTTCATTTCACAAAAGAATAAACTAAGAGACAGATAAATTAAGTGCCTTATACAATATTACATAGCTAGGTGGTGGAAGTTCTGCAACCAGAAAGGAAGTCTTCAGTTCAATGTTCCTTCTGCTGTTCCAACCTTCTTCTGTTCCAACTGGGTCAGGGCTGGCTTCATATGGTGGAGATCACCAAATGCCTATGATATTGAGCAAGATGTTTATTAGGATTCATAATCAACATAAGATTCAACTGTGCTTGAAACAGAATATCAGTATTTAAGGATGCCTCTAGAAATCATTAGAGTTTCCTTTCAAAGAGGTCTTTCATAGAATGGTACATTTCACAATAAAATGTGTCCTTGTTGAAGGATAGCCTTTGAGCCTACTAGCTAGTTAGTTGACTTGCATAGTGGAATGGGTATTGGCCCCAGAGTCATCTGGCCTGGTTAGCTTTCTACCTCTGGGACCTCTTGCAAATCCCTCAGCCTCCTGGTCATCTGTTTCTTCATCTGTATGGCAAGAGGGTTGAATAAGATGGCTTCTGAGGCCCCTAGATCTTGCTGTTGTTGTTGTTGTTTAGTAACAGGTTGCGTCCAACTCTTTGTGACTCTGTATGCCATATGAGCCAGGCCTTTCTTTACACCACTATCTCTCAAAATCTGTCCAAATTAAGGAACTTAGAATATAAGAGGAGGTGTGACTCCTGAACAAAAAGCAATGAAAAATAATATGAAACAAATTCATGGTAAAGATATATTCAAAATCTTGCTATATAAGTTCAGAAGGGGTGAAAGGAAGGTCTCCTTCCATTCTAACATAAAATTGTACCCATATACCTGTTAAGTCTTTTACATGAAGCTACCTTAACATTGATTAGAATTTATTTCTAATAAGTTTATTTTTTTGGACATGTAGATGAACACTCCTACCACAAAAGCCAAGAAATTATCAAAAATGTCATAGTACCAAAAAAAGTGATCCAGAAAAGACATGTATAACTGCTAAAATATTTGGGCCAATGACTATAATTTTAAAAGTTGTAGTCATTGTTGTTATATTCATTAATATTTTTGTAATACTTGTTAGAATGGAACCCAGTAAGATTTTGATAGGGGTTCTGATTCAGAGGAACCATTATTCCATCATTTTCAGTCATGGCTGAGTCTTTGTAACTCCGTTCCTTCTTCAGGTTATTTTATATGTGAGGAAACTGAGGCAAACAGGGTTAAGTGACTTGCCCAGGGTCACACAGTAAATGTCTGAGATTAGATTTGAACTCAGGTCTTCTTGACTCCAGACCCAGAGTTCTACATGCTGTACTACATAGCTGCCTCAATTTCTGTGATCATCTAATTCCAATACACATATCGTTCCATATCATGCCCTCATATGAAGGCTTTTCTGCTAAAAAGGAAGTTCCAGAGAACTCTTAGGGCATTAGCCTTGCCACTCTGGCATAGCCTCCTGGACATGTTGAGATATAAGGGGAGAGCTTTAGTAAAGAGGAGAAATTACACCATTTAGAGGGGCGGCATCCCCATTTATATCTTTATATCTATATATAACAAGTATATATATGTATATTATATATACATATTTTAAGATAACGCAAGTTCAATACAGATGTGAATTTATATAGCTCTGAGTATTTATGTTTTATCCTACATATTTTCAAAGGAAATAGTAAAATCTAGTATTGAAAAAATCTAAGAAGGCCTTCAGTAGGTAAGAGTAGCCAATATTAGAGTAACTTTTTATTATTGTTGATCATAGGATTTAGAGATATCAAGGGGTTTAGAAATTATTTGATTGAATCTCTTCATTTTTCAGAGCAGGAACCACAATGTAATTAGTGGGTTATGGCATGCCACTTTTTTCCCCCAGTGATATGTGTTTTAATACTTATATAGATTTGTCTAATTAATTAAGTTTTTGACATATCTCAGATTCATGATTATTATTAAAATACAATATAACAAGACAAGACTAAAAGATGGATGGAGTATTCCAGTTAGCTTTCAGAGGTTTCACACAGGGAGTGTGTTTGAGTGCTGATAAGACTTTGACTCTATTAAAAAGGCAGAAATGAAGCATAAGTAGAATTTTTATTGTTTTCCTTTTCAGTCACCAGAGGACAATTCTCTGCATGGGTTAGCAAAAAAAAAGACATGATTTTATCTTATCTAAACATATTAAAGTTCAAATTTGCAAGCTGTACATCTTCTATTATTCATTTTAGAAAATCTATAGTGATTTATATCTTCAAATATAACTTGTAGGTCAAGTTCCATTCTAACAAATATTACAAAAATGTTAACAAATATTACAACTTTGATTTCTGCATAATAATAACAACAAAAATTACAACTTTTTAAATTATGGTCATTGGCCCAAATATTTTAAACAACTGTATGTGACCTGTCCAGGTCAAGATTTGATGATACTATGACATTTTTGACAATTTATTGGTTTTTGTGGCAGGAGTTGTTGACCTATATATATATTAAAAAATAACTCATTAGTAAGAAAGTCAAATTAACATTAAGGTAGCTTCATGCAAAAGATATAACTGGTAGATGGGTACAATTTTTTTTTTGTGCCTTTTGGAGGGCAATTGGGGGTTAAGTAACTTGCCCAAGGTCACACGGCTAGGTTTTTGTTTGTGTGTGTGTTAAGTATCTGAGGCCGGATCTGAACTCAGGTCCTTCTGACTCCAGGGCCGGCACTCTACTCACTGCACCACCTAGCCGCCCCAAGATGGGTATAATTTTATGTTAGAATGGAAGGTAACCTTTCTTCCATTCCTTATATAGCAAGAGTTTGATTATGTCTTTATTACACCTTTGTTGTATACATGATTTTTCATTATGCCTTTTGTTCAGAAGTCATCTCTTATATGCTAAGGTCAATGAAGGCAAAGGTGTTTTGATTAAACTTCATACCTCCCTCTGGACTTAGTATAGGGTTCTGTGTGTACTTAATAAATATTAATTGAATTGATTCTAATGAGATATTATATGTTAAAATGGATGAAATGCTGGATCTAAGGTAAGATATCCCCTTGGTTCAAATAATTGATCTCACCTTTTAATCTTTTATTAGAGTATGCCCCCAAATATGAACAATCATTCTAATAGATGTTCAGGTCATATTCTTCATCAATGTCATTTTATTTTTCTTTTATTAAAATAGCATAATGTGCATGACAGGTAAATATGCAAGAAATAGATCTTTCAATATGTATCTAAAACCTAGACTCCATAAACTTTTTAAAATTTAATTTTAGGGTTTTTCCTATTTAGCAACATTCTTTTTTTCCTGCATGTTTCACCACCCCGATTTTTTAAATGGAAAAATAAAACATTTTAACAAATATTCATTGGCAAGCAAAAAAAGTCCCCCAAAAGATATTTGTCTCATTTTGTACCCTGAATCTATCACTTCTCTCTCAGGAAGTGGATCACATGCTTCATTGTCAGTCATCTGGAATCATAGCTAGTTATTTCATTTATTAGATTTCTCAATTGTGTCAAAGTGCTTTGTCTTTACAATGTTGTTGTTGTGTATAAATTGTTCTTCTGGTTCTACTCATCTTACTCAATATCAATTCATACACATCTTCCTACGTTTCTCTGCAACCATCCCTTGTTATTTTTTTTTTACATTACAATCAAATTTCATGCCATTCATATATTAATTTGTTCATCCATTCTTGGGTATTCCCTTAGTTTCCAGATCTTTACCATTACAAAATTGTATATGTAGTAAGTCAGTTTCCTCTTTATTTACTCCCTCTAAAGTATAGGTATGGTAGTAGTATCACTGATTACAGGGTATTCCGAGTTTAGTAACATTTTGGTTGTTGTTTAGTTATTTTCAATTGTGTTTGACTCTTCATGAGAGTGATTTGCCATTTCCTTCTCTAACTCATTTTACAGATGAGGAAACTGAGGCAAACAGGGTAAAATAATTTTCCCAGGGCCCCATGGCTAGTCAACTGAAGTCAAATTTGAAGTCAGGAAAATGAGTCTTCCTCTCTCCAGGTCCACCACTCCAGACACCACTGTGCCACCCAATTTGTTCCCTACAAATTTCTTAAAGAAAATTAATACATATTTATTTAGGCACTGTGGTGCAGTAGAAGACTCTGAATTTAGAGTGTGGGTTAAAAATAGTGTGGTGTTAAAATCCTTCTTCCCTCCCCTATAGAGTATTACATTTTTGACCTTTAGTGAGCTCTGTTTGTACCTCAGTTTCTTTATCTGTAAATGAGGGTGTTGGATTATATATATATATATATATATATATGTCCATATATATATATATATATATACATATATATATATATGTCCTTTTGAGATCTCTTCCAGGTCTGAGTTGATGATTATATGATCCTATGTTCTATTGATTATTTATAAGGGAGCAATCTTTTTCTCTTCTCTATCGTAAAATCTATAACCCAGCAGAAGGAAAGGAAACATTAAAAAAAAACTTTTTATACGTTTATATCTCCTTGATACATGAGCTAATTAACTTAAATCTTACCCAGATCATACCATGACATGCTACAATATTTCAAATATTGGGTTATTTCAAATTTAATATAACAGGGAAATCCATATGACTTTTTTTTTTGAAGTACCAAAATGAAAGAAAATATGAATAGCAACAAATCAGGTAAGTGCACTAGGCAAAGTCTTAGGGAGATACATATCAAAGTCACTGATTCATTGCACAGGCTTTCATGGAGTACCCACTAATTTCAGAAATACATCAAATAAAATGTTAGGCAGATGTAGGTTGTACTTTGTATGTGCAAATATCTCCTCACACCCTCTAGCTCTCAAAATAGCAAGGTGCATGTGAATATTCTGACAGCAATGTTAGAGGATATTTAAAGGCATAGTAAGAGGCAATAACAACTAGACAGCTCAATTGTGGTACATAAACATTTCAGCATCACTTAATAACTCCCTTGTTTGGCGTGCACTTAATTACTTTGCTTATTAAATGAGTTCTTCCTCACTTGTTGATATTGTCATAAACACCACGATAAAGCTTGCCACATCAATGAAGTCATCTATAAAATCATATGTGCTTTTCTGATGCCCTAATATACACCTGTGCCTACAGGCAGGCTTTGCCAATGATTGCTTCCAGGTGTGTGCCTGCAGGGAGTCCCTGAAAACCAGTGAGTTTAGAACATTTCCCTCTGGCAGCAGAAATTAACCTGCAGGCACCTTGTAGGCACAGGTTTGTTTTAGGACAGCAGCATCGTAAAGAACATGTCTGTGAAGTTAAGATTCTTGCCAGTTTGTTGGGAGAAAGGTAAGAATGGGTTTCCTTTAGTATATGGTGTACTTCTGGGTTTGAAGCCAAGTTCCAAAATATGAGGGACACTTAAATGTTTGGGGTTATGAAAACTATTTGATAAATGTAGTCACTCTGATAAATGAATCATATTTTTTTTCCTATCTGGTTGAACTTGAAATTTTCTTGGATTGGAGAACTAAAAGTGAATGAAAGGTAACAGAAATTCCTTTACTAATGGAAGTTAGCAACTTCTCCCCAATTTATACCTTTAGAAAGTTGACTAGGGGACTGAGAGGGCAGGTAATATGCCCAGATCACACAGACATTATTTTAGTACTTGAATCCACATCTTCCAGATTTCAAGATTGGCTCTCCAATATACCAAGTTGGTTCTTTAAGTAGGGGTATAGGAATAAAGTTTAAAAGCATTTGTATATGAGAGGGATATTTATTTTTAGAAAAAAAATTTAGGTAGGAATGGGTTTCATCACATATATTTTTACTCTTATTGTAGAATATGAATAATTAATCAATACTTAATTGAATACCAGTTAACTAAAATATTTTATGTGTAACTCTAATGGAAATTTTTGAGCATATATATATATATATACACATATCTATATATATATATATATATAGGTAGATAGATAGATATAGATAGATAAAGACACAGTGATTTTTAAAATTGCTAGGAAAAGAAAAAACACATTACTTTGTGTAGGGAAATTATTTTTAAATGTTTTAAAAAAAAGAAATCTTCATTTGTTATTTTTCCCCTCTGTGTAGTGGAATCTAGTTCAATCCACAATCCAGCACAATTTCAGCCCAGGTTTTCTTTCAAACCTTTGCTACACACAAAGTTGGCTGATGTACCATTCAGCATCCCAGCAGCTCTTTCTCTTCACACTAGCAATGGCAAAGCTTTGTGAGGGAGCCCTGCTGGCTGCTCTGAACTAAAAGCATCCTCGGGACCTTTAATACATTTTTGCACACCTTATTAGAGGTAAGTAAGGGAGTACGTTTGGGTATGAGAGAGGGAGGACATCTGTTAACCAAGAGGATAGTGATCTGCTCTACCGGCTGCATTTTAAGTCATCTATTCTGATGCAGGAGTGAGAGCAGTAGGTGGGAGGGGATGCTTTTGTACTTGAAATCCCAAAGTCCACATTAAGTGTTATGATAAAGGCTAGTTAGAGACTTTAAAAAAAAGGTATGGTAATGGAAGTACTCTGAAAATGCATCCTCTTCTTTCTCTGCTCCCAAGTTAAATCTCCTTGTGCTACTAACAGCACTAAAGGCCAGCAGCCCAAAGCTATAGGGTTCTTTGAGTAGCTCTAGTCCTGCTGTTTTTGAAGTCCCTTCTTGTAGCCAATTTGGTTGGATTCTCTAGAGGGGGTATTTCATGTGGACTTATCTCTCTTGGATTCTTTTCTTTTTCTATAATCCATCAAGGAACAATAGCATTTAAAAGCTAACAGGCCTTTTTTACATGCATATATTTGAGTCCTCTTCAGCTCTGAAAGGTGTTTTTAAGAGACTTCTTTTAAAACAAGTTAGGTTCTTATGCTTCAGGTTTTCAATTAACTTTTAGTACCAGTGCTTATGTTAAACCCTCTCTCTGTTATACAGTGGCAAATGTCAAAATTCAGGGTCAATGGCAGCAAAGTTTATCATTCAAACCTTGTTTGCTAAAAATTATCTTACTTTTATTTTTTTTGGGGGGGAGTGCAAACTATATTTCCAGTTTATTGGTTAGTAAGACATGTCTATGTTGAATCTTCCTGGCATGGTATTCAATTAAAAACAAACAAACAAACAAACAAACTGAGTTTAAATTGTATTTGGAGACTGAAAAAAAAATCCTCAAACTTTATTTAACAAAAGGTTCAAAATGAAAATTTTTCTGTAACTTGAATCATTTGGTTGAGTCTGCCTTCTGATTTCTATTTCTTCCATACTTAACAAGGTGAAATTAAAACGAGACACTGTTTTCTTGCTTATCTTGGAAAAAAGTTATTGGGTGACATTTCACTTACTGCTACACTTTAGAAAAGACATCCAAAACCTTTAGTAGGACTTTTCAGGTGTCTTTACAATTGTATTTTGATTAGACTTGTTAAGTTAGATTGCCATTAAATTTAATTACTGGAACTACCTCTACCTACAAGTGCTTTGTTTAAATAAGTCTATGTTTTTTTCTTTTGATAAGAATATGAGCTTCTTTTTTCTAATTAGTGTTTTCATCCATTTACTGCTATATGTCTTTTTTTTTTAACTTTTGAGGTTTGCCTTAGAGACATATATATAGTGTGTGCCCTTAACGGTACTGAAAGCATTCATGTCTTATCACACCTGGAATGTGTTGGGGTAAGGAGATGGAATATTATACCACCTTTTAATATTTAGATGACTTGTGAAACTGCATATTGATATTTTCAATGCATTTTCATTATAGTTCCTACCATTGAGGCCATGTGAGGCCTTTCAGCAAGATGGAGTGGTGTAATTACCAGGTGCACATGTTCATTAATCCTTCCTGCCTAGAAAAAGCTTCAAGTTCTTCTCCAGTGGCCCATTCGTAAAGCTATAAATATCTAAATTGTGTCAGCCAAAAAGTCACACAGAATGGTGGCTCTCTCTGAGTTCAATTTCATGCCCTGTTGCTTGGGTCTTCTGAGTGAGAGTTTTGAATTCTTCATGATGGGTGTTCATCTTGCTTGTAAAGTTCACAAAACAAAATATTAGATCATTAATTAGTTTAAATATGCATTTATGTTTCCTAGCTTACACTCTTCTGGTGACATAAATGGCAAAAAAATGTGGTACATGTGTAATCTTCAATGAAACTATTTGCTTTTTACTTAGTTGATCAAAATTATGCTGAAGGCTTTTAGATATATAACCAACCATACAGCTGTGTTGGTACAGCTTCCAATTTGAGCCTACATGTTTCAGATGCTTATAGTAGTATTCATACGTATAAGGAAAGTATATTTTGTTAAGTGTCTGATGTTGTTAGATTTGGTCTAAGAGATTTTTCAAATGCCTTTTTAGGATAATCTTTTTAAAAAGAATTCAGAAGATTCATTGAGATCATTTCAGAGATGAGAAAAATATTAAGCACAGTGATATATCGTAGAGTTTCATTTCTGCATTTTATTCTCATGGTGTTTACATGGTATTGCAAAAAAAATGCTAAAATTAATCTAAATATCAGGAGTTAAATTGTTTTCTCCTGAAATAACTTTTAAGAGGTTTGCCCTAAGAAGCAACTTAATTCAAGGTCAGATTGATTCTTTTAAAGAAAGGCTGTTTTAAAAGTATTAAATCATCTATATTATAGAAACATGTTTTGTTTGGGGAGGGCAGGTGTGGGAAGCATGATGGTGCTTTCATTATGATTTCTAAGTTATGAAAGTGAGCATAATTTAAAGGTGACAGTAATAAACAGAGATGGATTTAAAATTCAATGTTGGATAAAATTGTAAGAGACATAGCCAGTGTTTTAAGCTATGATTTTTCCACTCTCATGCTTGAAGAATTCAAAATATACACAATAGCTGGGTGTCTTAAGACATTTCATATAGCTATAAATATGTTGATACACATATGTATACACACATATGTGTGTATATAATGGTTAAGAACAGAATATTTCCTGCTTAGTTTTACATTTCAAATGTTATGGATCACCCATTTGTCTGATAGTAGTAGTTTCAAAGGCAAATGAAAAAAGAAGTCATTTTTATTCATTGAAGATTTTAATGATTTTCCTTCTTGAAATTAGCAAAGGATAAAATGTAATTTTTATTTGAATTGCAGTTTGGAAAAACAATTCTAAATGGGAATTCAGCAAAATAAAGTGGGAATATAGTTGGTTTAAACAAAATTTACATAAGCAAAATTTACCAACCATTCTACATCTTGATGTTTTTAGGAACTGTCCAGCCAAATAACCACAAGGAATATTATAGTTATCTGAGAAAAGACTTCAATCCTTAGAGTAAAATTCTTACAAAGTAAGAGTTGTCATTTTTCTATAATGTGAGCATTGCAAATTTAAAGTCAACCCCCTAGACTACTTTTTTGGGGGGTGGGGGGTTGTGAAAAAATTTGAGAAGTGGAAGAAAAGTCATTTCTAATACATCTTCACATTGAAGTGGAATGCCTTCAATACCTTGAAGACCATAATGTTGACCATATTTGATTTCCAATCTGAAAGAATTCCACAGAACAAAAAATTAAAAACTTCCTGTTTCTCATCCTTCTAATGACTGGAATCCTTATGGATTAGAATAAATACTCTTGAAACAAATGGATAATGTTAGTCATTTCTGTTTTCCTGTGTTCATAGAGAACTAGCAGTTTGGGGATGCCTCCTATCATGTATTAGGCATCGACTTTAGTGCATTATTAGTACCTACTTACTAGTTATAATACAGATGACATAAAGGAGGTAAACTTTGAGAAAGTATCCCTTTTATAGTAAGTAGTATTGAGGTGGATGGGCAAAAAAGAAAGAAAATCAAATAAGTGATAGATTTGGAGATGTTTAAAATTATCTGCTTGATTACATTTATCTCCCTCCCCCTAATTTTTACAGATGAGGAAACACATATAGAACAATGAGGTGACTTGTCCAAAGTCTCACAGGTAGTGAACAGTCATTGAAGCTACTAGGCAAAAATGACAAAAAAAATATGTCATTGAAAGTGTATGCGTATTAATTGTGAGGCATGTGTATGTGTGTTTTGTAATTATCCTTAAGGATGAAAAGGGTAGAAGTTTTGAATCTAAATTATTATTTAAATTATTACTTAGCAGGGAGAGAGGAGTGCTGCTGTGTCTTTGTTTTTCTTTTACATAAAGAACAATCATTTTTTCAAGCACATATTCTAATAACAGACATGTGCCTGACACACAAAGAAATTCTTCCTGCCTTCAAGAAGGTTACCTGTACATAAATAAGTGTGTGTATGTTTGTACATGTGTGTGTAATGTGCATGTGTGTCCTTATGTGTAAAAAAATTCTTTATGGACTTGTGATTTCCTCAATATAGGGAACACTAGGTGAGGAAATGTTTTTCACCAAAACAGACAAGCAACTGTTTTTTGATTTATGATCTTCAAAATTGCTTAGGATACAGAGAAATAAAGTGAATTGGCTGGGGTTACACAGACACTGTGACCTAGAGTCTTGAACCCAGGTTATCTTGATTCCCAGGCCAGCCCCCTACCTACTGCTTCATATTCTCTCTCAAATGCAAGATATATACACATCATTGGGTGGGTAAGGCATATGGTAGGGGACTCACTATTAGGATGATCAGGCAGTTTGTGAACTGAGCTTTACAGTGGGAATTCTAAGAGCTAGGGGTGAAGAAGAGTTTATTTTAGCCATGAAGTACCTTCTGGGTGAAGGCACATACTGGACATGAGGTAGGCTGGAGCCAAATTGTGAAGGTCTTCCCAAATACATCTGTGCTTTATTGTCCATGATAAGCATTTTAAGCAGATTTCACCCATGTATAGGGAAATGTGACTTCTTTCATGTCCCACACCCATGCTCCTGATCATCAAAGTTCCTTTTGCAATGCCATTGTATTTGGACCAATGAATCAGAATGGACATAGTCCTTAAGAGGAATAAAGAAGGATAAAATGAGGTAAATGCCAGAGATTTTGGAAAGCATAATAAATTCTGCTAGTCAGATGCTCCTCGTTTTTCTTCCACTGTGTCAGTCACATTTAAGAGGTTAAAGGTACTATATGACATCCGTTATCACTGAATTGCACACTCCATACTGGTACATGGCACAGTGGAGGGAGCTTTCAGTCCTAACTCTTATCAATTAATCTCTAAGTCACCTTGTTCAGGTCATTTAACTGCTCTAGGCCTCAGTTTCCTCCTATAAAGTGAAGAATAGTTGATCTCTAATGTCCTTTCATTTCTTAATCTAAATTTGTGACCCATATAAGGCTTGGGAGTAAGCCATTCTATCTGTTTGCTGCTCAGTCGTGTTTTGTCTCTACCATGTCTACTGACAGCTGGAATCATCAGAGAAGTCTCTAAGTCCTTAAGACATTAGTGAAAATACTATGTCAGTTCACCTGTGTTGGACTTATAACATGTTTGGATAATAAAAGTTAATGTGTGCTTTTGGGATAATAAAAGTTAATGTGTGTTTTTAGGATAATAAAAGTTAATGTGTGTTTCATGTTTATATGATAAAGATTATTTCAGTCAGCAATTACTTATCAAGCACTGACAATTCACAGTGTGGTTTTGGGCAAAGTCACCAATACAAACATATAATTTATAACGGAAGAATAAAGTGAATTGATTTTGATACTAGGACTTACCTCTGGGAGGAGGGGAAGGAAATATTAACTAGTGTTACACTTCATGTCTTTTGACTGCTGGCACTGATTGTGTATCTTTTTAGTCTTGCCTCTTGAAGAGAAAACTATGAAGGCATTTGTGCTTGACTCAGCAAATCAGTTTAATGAAGATTAATGACGTTTTGCTGGAAATGTACTCAATCCATTGCCTTCTTTTGCTAATTTCTTATTTTTTAATTCTTCATGAAATTAAGTACAATTTTTTTTTTCAGAAAAGTAAGTGTAACCTAATGGGAATATTCATTTATTACCATATCCTTTTTTATCACGACTGCCATAATTACATCAAACATCACTGAATTAAGTACATTTAAAAGCCAAGATGGTAACTTTGTGAATCCCATTGGTTGTAAAATTTAGAAACTGTCCATCTTAGCAATGATAAATTGCTTTTATTGATATTAATTAAATTGTATGATTTGACATATTTTAGTGATATTATTAACTTCTGAAGAGATTGCTTCAGAACATTTCAAGTGAGTGAGAGTTAGTAGTTTCATATATGTGAAGGTCATTAAAATGTTCAGAAGATTATTTATAACTAAACGTAATTATCTACCAAAGAATTAGTTCTTTTCTTACATTATCTTGGTTCCAGAATGACTTTGAACCATGTTTATGAAGGAAGACATTCTCATCATCTTTGAAATATCATCCAATCCAGCACTTAAGTCAAAAAGTAAAAAGATAGATGTTCTCTACATTTTAAATAACATAGTTTTCAACAGGAGATTGCTAACATGGGACAGCTGAAGTCTTTAATTTTCTATACTTTCCTCATAATTTTCTCACAGGTGATATAAAATCCTCTCTTATTCTCTTTGCCATCTGGAAGCACTTTTCAAGACTAATTTCCAGGCCTATTCCATTTTCAACATTATTTTGAAATAATCAAACATTTTAATTCTTCATTCCCAATATCTTGATTTCCCCCTTGATCATTTTAGGATCATGTTAAATGCTTGACATTTTCTAAGCAGTCATGTAAAAAACTGCACAGTTGTCTTTAAATCATCACAGCATGCTTATTTAAAATAGTAATATGAGAGCATCATGATGCCATCTTATAGAAAAACATAAATGCAAACACTTCAAGTTACTATTCTAAGAGGAATATTATTTGAATAAATATTAAATGGCAAACTATTTTCTACTTGTCATAATTTGGAGATATTTTTACTTTCTTGCATTACTTACTTAAAACCTTTGGGAAGGTTAGCTTGTACTAAAAAAGAAAAAAAATGATTGAAGATAGAAAGAAGCTGTTGTAAGACAGGATTATCTCTATATTACTATACCTAAACTTAAATCCTGCTTTGCTGAGCTTAATAGGGAATTTGTAAAGTCTATTTTGCCCTTTGTGCCATGTGGCAATAGAATATATAGTTGTGAACACAATTTACCACTGCTATTTGAAAAAGAGTAACAGGGTTGGTTATGTCACAGAATCATAGAATATTAAACTTAGAAGGATCTCATTGGTCATGTAATTCAACATATTTGACTTTTTTTTTTTTTACCTCATTTGGGGTTTTCTTGGCAGAGATTCAAGAGTAGCTTGCCATTTCCTTCTCCAGCTCATTTTACAGATGAGGAAACTAAAGCAAATGGGTTTAAGTGACTTGCCCATGGTGACACTAGTAAGTATCTGAGGCCATATTTGAACTCAGAAAGATGAACCTTCCCAACCTGAAGCTGGGCACTCTATCCACTGTGCCAAAATAAAACATCTGACAGATGATCATCTAACTTGAGCTTGAAGATTTCTTTTGGGAGGAGAACCCACAGCCTCCTTAAGCAGCCTATGCCACTTTTGAGTAGAACCAGTTGTTGGACTCAATCCAAATGTTGCTTCCTTCCAACTTCCACTATTTGCTTTTCTTTCTGCCCTCTGGGTCCAAACAGAACAAGTTTCAATTCATCTTCTAGAAGAGAACTTTTCAGATACTTAAACCTTGACATCATGTCCCTCATGAATCCTCTCTTCTCCAAATGAAACTTTCTAAGTACCTTTGACTGATTGTGATGTGTGATGATCTCCAGTCCCTTCACCATCCTGGTTGCTCCTCTCTCCTCTCTCCATTTTGTAAATCTTCTTCCTCAGTGGTTATGATGTGATATTTCATATATGACCTAATAATGTTAGAGTACAGAAGGACTATCACCTTCTTATTTTACTGGAAGCTTTTGTTGTTGTATAGTCATATAGTTGACTCTTCATGACTTCATATGGAATTTTCTTGGCAAAGATACTGGAGTAGTTTGTTTTTTCTTTCTCCAGCCCATTTTACAGATGAGGAAATTAATGCAGAAAGGGTTAAGTGATTTGCCTAGGATCACATAGTAAGTATCTGAGGCCAGATTTGAAATCGTCTTCCTGACTCCAGGCCCAGTGGGGCTATCTATTGAACTACTTAGCTACTCAGTCCTGGAAACTATGCCTTTCCAAATGAAGCCTATTAGCTCATCAGACTTTTTTGGCTGCTGCCAAAAACAATTACATTTCATCTTCCTAGTTGCCCTTCTCTGATTTTTCCCCAACTTATCAATGTTCCTCCTAAATAGTAATGCCCAGACCTAAACAACAACCTGTAAATATTTATAACAAGGCAGGGTACAGGTGAACTCCCTCATTCCTGGAAGATACATCTCTCCATGCAGCCTATGGTTATATGGTTTTATTCTTTTGTTTTTAGTTGCTACATTATATAATGTTAATTCACATTGAGTTTGTAGTCATTAATACTTACCTATCTTTTTTTTCCAGAGGATCTAGCCATGCCTCCCCAATATTACACTTGAACCCCAATATAAGATTTTTTTCTACATACCAAATTTCATTTTAATAGAGTCCAATAGTCTATCTACTATGCCAAGATCTTTTGGTATCTTGATTCTGTCCTAGATTGTGTTTGCTATCTCTCCTAGTTTTGTGTCATCTGAAAATATGATAAGCATAGCTGACATTTATGGCTTTATCATTGTTGGTGCTAACAGTTTTAAGCAGTTCAGAGCCAAGTCTACATTCCTGGGCCATTCCTGATTCCAAGTTGACATTAAACCTTTGACTTCTCTTTGAGTCTAGCTTTTCATCTAGTTCCAAATGCAACTGTGTACTATTTTTGTAGCCCACACGTATATTTTCCACAAGAATAGCAAATCCAACAAAAATGTCTTTGATAAGTTTCCTAAATGAAAGAAACAGGAATGTTTACATATGTGTATGTGTGTGTGTGTGTGTGTGTGTATATATATATGTGTGTGTGTGTGTGTGTGTGTGTGTGTACACACATATATATACACATACAGGATAGGCAGGAAACAACAAGAAAAAAAGAGTTTCAAAATAGAACTCATCTGCCCCCCTCCCTTTTTGATAAATAACCATATACATATATGCCCCCCGGTCCCAAACTTTCCTATTTCTCTGTCTCTAGCATTCTTCTAGTCATATAAGTTCAAAACTATGGGGTCTTTAATGAGTTGTCCCTCTCAGAATGCCTATCCAATAAGTTGCCAAGTCCTATTGATTCTACTTCTACATCATCTGTCACAGCTATTCCTTTTCTTCAGTAATACTACAGCCATGCTTGTTTAGGTTCTTATCACCTCTTGCCTGGAGTACACTCTGACATATTTGCCTGTCAGAATCTTTTATCTTTCATTAAACTTGAGTTCAGGTACCACCTCTTCTATATAACCTTTTCTGATTGCTCCAAATGATTTTTTTTTCCTTTTAACCTCATCAAATTTTCCTAGAACATTTTTAGCTCTCACCTCTGCCTACAACATACATTTTACTTCTCTCGGTCCATGTCATATCTCCATCATCATCTCCCCCTAAATAATGTAAGTCCACTAAGAATTGAGAATGTGGCATCTATTATCTCTATACCACAACACCTGAAAATACCATGTACATAGTAGACATTTAATAAGCATTGGTTTATTTAATGAATGTCACACTTTAAATTACCATAAAATACATCTTTACTACTTGTCCTCTAACATGTTTTTAATTCCATTTTGGCATTTTATGAAAATCATATTTTTTAAAAATATTTAGAAATTAGACCTTTATCTCCAGGGAGAACCACATTCAAATTTAAAAGGAGAAAAGAAAACTAAAATGGAAATACTCATCCTGACAGTTAAAGAAAGCACACAAAGTATTCCACCAACAGAAATCAACAGACATACGTTGTTATGTCATATGTCAGAAGTAGTTTAGTTTGCAATCAGTAAAAAGACTTTATTCTTCTTCCATGAGATTACAATAATATATATACAAATGTGACAAAAATAGGTGCATAAACATCTACCTAGTTATAGATATAATATAGCTATCTGCCAATTGATGGCTATGAAGACTGAATTAGTGAAAATTAATGAATTGAGTTAGGAATTTTGTAGGTTCTGTTTGTCACTGATCCCTTATGACTTCAGCAGTCATTTAACTCTTATTTCTTTAAAAAAAAAATACCATTCAGTACAAATAATCCAATGGACAGTTGCTGATATGTTTTGTGATCCATGTACTCTGCCCTTATTACTAATAAATCATAGATGTAGATAATAGATAAGTAAACTTTCTTTTATTCTTACATTAAATTATTAGAGCAAAATGTTTTCAATTTGTGATTTTTCAAGTTGTTTAGATTTGATATATTTTCACATTGCTATTTCCCCAGCTTTAGAAATTCTGAATTGCTCTAGATTTAGCTGCTATAATCCAGTAGTAATTACTGTAGAGTCACTAAAGACCCAAATGCATTTTTCTATGCATCTTGCAAAAATTAGTATTTCAATTTATTCAAGTAAAGAATGGAACGAGTTGCTCAAATGACAGGCTTGTGGTATTTGTGCCATTCAGCTCCAGGAAATCCCTCATGCCCTGGGAAATTCAGTTAAAACTATTCTTTCTACTAGCACCAACACATTCTGACATGGTTTGCACATAATGCATCCTAGTAGGGAAGCAACCAAGCAGTTCAATAGCAGCCAGTGGCATACTGAGCTGAACTTAAAACACCTTCACTTTCTGACTCCATGAGATTGAGCTGGTTTGATGCCAAGAGAGTTCAATTGACACTAAATTTAGTATCCATTGGAGGGCATACTTAGTAACATTCTAGTGAAAGCCTTAAACAACTAAAAATGAACCATCATTTAGGAAGTTTTCTGTATGCCTCCTCTGTGACTTGCAAAATGTGGCAATGTTTGTTTCTGATGTTTATGTTATTTACAACAGTGAATTCACTTCCAGCTAAATTTTAACAGTGACCTAGTTTTTAAAAACTTAGTTGAGTCATTTTACTTACTGTTTATAAAATCAAAACCCTTTATTATTTTTATTCTGACATCATATGATTTGAACTAGTTATGGATGGAAGAGGAGAGAGTTGGGGCATATTTGTTTTACCCTGTTGGTGGTGTGCTTATAACAGCAGATAGACAATAGCATGTGGATTTTATTTTAAAAACAGTCATGCCCTTGTCTCACATAACACAATTCATCTAAATCTAAATTTGCATTGTTACCATGAATATAACCAATATCTTTCACTTCAATGTTTCTTCATGTAGAGATAATCTTCATTTTTAGTACGTTGACACTGACTATATGTTTGATTTTAATAATCTATCCCAGACGACATGTCTCTAATCTTTCAGTTACTTTGCAAATGTACATTTGTATAATGTATAAGTGACAGTTATGTACATGCATCAGAATATGATTTTATTTAAATCACCCTTCTAAGGATAATTATATAAAATAACTAAAGCACACTCTCCAATTTAGTTTTAATATAATTAATGCACTAAAATTTAACACATTCTTAATTTGGTGCTATTTTATAGATAAAATTCATGGTGAATCATATTTATGACAGTTAAGATCCATAAGCACATACACAGACAACCTATGTAATGACTGTTTTAAGTTTTCTCTTAGTGTTTGAGAAGTAATTTATAAAGGAAGAACAAAGAATAGGTTGTAGACGTTATAGACTTTAACAGATTCTATGGCAGCCACCCTGTAGGTGGATGCTACTCCAGAGGAGGATCAGATCAGGTACTACACAGTTGCACTTTGGGAATTTCTGAATTTTACAAGGTCATAATACCTGCATAATATTTATCCTTAATGGATGTTCCCCACCCCTTTTTTAAACCTGAATTATGATTTTATCAGTGTAAGGACCTCCTGGTGAGGATTTTCCTCTAATGGGGCATGTGGGCAATTTCTTTGCAACTCATGGTCTTAAAGAATTGTCTTGAGCTTTGAGAGGTTCCGTGACTTGTTAAGGATGACACAACCAGTATATGTTAAAGTTGAGATTTGAACCCAGATCTTACTGCCTGTGAGATCAACCCTCTATATGCTATGCCATGATGACTCCCCTAGGCTAGTGGATAATGAAGAGAAAATGGAGATTTTTTCATCCATGATAGAAAAGAGGTAATCAGTTCAATGTTTACTTTATTTAGGGTAACAGGGGCTCAAAGATAGAGACACCACTAGAGATCCTCTTTCAAGAAGCTAATAGACCTAATCAACGAGCAATGATTAAACACCCACTATATGTCAGGCCCTATGCTAGGCACTGGGGATATAATTATGAAGACTGAAACAATATCTACTAATAAAGAATATACAGTAGTGGGGCATCTAGGTGGCACAGTGAGTAAGAGTGCCAGTCTAAGAGTTGGGATGACCCGGGATTGGTTCCAGCCTCAGAAAATGAGCACCCACACATAAATCATGACTGGCTGTTGTAACCTTGAGCAAGTTACTTAACCTCAATTGCTTTAAAAAAAAAAAAGAATATACAGTAGTATAGAAGAGATAGCAAGTATACATTTAAATACATGCATAATAAATATAGGGAGAAAAATAAAAATAAATACAAAATCATTAAGAAAAGAAGATACTAGTAGTTATGGAGATGAAGAAGGGCTTTTTGTAGAAAGTAGTTCTTGAATTGGTCTTTAAAGGAGAAGGTGGCATAATAAAGAGTATTGTGGTGGAAGTTCATTCTCGTCTTGGGGGATGACCTGGATGACCATTGAGGACCCTTCCAGCTCTGGATCTACGACTGTGAATCTTGTGATCTATGATCCTATTAATCACATCCCATTATAATCCACAGCTGTAAATGTTGGCTGAAGATCTATTTGAAGGACTTGAATGCCTAGATCAAGTTGATATTTTCTTGGTGTGCCACTGTAAGCTCCTACAAATCTTTCATTACAAGAGTGACGTGATTTGAGCAGTAGCATCCTAGGAAGATTATATAGTGGAACATAATCTGTCAGTGATGCAAAGGATGAATTAGAGAAGGGAGAGATTAGAGACAGGCCCATGAGGAGGATATCAAAGGATCATAGTGTATACAAGTATCAGACTATAATATGGAGGTAAAATAAGAAGTGAAAGTAATGAGAGATTAGTCCCTTAACTAGAATAGTTACACTGAGTGTGGAGAAAAAGCAATAGATATGAGAGATTGCATATGTAGCATTGACAGGACTTGGTGGCTAGTTGGATTTGTGGAGTGAGAGAATAGGAAGGATAAAAAAAATGATTCTAAGGATGTAAGCCTAGGTGATTGGAATGATCCACTCATTTAATATATAATTAATTAAAAGAAACTTTGATCAATGCTAAGAACTGTGAGAAATACAAAGTTGAGATGACAAATTGTCTATCTTGATAGATCTTGGAGTGTGTGTGTGTGTGTGTGTGTGTGTGTGTGTGTGTGTGTGTGTGTGTTTGTGTGTTTTGGGGGGAGACATAATCATAAGGTGCCATGTTATGCTATAAATAGACCTATTGATAGAAAGTTAAGTATTAGTATGTGACATGAGAGATGATTTTTTTATACTTGATATTTATTTTTTTCCAATATATTTATTTATTTATTTTTAATTTTCAACATTCATTTCCACCAGATTTGAGCTACACTTTTTTCTCCCTGCCTTTCTCCTAACCCCCATACCCAAATAGCAAACCTACTGAATACCCCTTCCCCCAATTTGTTCTTTCTTGTATCCTCTCCAATTCCCCCCCGCCCCGACTTTCTAGTAGGGCAAGATGGATTTCTATACACCAGTGGCTGTATATCTTATTTCCCAGTTGCCTGTAAAGAAACAAACAATTTTTTTAAACAATTATTTTTAAAACTTTGAGTTCCAAATTCTTTCCCTTCTTCCCTCCTCATCATCTCCACTGGGAAGATAAGCAATTCAATATAGGTTGTACATGTGTAGTTAATTCAAAACATTTCCATAGTAGGTATATTGTGAAAAACTAACTATATTTGCCTCCATACTATCTTGCCCCCAATTACTATATTTTCTCCTTTGACCCTATCCCTTTTCAAAAGTGTTTGCTTCTAACTATCCTCTCCTCCAATCTGCCCTCCATTCTATCATCCTCCCTTTTATCTCCTTCCCCCTATTTACCTGTAGGGTAAGATACACAATTGAGTGTGTATGTTATTCCCTCCTTAAGCCAAATTCAATGAGAGTAAGGTTGTCCCATTCCCTTTCACCTTCCTGCTCTTCCCCTCCATTGTAACATTTTCTCTTGCCTCTTTTATATGAGATAATTTACCCTGATCTATATCTCCCTTTCTCCTCCCAATAAATTCCTCTCTCACCTTTTAATTTTATTTTCTTGGATATCATCCCTTCATATTCAACTCAATGTGTGCCCTCTGTCTATGTATACATGTACATGCATACCCATACTCACATATATAGTTATATACACATACATGCTACTATACATATATGTGTATGTATGTATGTACATACATTCCCTTCAACTATCCTCATACTAAGGAAAGTCTTATGAGTTACAATGATCATTTTTCCATGTAGGAATGTAAATAGTTCAACTTTAATAAGTTCCTTATGATTTCTTTTTCCTGTTTACCTTCTCATGCTTCTCTTGCTTCTTGTATTTGAAAGTCAGATTTTCTGTTCAGCTCTGATTTTTTCATCAAGAATGCTTGAAAACCCTCTATTTCATTGAATGACCATATTTTCCCCCTGAAACATGATACTCAGCTTTGCTGGGTAGGTGATTCTTGATTTTAATCCCAGTTCCTTTGACCTCTGGAATATCATATCCCAAGTCCTTTGATCCCTCAGTGTAGAAGCTACCAGATCCTTTATTTAGCGTATTCCAAACCCTTTGATCTCTTAGTGTAGAAGCTGCTAGGTGTTGTGTTATCCCGATTGTGTTTCCACAATACTCAAATTGTTTCTTTCTGACTGCTTGTAGTATTTTCTCCTTGACCTGGGAACTCTGGAATTTGGCTATAATATTCCTAGGAGTTTTCTTTTGGGGAATCTTTTTCAAGAGGTGATTGGTAAATTCTTTCAACCTCTATTTTTCCCTCTGCTTCTGTTATGGGAATGGAAATTTAAGATTTTCCCTTCCCCTAGGCCCTTTAATAGGCTTAAGGTCACCTGGAGCCTGTGGTGGGAGGCTGGTTTTCAGGAATGCCCACACCTGTGGCTTTTTGATTGGGCAGTGGATCAAGAAGGTTGTTACATTCTCTGAGCCAGCAGAAGGCTGTATAAACCCTGATGTGAGGCTTTGTTTTGGGGCTCACATTGAGAAGTGTTGTGTGATTTGACCAGATGAGACTCTGGGCAGCCATTGAAAGGCCCTGGTTTTGAAAAACCTAGATGTTGATGCTTCCCTCTCTGGTAACTGACTAGGTATGGATGTAATGGTTGGAGAGTTGGAAGCCTCTCTGCTGAAATGTTTCTCTGTCTGTTTGTAACTCCTGTCTATATACTCTGAAGTTTGGGGTACTGACTTTTCCCCCTGAACTAGGTAAATGATATGTTTAATTGATTAAAGCAAAATTGTTAACCCATTTTGAGTTGCTTTCCTTTAGAAAAGCAGATCTAAGAACCTGTGTTGGCAGCCATCTTGGGGAGGCTGGGGTGCTTGCTGCTACAGGTTCTAAAACATGAGGACAATTTTCCTTGAGAATTTCTTGAAGGATGATTTCTAGGTTCTTTTTTTGATCATGGCTTTCAGGTAGTCCAATAATTTTTAAATTATCTCTCCTGGATCTCTTTTCCAGGTCATTGGTTTTTCCAGTGAGATATTTCACATTGCCTTCTATTTTTTCATTTGTTTGGATCTGTTTTATAGTATCTTGATTTCTCATAAAGTCATTAGCTTCCAATTGCTCCAATCTAATTTTGAAGGAATTATTCTTTTTGATGAGTTTTTGAAATTCCTTTTACATCTGGCAAATTTGGCTTTTTAAGGCATTCTTCTCCTCATTGGTTTTTTGGGCCTCCTTTGCCATTTGAATTAGTCTATTTTTTTTTAAGGTGTAATTTTCTTCCATATTTTTTGGGTCTCCTTTAGCAGACTGTTGACTAGCTTTTCATGATTTTCTTGCATTATTCTCATTTCTTTTCCCAATTTTTCCTATACCTCTCTTACTTGATTTTCAAAATCCTTCTTGAATTCCTCTGTGGCCTGTAACCAGTTCATAGTTTTCATTGAGGCTTTTGATGCAGGAGTTCTAACTTCACTGTCTTCCTCCCATTGATCCTTTGTGTCCCCCCAAAATGAATCTATGGTTTGATTATGTTTCCTCTGCTTGCTCATATTGCCAACCAATTACTTGACTTTTGAGCTGTTTGCCATGGTAGAACTCTGCTTCTAGAGTGGAGAGAGCTTTTTCCCAAATTGCTAGATTTTTCACAGCTGCTGGAGCTATTAGAAGGGTGCCCTCTCTACAGCTCCCACAAGCTCTGGCACACTGGCCACACATCCTAGGACCACCACCCAGGACTGTGATCCAGATCCAAGTAGGTTAAAGCATGAGTGATTACCCTCTGAATGGTTGCTTGGTCCCCCTACAATTAGCAGGCCAGGAGCTCCATAAGCAGCCATGTGGCAGGGCTGCACAGTTGTTGCACCTCTGCTGCTTCTCACCCTGATGCTGGTTGGGGCCGCCCCAGGCCAGAGCCATGTTCATGGGGCACTGTGTTTGGCTCCCAGCCTGGTGCCATAGATCTTTCCTGTCAGCTTTCTGGGCTGCTTTCAGCAGATTTGTTTCTCTCTGTCACTTTGTGTGTTCTGTAGCTCTAAAGTTTGTTTTGGGTCATTTTTTTTGCAAGTATTGGAAGTGATTGAAGCAGGAGCTTATGCCAAGTTTGTGTTTCTACTCTGCCATCCTGCCTCCACCCCCAAGGAAGATGATTGTTATCAAGAGGAGATGGGGGGAAGTTCATGGAGGAGGAGGCATTTGAGTTGGATTTCAACAGATGGTTAGGAATTCCATAAAAAGAAGACAGGAAGGATATTTCAGGTATAGCAAATTGCATGCAAAGGTGTCAGGGCAGGAAACTAGTGGTGGAATAGTCTACTTATAAAGAGAAATTAGAGGCCTATCCTGATCCCTACATGTCAAATCACTAGTGACAACAACAACAACAAATCTACTTTATATATAACTTATGTTATAAATGCTATTTCTTCTATTATGTTATAAGGGCAAAGATTATTTCTTTGATTTTTGTTCATTTGTTTTTTTTTTTTGCCTTTGTATCCTCAGCACCTGGCAGAGAGTAAGAACTTAATACTTGCTTATGGACTGAATGTTTAATAGAGGGAAAAGTAAGCTTTTTAAAAAATAATTTTATTAATTTTTTTCATCACCTATATTATTTTTCAATCTCTTACTTTCAGAGAGTTATCCCCTGGAATGGCAAATAAAACAGAGGAGGAATAATAGTTTAGCAAAAACAAAATCTGAAAGCAATCTAATGTGATAGATGTTTTTGGTGTGTCAGTATAATTCTGGCATTAAATACAGTGTTCTATACTCATATTCTTCCACTTCTGTAAAGAAAGGAGAAAGTGTCTTCTCCTGTTTTCTTCTTCTTGGGGGTCAGGTTTGGTCATTAAAATTTAAGAGTATTTTTCCTATTGTTTTGTTATTGTTGATCTTTTTATTTATGCTATTGTCATTGTGTGCATTGTTTTCCTGGCTCTGCTTACTGTACTTTGTATCAGTTCATATAAATTTTCTCATGCTTCTTTAAATTCATTATATTCATTATTTCTTACAGAAGAGTAATATTACATTATATTCACATACCATAAACTAACCATTCCCCAATCAATGGACATCTACTTTGTTTGCTATTATGAAATGCTATTACAATACTTTCTTCTCTTCATTGACTATTATAGGAAATCAGTCAATCAAAAAGCATTAAATGAACATCTAAAATGTTCCAGGTACTCTATTAGGTCCTGAGGACACAAATACAATAAATGGAACAAATGTTCCTAGTTTGAGATTTCTATGTTAAAAACAAATTCAGTCTCTTTTTAGGCATAATTTAAAAATACTTTCCATAATAATTTGATGAATTTTCAGTTCGACAATGTTAGTGTTCCTGTCTTGCCACATCACCTCTAGCATTGACTTTTACTATTTTTGTCACCTTTGCTAATTTTCTGGTTGTGGAATGAAACTTCAAGTTTGTTTTGATTTTTATTTCTCTTATATGTTTTAAAAATAATTTTAATTTTTCACTTTGATGACTGTTTATATTGTTTGAATACCTACCTAATAAGAAATGTCTTTCAGACTTTCATATTTCTGTTACTTGGCTGTATGTTTTCCTCATCAGATTCACAACATAGATATTTGATAGATTTTTCCTCAATTGATTATTCCTCAAATTATCCTTATTATGTTATTTTTTATGCAAAGCCTGTTTTATTTTTTTTTCCTTTTTTTCAAGTACAAGTATAGAAGGTACATTTATTTTACAAAAGTTCAGCACAGAAAATGAATGAACAGAGAAAAACACCATGATACATACACATTTACATAACAAGCTTATGCAATGTTTAAGAAGCTAAAGATTCCCTAAAAAGAGCCTGTTTAATTTCATGCATTCAAAATTATCTACTTAATCTTTTGTGATGACCTTTATGCCTTGTTAGTTAAAAGTTTACCCCTGAGTAATAAGTATAAAAAGTGTTTTTATGTTCTGATCTTTTATGGTATGAATAACAATATTCAGATAACATCCATTTTGTTTGTTGTATTATATAGTATAAGATTTTGTTATAAAAGCAATTCCTGTCAAGCTACTTTGCATTTTCCCCAGCAATTCTTGTCAAATATAGAGCATTTTTACACATAATCTGTGGGGTTTTCTAGTTTATTGCGTACTGGGTTAAAGTATTTCATTTTCTTTCTTAATGCAATGGTTCTCTTTTTCAACCAGGAACAAATAATTTTGATGATTATTGCTTTATAATGTAATCTGCATTCTTAAAGCTCTACTGTCCCGTCACTCTTATTCTTTTCTTTGGAAAAGACATGTTTTATTTGAAAAATGAGCAAAATGTTGGACATAAGTTGAGACATCTACCAGAGAAATGGAAATAACAAAATATTTGGGAGGTATCTTCATAGAGATGATAATGGGGAACAAATCAAGAAATATTGGTTAGTGCAGGGGCAATACTATGCAATACACTAGAGAGAAGTTTCCAGAGATTTGTAAGACATGATCTTTTCTGTTAAGAAACATAATAATGTTTGGGAGAAACATGAAATTGAGTGCTAAAATGAGTGGGTAAAATCAATATCATGAAAATTCAGAGGAAGAGAAATCAAAGTGCAAGGGTCTAGTTAGGGGAGACTTCATTGAAAAGGTGAAACTTTAATCACAGAATGACAGAAGTTTAGTTATGACAGGGACCTGTTTCTATCTATTCCAAACCATAATACATGCTCTCAGCATTCTTCTATAACATCACATGAAGCGTTCACCCACTGCCTGCTTAAAGATCTCCCATAAAGTAGAATCCACTACCTCCCAAGGCACTCCATTCTGCCTTCAAATATTAGGAAGTTTTTCCTGGAATCAAGTATAAATTTGTCTATGTAACTTCCCACAGATACTTCATGAGTCTATGTTCTGGAGCCAAAGAGACAAAGACCAATCTCTTTTCAAATACTTGAACTCTCTTTCTCTCCTGGTCCCCAAATCCCTCCAGGCCTTCTCTCCAGTCTGAATGTATCTAGGAAATTCAATTGAACCTCAGATGGTATGGATTCAATACCTTTTACCATGCTGATTACACTCTTCTGACTTCTCAGATTATTATTGTCATTCCTAACTGATGATATACAGATACGAATCCAGCACTCCAAATATGATCAAGCCAGGCCAGAGTTAAGATTGAAACCCTTCATTTCTGAAACTTACATCTCTCTTAATGTAGCCCAAGATTACAATAGTTGCTTTGTTGCTGTTATGATTGTTGTTGGTTGTGAACCAAATTTATCTAGCCATGCCTTCTTTGTCTTGTATTTGTAGAGAAAATCTTTGAATTAGTGTTAGGCTTTACACTCATCCATATTAAGGTCCATTTTAATAAATTCAGTCTCATGTTCTGGCCCATCGATCTGTTTTTGGTTCCTTATTCTGTGTTAGTCATCCACCCTAGTTTTGTGTTTCCCTGAAAATTTGGTAAGAATGCTGTCTGTACCTTTATCAGTGGAATTGAAAAAAAAATGTTTAAATAGCACAAGGGCAAGCCCAGATATGTGGAACATTTCACTGGAGACGTGCTTCTGCAATGCCATTGAACCATTAAAAATTAAGTCTTTACTCTGCTTATTTTCATGTTTTCCTTATTGATTCTGGATGGTTTTCTCTCCAATGCTCTTCCACCTTCATATTAAGAAATAGGAGGCCTAAAAGGGCACTTCAGAATAACAGTTTCATATTTAATGTTACATGTACTAATTGCTGTTGAGTAAAGAGAACAAACAGAACAGTGAGGCCTGGGAAATTGACTATTTGTATTTAATTTTAAAATGTTTACTATTGTACACCAGAGAGCTGCACTGGCAATAAAGGGAATGCTGATGAGGTGATAGAAATGCCCATGTTCTATACAGGGAGAATTTCTTGGCTTTTTTCAACCATAAACTCCCTCATCAACAACGTAAACAGAATTCTGCTGTAGCTATAGGATATATATGTCCTGTATGAACAATATTTTGGGGAAATTGTGCTTTATTTGCATTTTTCATCTGATATCAGTATAGCCCATTGAAAAGAGTTGTCTTGATTATCTTTCATAAGAGAAACATTTTAGAAATAGAGTGTGTTTTTAAAAGGTTTTGTTGCTGGCATTTGACTTTCACCTTATTTTGATCATCTGCATACACTGTGTGTTTGTCCTTCATATTTTCCCTCAGGGCTTGTGAATTGTGCTTAAAAAACCTAATGTAACTGTAGCCTAGTATCTTTTCAAATCAATATAATATTAAAAGTACAGTTAAATTGGCCATTTTATTGAAAAGTTTCATAACAGTAACTATAGTGAATATGGTTATTTAAGCAGTTTTCTGGCTATGTGTCAAAGTAACAATACCTTACCACATCATATACAGGGTAAATTCAAATAAAATAATATTGAAACACTTTGCAAGTTTACTTAGAGCTACAATGAATAATTTAGATATTGGCACTTTCCCAGAATTTGGATATAAGCTATAGGAAAAAGTAAAGGCAGAACGTGTAATTTTGATGTACTGTTTATTTACACAAAGAAAATGCATTCACACTCCCTAATCAGTATGAAGAAAAAAACTCTCAAAACTTCTTAGTATAACTAATAGTTTCCTTCTGAGTGTTGCAGGAAAATAAACATTAGCCTATGTGTTGTCTTTCATCCTCTAAAAAATACACGGACATAAGAAAAAAGAGAAACAAAAGAGGCTGGTCCAATATCTAGAGGACAGTTTTTATTTAATAACAGAAACAGTGCATCAAAGCTCATTACTTAATGGGAGACTGTGGCAAAACAGTTTGTAGATACTGAGGCTTATAGATCCTTGGGTGTCAGAATATTGGGATTCCATCCCCAGCATAGTCATCTTAATGAATTTGTGTTAACACACTGAGCAATACTTTTAACTCCTTCTTGTCAACATCACTAACATATGTAGCAAAGTGAGATCTATTTATGATATCTATTTTCTAGTGATCTTTTCTTTAAAATATGGGAGTAGTGGAGTTAGCATAGATGAACAAAAATTACCATGTGTAAGGTTTTATTCCCAGTCCCACCACTTACCTAGTGGAGGAATTTTCACTTCTATTATTCAATTATTCCTTTCTGCAAAATTTCAGTAGTGTATGATTGACTAATAAGCTCTGATTTTCTTGAATATGAATTTCTCTATGGTAAATAGGTTTGGTACCGGTAAAGACACTGAGGCAAGCAGAGGTTAAGTGACTTATCCAAGGTCACAATGGTAGTAAGTGTGTAAAGCAGGATTCAGGTCTTCCTAACTCTAGGTAAAATGTTCTTTACACTGGGCCATCTATCTGTGTTGGTGACTGATTACCTTTATAAACTACCTCAGTCATTTACTAAATCATAATGGAATATATTATCTCTTTGTACATACATAATTATAATGATTTTGACCTACCATGAAGTGGATGTCAATGCTAAATTGATTTTTCAGTAGTGGTAATGGGACAATATTGATTCAGTCAGTCACAAAGTGAAGTGCTTTTGCTAAACTTCATGAAGTCCAAGACATAGTCCCTACTCTCAAGGTGTTTATAATCTAATTGGGGAAGCACCATCCTATGAAACAGCTGATGTAAAAGCAAACAATTGTACACACTCCAAATACAACTGGAATTTGTTAACAAGAGCTCACCAAAGGTAGTTGGGGCAGCTTCACTAATGAAAGGAACTTCAGGTGGTCTTCAAAAATCGATAGAATTTGGGATATGTAGAAACATAATATAAAGCACTCAGGATATAAAAGCAAAAAAATCAAAGGATGAAAGTTAATGTGGAACATGTGCAGGATGATGACTAGCCTGACTTACCTTGGAAAGTACACGTTCAATTCAATTCTAGAAATACTTAAAGTTTGCTATATATAAGGCATTGGGGAAGCAAAGTAGAAACAGAGAAATGTAGAAAAATGTCAGAATCCCTAACTGAAAGGAGCTTGCTATCCATTAAGTGGAGTAAGACATGTACATATATGTGTGTGTGTGTGTGTGTGTGTGTGTGTGTGTGCGTGTGTGTGTAGTATCATGGACTAAAAATGAGATACAGGCAAAGTGCTATTTTCTTAATATTTTCTAAAGAGTTCAAACTAATATAACAGCAGCAGCAGTAGCAGTCACAACAACAATAATAGCCTTGATATAGCACCTACTGTGTTTCAGACATAGTGCTAAGGACTTTAGAAATATCTCATTTTAGCCTTTCGACCTTGAGAATTGGGTGCTATTATTATTCCCATTTCACAGAGGAGCAAGCTGAGACAGAGTTAAATTACTTGTCCAGAATCACACAGTTAGTATTATCTGAGGATGGATTTGAAATTGGGTCTCCCTGACTACAGGCCCAGCACTCTATCCATTGACTTGCTTAGCTGCCTCTTTGGCAGCTAGGTGAATATGGAAGGATCAAAGAAGGCTTCATTAAGGAGATAGCAATAGAATTCATAGGATTATATAATGATCCATTTGGGATGCTAAAGACCACTCTGGAGGAAGAGAACTGTGTCAAAAGGGCAGAGATGAAGGGAATATATCCTAAGCATGGTGCATAAGCACCATGGGTTGGTCACACTCATTAATGTTAAAAGTGGCCAGGTGAGATTGATAATCATCTAGTAGTCTATTATGGCTAAAGAAAAGAACATGTGAATGAAGGTGAATGATATGAAATAAAGCTTAAAATGTAGGTCTGGAAATAGAAGACTTTGTTTTTTTAGCTGGGGTTTAAATTGTAGTTGTGGAGTGAGTGTAAAACAGTTTCTGAATTGAAATAAAGCTAAATGATCATGAGTTGTTTTGGCCAAGTTAGGCAGGGTTTTGTCAAAGGCAGGTTTCCAGTGGAAACTTAATCCAAAAGGCAGAGGATAGGTGTCTTATAGTCACTAACAATATGTATAGACATAATCTACACAATATAGGTTATAATATGAGCAGTGGGTCTGGGAGATGAGAAATTTAGACTATAATACAAGCTCTAGGTAGAAAGACATATAGCAAATAAATTTCTGGACAAGCTGAAGGCCAGGGTCTAGTAAGACCATACATGATTTCATGTGAACCTATTTTTTTTTATCAGAATTTGAAGTGAATTAAGGGATATTTTTTATTCTGGAGGAGGCCCAAATACCTTCTTACCTTGTTATATGCTCAGAGGCATATGCTTTTATGTCTTAAAAGACCAACAATTTTTTAGTCGGCTGTCAAGTTATCAGAGGAAATTTTGTTAGTCTAGTCACAATTATAATATTCATATCTGAATATAATAAGATGATTCATTTCTGCCTTAAAGAGTAAAAGTAGCAGTGCTCAGATTCCACTTCGACTTTATAGGAGATGTCCCTTTGAAGATCTTTTAATTTCCTTTTATAAAAATCTTCATCAGATGTTCTGAATCCTGTTGGGGCCAGAATAAGGGTTCTGGCATATAATATTCTAGTCTGAATGATAAAAGTTCCTAATATGGTGGGTGAAATGATAAAGGGCCTTACAATTAGTCAGGAAAGTTTAAATTTGTTTTGGGTAGACAACAGAGATAATAAAAATTATGCCAACAGGAGAAAGACATAGCATTCGTAAGTATGCAAAGGGAATGGGAGAACAAAGTTGTAGGTAAGGAGATTCATGTAAGTGGGGAGTTGTTTCAGTAATCTAAGAATTAATGATGAAGGCATATCCATCCTAAGCTAGTGGTTAGTTGAACAGAAAGAAAGCAATAAATCTGAGAAAGATTTCAGAGAGCAGGGGGGCAGAGCCAAGATAGCGGAGTAGAAATAGCACTTCCACAGCACTCCAGCCCACACCACTTCCAAACCATGTAAAAGGTGGACTCTGAACCACCTCTGGAGCTCCAGCACCCACAGAACAACACATAGAAGCTAACCTCCTGCTGAGGACAGGCTGGCAGCCTGGCAGGGAATGGCCAGCTTAGTACTCTGGGAACCAAGCCCA
The DNA here is from genome assembly GCA_011680675.1 of Gymnobelideus leadbeateri. Taxonomy (NCBI): domain Eukaryota; kingdom Metazoa; phylum Chordata; class Mammalia; order Diprotodontia; family Petauridae; genus Gymnobelideus; species Gymnobelideus leadbeateri. Next base: position 84,413 of record WOXC01006433.1, read on the forward strand.
GGCCCCCGTGTGCTGTGGTTTTAGCCTCAGGGTAGCCAGGCCCAGCAGTCAGCTGGAGGGACCCCAGAACACCAGGAGCCGTGGCGATTCCAGAATTATCAACACAGATATGCCTAGGACAAAGTGAGAGGTTAGTGCCCTATGGACATTGGGACCAGTATTTGGGGAACATGGCAGGCTTCTTCCCCTGGGGGCAAGAAGCAGCTGAGGAGACTCGGCACAGACGCCATTTTGCGACTTCAGTTGCTGCTTTATCTCCTGGCCTGCGAATCCAGCTATCAGTCTGGCAGTAATTGCTCTTGCTTTAACCTCCCAGGATCTGGATTGCGGTCTGGGGTGGAGGTCTTGGGGTGGGTATCCAGCTTGTCAGAGCGTGTTGAGGCTTCACAGAGGCCACCCAACTAATACCTCTGGAATTGTGCTTTTTGGAGGGCAGTTGGGGTTAAGTAACCTGCCCAAGGTCACACGGCTAGGTTTTTTGTTTGTGTGTGTTAAGTGTCTGAGGCTGGATCTGAACCCAGGTCCTTCTGACTCCAGGGCTGGCGCTCTACTCACTGCGCCACCTAGCCGCCCCTTCCTCTGGAATTGTGAAGACCCCAACATTCGGGACAGAAGCTCCCCTGTCTGGTGGCAGAGTCCTACTGTGACAACAAGCCCAAAAGTCAAGTAATTAAGTGGCAATATGCCTAGGCAAAGGAAACAAAATAAACAGAAAAATTCAACATTAGACTCCTATTTTGGGGGCAAAGAGGATCGAAGCATGGAACAGGAGGAGAACTGTGAGGTCAGAAATCCTGCTCCAAAAGCCCCAAATGAAAATATGAGCGGGTTACAGGCCATAGAGGACCTTAAGAAGGATGTTAAAAATCAAATAAGAGAAGTGGAGGAAAAATTGGGAAGAGAAATGAGAAGGATGCAGGAAAAGTATGAAATGAGGGTCAACAGGCTGACTGAGGAAAATAACACCTTAAAAACAGACTAACTCAACTGGCAAAGGAGGCTCAAAAGGTCAATGAGGAGAAGAATGCCTTAAAAAGCCAAATTTGCCAGATGCAAAAAGAATCTCCAAAGCTCATTGAGGATATTCATTCCTTCAGAGTTAGACTGGAGCAAATGGAAGCTAGTGACTTTATGAGAAATCAAGATGTTGTTAAGCAGATCCAAACAAATGAAAGAATAGAAGGCAATGTGAAATATCTCATGGGAAAAACCACTGACCTGGAAAATAGATCCAGGAGAGATAATTTAAAAATTATTGGACTACCTGAAAGCCATGATCAAAGAAAGAAATCACCCTTCAAGAAATTCTCAAGGAAAATTGCCCTGATGTTTTAGACCCAGAGGGGGAAATAGGGGTTGAAAGAATCCACCCAAGGGGCGGCTAAGCGGCGCAGTGAGTAGAGTGCCGGCCCTAGAGTCAGAAGGACCTGAGTTCGGATCTGGCCTCAGACACTTAACAAAAACCTAGCCATGTGACCTTGGGCAAGTTACTTAACCCCAATTGCCCTCCAAAAAAAAGGCAAAAAAAAAGAATCCACCAACTGCCTCCTGAAAAAGATCCCCCCCAAAAACTCCTAGGAATATTATAGCCAGGTTCCAGAATTCCCAGATCAAGGAGAAAATACTACAAGCAGCCAGGAAGAAACAGTTTCGATATTGTGGAAACACAATCAGAATAGCACAGGACCTGGCAGCTTCTACACTGAGGGATCAAAGGGCATGGAATATGATAGTGTATAGGGCAAAGGATCTGGGATTAAAACCAAGAATCACATACCCAGCAAAACTGAGCATCTTGTTTCAGGGGAAAATATGGTCATTCAGTGGAATAGAGGACTTTCAAGCATCCTTGAGGAAAAAACCAGAATTGAATAGAAAATTTGACATCAGACACAAGAAGCAAGAGATGCTTGAGAAGGTAATCAGGGAAAAGAAATCAAAAGGAACTTATCAAAGTTGAACTGTTTACATTCCTACATGGAAAAACAATAATTGTCACTGATGAAACCTTTCTCATTATGAAAATAATGGAAGAAGGGTATATGGGCATATGAATACATATGTGAATGTGTATATATATGTTTACAGGTATACATACATAGAGGGCACAGGTTGAATTTGGTGGGAAGGGATGATACTTAAGGGGTGAAGTGAAGAGGTGAGAGAGGAATGTGGCAAGAGGAGATGGGGAGAGACAGGGTGGGGTAAACTATCTCATGTAGAAGAGGTTAAGGGGAAGTGGTTGCAGGGGAGGGGAAGAACAGGAAGGCAAAAAGGCAAAACCATATTCTCATTGAGTTTGGCTCAGGGAGAGAATGACATACATACTAAATGGGATATCTCACCCTGCAGGAGAGTAGGGGGAAGGGGGATGAGAGGGGGGAATGATGGAGGGGAGGGCATTTTGGGGGGAGGGGAGGTTGGAAGTACCCACTTTCGAAGAGGGACAGGATCAAAGTAGGGAATGGACCAGATGGGGGTGGGATGAGTGGGAGGGAAATATAAGTAGTCTTTTACAATATATCTACTATGGTAATGTTTTACATAGCTATACATGTACAACACATACTGAATTGCTTATCTTCCCAGAGGGCGTGGGTGACAAGGGAGGAAGGGAATGGATCTGAAATTTGAAGTTTTAAAATTAAATGTTTCAAATATATAAATACTCTTATTAATATTATTTGGCATGTAATTGGGAGATAAGATGTTCAGGCATTGGGGCACAGAGATTCACCTTGCCCTAATGGCAAAGTTGAAGGGGGTATGGGAGAAGATATGGGAGAGAGCAGATTGGATGAGGGGATTTCTTGTGAGACTGCTATTCTGGGGTGGTGGGTAGGGAAAATGGGGAAAAATTGTAACTCAAAATCTGATGGAAATGAATGATGTAAACCAGAAGTTAATAAAGCATTTGTTCAATTAAGATTTCAGAGAGCAAATTAATAGGAATTGGTGCCCATTTAGATATAGGTGGTAGGCCTTTGTCTACCTTTGATGAGTCAAAGATCATAGATGCAGAGTTGGGAGAGGCCTTAGAGATCACCTAATTTATCCACTCATTTTACAGATGAGGAAATCGCAAATTTTATAAGGTCACCTTGAGGAGCAGAATCAAGATTTGAGCCTATATGCCTCTAAATCTAGCACTTTTAAAACTATGAAAGTGACAATGAAAAGATTCCAACCTATCTCTTCCAGGGACCTGGGGAAATGGCAGTGTCATTGGCAGTTATAAAGAATTAATGAAGAGAAGCTAGTTTGGGGGAAGCAGATGAGTCAAATTTTAGAAATGTGGAATTTTGAAAAACACTGTACATATAGCCAGCAGGATCTTCAGGGTAGAGCACTGATGAGAGAGGTCAAAACTATGCAAAGAGAGGAAGATTTCGGAGTCATAAAGGTGATAGTTGAATTCATGAGAATAGATGAACTCACTGAGAGATGAATGGAGAAAAGAGAAGAGCCCATCCTTGGGAACCACAGTTGGGGTGGAATGTAAATTGATATCTAGAAAAGGAGCACTTCAAAAAATAGATGAGCCAGGATAATACCGTGTGCCATTGAAACCCAGAAAAGAAGGGGTTTCAAGAAATGGCAGCCAATCAATTTTGTCAAATATTTGGAGAAAAAATAGAGTAAGATAAACACAAAAAAGAGACATATTGGTGATAAAAGAGCAGTTACACTGAAATGATGGGGTGGAATTTGAATTCTCAAGAATGGAGGTGTCAAATATGAAGCCTAAAGAAGGAGTGCAGGAATGAACCCGATTAAATTATACTTGGGAAATACTGAACAAAGTAAAAATATAATAAACATAGATAGCATTACCTTTTGAAATTAAGTCAATATGTGATCCACAGAGATCTTTTTGTATGGTTTAGTGGCCCTCATTTTTATTTGAGTTAGACATCACTAGTCTAGAATTAAAAAGAGTAGAATTAAGAATGTGCAGATATGAAGTACAAATCAGTAGCTGTGTGGGTTAGTGGGAAGAAGCAAAGGTTGTGTCCGTTACCTCACCTCTTCCTCCTTCTGACTGGCAGCATACATTTTTGAGGCAGTTATTTAAAGTCATCTGTGACAGTGGGTAAAAGGTTAAAGATAATTGGCAAAGTGTTGACCATGGCCTCAAAAGCACCATACTTTAGTGAACTCTGATGACTAGTTTGGTCACTTACTAATAGTAGGAAATAGTACTTGTGACAGGAATTTTAGGTGCTTGGTTTTGCAAGGTGAACATTTTAGAAATTATTTATTTCCTTTTAGGCACTTTCTGTTTAACTCAGGTAAAAGTACTCCCTCTTCCTCAAGACTTGGAAAGTGATGCATTTTCATTGAGAAAATATGGTCCCTTGAATATGAAAAGGATCATATTTTCCTGAAGAAATTTAAACATTATATGATTTATAAGGTAGTACTGAATAATTTTTAACTATTTCTATTTATGCCATATATTTAAGCATGTAAGCATTTTACCAGAGTAGCAAAGAAAAAAATCACAAAGTACATCTTATACCTTAATTTTATTTTATTTTTTTTAAAGCAATTGGGGTTAAGTAACTTGCTCAAGGTTACATGGCTAGTCATTATTTATGTGTGGGTGCTCATTTTCTGAGGCCGGATTTGATCTCGGGTCATCCCAACTCCGAGGCCAGCGCTCTTACTCACTGCGCCACCTAGCCGCCCCTATACCTTAATTTTAAAAGTTTGCATGAAGAAGTAAACCTCCATCTGAATTTGTTTTGCTTGGTAATATGTATTTGTTACAAGGGAGGACTTTTGTTAGAGATAGAAGGGAGGATTGCAGATAGAGAAGTGGGTGGGCAAAGATAGTGATGCAAAAGGAAAAAAGCATCACTAAAAAATACACAGAGAAGAGAGAAAAGGATTGTCAGAAGGGGATGCAGATATTTAGATGACTGTTGGTTCTAAATCATTAAATTCTTAATATCATTAAAACAAGCTGCATATCATGAATATTTGTGGTATCGTAAACAGTTCTCTTTTTCTGTTCTTTGTATGAGGAATTTGTCATTCTTGGTATTTGTAAAGTTCATAATAAAAATAATCTTTTAAAAGTAGAAAAAAATCCTGTTGAGCTTTAAAATCATTTTTTTGGCACCACAAGAATTAGATAATAATAATTTTAATTTAACATATAAAGATTTTGGGTCAGGAAATCCATGTCAAGTGTTAGCATTTGGTATATAATTTCCATAAATTTATGTATCAAAAACTTACATTAGTAAGATACTTGTAAAAGCAATGTTAATAGAAAATAAAGAATGTATGTAAACAATAGGGGAAAATGATGTTTGTAAGACCCTGAAATATTCAATGATTTTAAACTTATGCCTTTAATATCTTTCTTAACATAATTCATATAGTATGCATGTAAATATAAATAAGCAATTTATTTGAATGATTATGTGAAAATTGTTTATATTTCAAAAGCAAGAATTTTTCAATTGTGAGTTTATTGCACTTGTAAAAAGGAAATTATTTCCATATCTTTGCATGTAGATTGCTTTGAAGTTGAGACAGTTATTTGTAAGGGTTTTTATTATTCATATAAATGATGGAATTTATAGGCTATTATCTTTCTGAAAGTCATAAAATTGTATCTTAAGGAAAGCAAATAGTGAAATTGATTGTTCCAAATTATTCATCTCTGAGTTGATATGACCAATGGACAATTTTTAAAGGACAGTGAGAGTTCTATAATTGCAGATTACATGTGATTTTCAGTGATCCAAACAGTCATAATTATAACTTTCAGAAATGAAAAAAAATACCTGTTTTGGACATTTCTGTAAGATATTTTCTCTATACACCAGGAAATGGCAATGATAAATTCAGGAACTTTTTTTTTTCCCTTGAGATTTACAAAATTCTTTTTTTTTCAAATATATCTTTTTTTGCCTTTTTTTTTTTAAGGAGGGCAATTGGGGTTAAGTAACTTGCCCAAGGTCACACAGCTAGGTTTTGTTTGTGTGTGCGTTAAGTGTCTGAGGCCAGATCTGAACTCAGGTCCTTCTGATTCCAGGGTCAAAGCTCTACTCACTGTGCCACCTAGCCGCCCCTCAAATATATCTTATATGACGTTATGACCAAATATAGCCAATCTTATTTATATACAATATAGTCTTTATTGACTAGCATATGACTTTTCTATATGCTAAAAAGTCATTTACTTGGTCATGTTACCTAATATGATAAACTCATTCCTTGCTATTTTATTATACATTTAGACAGTTATACCTATATGTTACTCTGACTTTGTGCTCAGGGCTAACTACACTTGTTTGGTCTCATATGTGAAACAGGAAATGACTTACACACATATAACCTTTACCTCAACACCAAATTCCATTTTTCCTCTCAGTATTTTGTTTATTGTAGAAAGCCTGATCTTACAACCTGAATACTTATTTGCTAGAAGGAACTAACTCTCTACATAGGCATTGTATCCCTTGTGATTTGGTACGTCACAGCATATACATATCTTTGGAATTTGTATATACATAATTGATGTTTTATATATTTTCAGTACTTCATATGTGGTTATACAGGATAATCATAAAGTTATAGAATCTGAGTTGAAATGGACCAGCTCCTAAGTAATTGTAATGAGCTTAATTTAAAATGAGAATAAGATTTTTGGTCATGAAGTCCAAGCCAAATGTTAATATTTAAGAAGTAACCTTTTTTTAAAAAAATAACATTTTCCCAACTACATGTAAAAACAATTTTAAATATTTCTTTTTTAAATTAATTTTGAGTTCCAAATTTTCTCTCTCTCCCTTCCTCTTTCCCCTCTGCTTTCCCTGAGATGGCAAGAAACTTAATATATGTTATATATTAACCTTTTGCCATCAGTCATGCAAAGAATTTTCATATTAGTTGTGCTTTGAAAGAAAACAGACCAAAAATAAAAACAAGACCAACAAGAAAATATTAAAAAGTATGCTTCGATTTGCATTCAGACTCCATCAGTTCCTCTTCTGTGTTCCATCACAATCATATACAACTTGTTCAGCCATTCCCCAATTGGTGGTCATCTCCTCAGTTTCCAATTCTTTGCCACCACAAAAAAACTGCTCTATTTTACACAGACAAATTCTTTTCCTTCTTTTTTTTTTAACTCTTTGTCCTACAGACCTAGTAGTGGTATTACTGTATCAAAGGGTATGCAGAGCTTCATAACCCTTCATACACACATACATATATACATACATACATATATAATGTGTGTAATGTATATTGTATACATGTGTATATATGATATGTATATGATGTTTATGTGTATGTATGTGTATGTATGATATATACACACATATAAGCTTCCAAAAATAACACATGAAAAATTAAATGTTTGAATTTTAAAATATTCAAATATTTCTTAAGACTCAACTTAATCATTGTCTGTGTTACATAAAACTCTAGTCAATTTTTGAATGGTATAAAAATTTTATCAGCAGTTACTCAGTGTTGGAAAGGATTAAATATATAATCCTAGCCTTAAAATCATTCAAAAACTGGGACACATACACTGTTGGTGTGATTGTGAATTGATCCAACCATTATGGAGAACAATTTGGAACCCAGAAAGATATAAAACTATACATACCCTTTGATCCTGATATCTATCTATCTATCTATCTATCTATCTATCTATCTATCTATCTATCTATCTATATATCTATATATCTACATAGATATAGATATATCTCAATATTTAAGAGGGAACATTGAAATCCTGTTTCTCTTCATTTATGACTGAACAATCCCTTGCTTTGAAAGCACTTAAATGATAGTTTGTGCAAAATAATTACTTTCACAGAGGAAATGAATATTGGAAACACTAACAGAGAACCTTTGAATATCAAAGATACAGTTGTTATTGTATTTTTGATTAAACAAAACTAACTCATTTTATTGCATTTGATGATTAAATAAAATCTATTTGTGGAAATGAAAAGAAAACCATGACAGCAAATATTCAGCCAAAATTGAACTTCTCACATTGATAACTAGGGAATATAAATCAAATATGTAAGACTCTGAGCCATTATCCATTAGATAAGTAGTCAAAGAATATAAACTTTTCGAAATAAAAAGTATAAATTACCACATAAAATGTGGACCAGATCATTAATTGCTAAAAAAAAAAATTAAACATTTCTCAGGTTTTAGCTCATACTTTGATAATTGACAAAGATGAAAAAAATATGGAAATGAGCAATATTAGAAGGGCAGTGGGAAAATAGAAATATTGATATATTGTTAGTGGAAGTAATTTTGCTATTATGAAAGAAAAGTAACTGTACATAACTTTTGATCTGTCAATCCTATTCTTCCTAGGAAGTCAAGACAGGAATAGAGATCTAATATATACCAAATCATTCACACCAACTCTAAACAAAGAGGATACTCATTGATTAGCAAATGGCTAAAAACAAAAAAGACCCTAAAACATTGAGGATATTGAACAGAATAGTATTGAACAATAAGCAATGGTGGGCATAATGAATTAAAGAAAAAGCATAGCAAAATGTGTTTGAACTAAAGACGTGCTATAATTAGAACTGAAAGAAATATATATATATATATATATATACGACTACAACATTGTGAAGGAAAAGGTCAATAAAAGGAAGACAGATTGAGTAATTGAAAAAGTCCCAAAGAACAGATAATGAAATGTATTTCTCAACCATAGAAGGGTGATGGTAGAGTAGCAGGATAGAATATTTTATACATTGTCAGATTAATATGTATTTTTAAAAATAATAAAAGGATACAAATAAGTGAATCTGATTTCCTAAAGGATGCATAAGTAAAACTTCAGTCTGGTGCAGAGTGGAGTTAAAAGGTTTGTCAGGTAAAGACAAGTAGAATTAATAAAATGATTTTTAACTGAAGGCCAAAAATTGATCTCACCAGATACTTCAGTCTACTCCATGTATACTTTTCACACATACTGAATGTGTATTCAGTCAATACAAATGTGACTCTGTGCAATAAATTATCTGGCGTGACCTTTTCAACATAATAGACATATATGATACATTTAACACAATTATGTAGAATGTTCTTATTCTTATAGTGGTCCTGATTGATTTTTGAAAACACACATTACCAGAGACTGAGTAGTTGGAAAAACACTAGTTCATAGAGATTTCTAGGTGATAAAGGGTCAGTTCACAATTTATTTACCTGAGGTACAGTATATGTTTATACCTAAGAACTAAATATACAATAGCTTGAAACTCCTTCCACTGTTCAATAAGGAATTTTAAAAAACTTTTTGATGATGGACTGGCTTTATATCTTACTACTTACAAAGTGAGTTATTCCTATTATTAACTTATAATTGTAGATAGCACAAAGTCTCAGGGAATGAACTTCTGATTAAAGCATGTTTTCATAGAACAAAACTCTGGAATATTTCAGTTTGTAGTCTTGTTTTGAAAGTTTATTTCCAAAAGGTATCTATCAATCAGCCAAAAGAATTGCTTCCATTTTTCTAAAGAAGGGCATGTAGGTATTTATATCTGTGAGATTGAGATTAATTTATAAGTGTCTTCTCTGTCATGTTTTCTTAAATGGGTTCTTGTTTCTTTATATGCAAGTCCCGTTTCACCTATTAAACATGTCTGGTTAACGTCACTTATTTCTAGCATCAATATGTCAGTCACATGGTTCTTGGTAAAGTAGAAAAAGTGGAATGCAGAAGTGTTACTTTATAAATCCTGAAGAATTGGAGTAAGGTCCAATGGGATTCATAATGATCAATTTCTTCTGTATGCAATTCTTTAATTCCTAAAAAGTATATTTTTATAATCTCCTTGATTCAGAGAAGAGAAAACCTGCCTTCACTCTCTATCCTATTCTCTAGACAGTGTAGATGTACATAGACCATCTTTGTAGTCACAGCCCAATGGCCCAAGGTGGACCAAGATATGCCCAATCTCTCAATAGTTAGACTGCCTGCAAAGTCTGTGAATCTAAACTTACTTGAGGAATCAGAAATAGGAAATAAATACTTTGAAGTGATTGTCAGTATTTTAGCCTGACTCAGCTAACTTAGATGCTTACTTGAAAATAAGCATTGAATTTTCAGATGGGGAAAAAATTGCCCAGGTGACATTAGGTCCTTTTATATCTTTAAGAATATATTTTTAAAAATCAATGTTCATATGAAATAATTTTCTCATTTCTGTGAATAGAGCAAAATCAGCCCAGTGGGATGAGAACTAGTCAGAATATTTGGTAAAGTTGTAAACTTCTTTATTTTTGTTTTTGGCAGAGGTAGGGAACAGAGAACATGCGGATTGAAAAGAGACAAAAGATACAGGAAGAAGGGAAAGTTAATCTGCCTGTTAGAGTATAAAGCATGACCTAGGTATACATTTACTCAATTGCTTATCATTTTGAATTCTAATTTGAAAAAAATTCTTTTATTAAGCTGGGTGTTACAATAAAACAATTTAGAATTTAAAATGCAATACATCACCAGAAGTATTGATAGTATCATATTTAAGAATAAAATGCAACTCCATGAGAGAACATGAATATTATTGTTTGAATGAACAAGGGATATTTGGAGTTAAATGAAATTTATTAATGAGTGAGAAATAAGGTAGAATTGTAGGTAATTTAAACCAAACACATGCTTTAGGATAGATAATGCCAGGAAAAGTTAAAGCTTACTCATTAAGGGGGTGGGGGTAGAGTTGAAAAATGTTTTAAAATTATGAATATCTTTGCTTCTCATTCATATTTTAACTCCTTCACCACAAACATTTTGGCCTAATTTATAAGGCTTTAATTTGCATCTTCAGAAACAGACCTTGCCTAAATTTTAAAAAGTAGGTAAGAGTACTCAAAGCTAACTTTAGCATTAAAATATATTGGGAAAAAAGCTAATGATAGTGTTTGTGCTTAATTGCCTTTATCTTGAGCTAAACAGAATCAACTAATGTCCTAATTGTTGTAAGATTTTTATTTTTTTAAAAAATCCAGATTACTGTGATGACTTTGAAATGAAAACTTGGGATGGAGCTATCAATCTGGGAAAGGACAGGTGTATAAATATAGTCTATAACAAGACCCTGTTCATTATAACTTAACTACTTATTTTGATTTAAATCAAAATATTTGAATAAAAAAGGACTTTAGAAACCACTTTGAATAATCTTCATTTTTCGAACAAAGATATTGCAGGCCATAGGACACCAAAGAGCTAATAACTGGGCCTAAAACTCAGCTATCCTGATGTTCATATCCGTTTATTTTTTTCACTACAAATGCTTCCATGATGTGACATCAATTTCTTTTTTATCACTATGCCAGACCCATGACAATTGCTTTTTATAAATAACAGGAAATTGTTAAAATTATAAACTAAGAAGTAATTGGTTTTTATTTTTCTTTTTAAATTCACTGCTGTTTATATCCTGTTCAGTGTGTTTCAACACATCTTTGCCTACCAATTTTGTCCTTTTTATTTTGGTACATATTAATTTTTTTTTCATCCAGACTGCCTCCACCCAATCTCCTCCTACTTAATTTTGAATAAAATAGAAAATCATATAAACGGATTTTTTAAGAACTTTTTCCCCCTCAAGCAGTTTTTATTTCAGTACAAAAAAACACCCAGGAAAACACAAGTTTTAAAGAAAGCTTTGTTTATGTGATTAATCAAGTCTTTCACTCAGAACTCTTGATATCATCTTTACATTTTTGTCATTCAATGTGCCAGGGATGATATATAATCAGAACTAGAGGCTAATTTCAAAAGATCGTGGCCATAATAATAGTGATATAAAGAATGATTAAAAATGAGACGATATGTCAAAATGAGATACAGTTAAGATCTAAATTAGTTGTTAGAGAAAATATCTAGACACACAGACACAAAACAAACATAGATGCATTTTTTTTTTTAGAAATTGGAGGGGAAAAACAAATTTAACATACTAACAGAAGAGGAAACTTTTGCAATCAGAGGAGAAAAATATAAAATGAAAACAAATATCAAAATAAAGTTGGCTCTTTGACAAGAAAAAAAGAAATCCACAAAAATCATTAGCATTTATATATGGTAATAGTGTAAACCAAAAGAAAGTAAAATAGCTACAAGACACATGAAATATTTGGGAACCAATGTATTGAGCCACATAAGATTTTTCTATGAATACAACAAATACAAAGCAATTTTTATAGGTATGAAGTAAGACAAATAATTGGAGGGATAATCATTGTTTACATTAGGGCTATATTAATGTAATAGAAATTATACTTTTTAGCTAAATTATTTTATATATTTACTACCATAATAGTCAAACTGATAAGGAGTCATCTTAAAGACTTAGAAAAAATAATTTGGGGCAATAAAAAAAAATTTGGAATTTCAAATAATAAAATATTGAAAATAATGTATCAACGAAGGAGTAGCACTAAGCAGCAGTCATTCAAACTGGTTGAAAAATAGAAAAATGAGTCAATGAAACAGACTCAGAAACAAGAATTAGAATCAATTGAATGAAATATTTCCACCAAGAACAAAAACTGCATGGGAAAGAACTCTAATTGACAAGAAATACTGGATAAAATATGGCAATTGTAGCACTAATGTAATATTTACAGTGCCCACAATCACAATAAAGACTTTGACTATAAATACAGCATGACATTCGATCGCAAAATACACCAGATTCTCCAGATAGAAGACAGAACTGAAACATTTATTTAGACACCAGAAAACCAAATCCCAAAACCAGTAAGCCAATTCTATCATAGTAACAAAGATGTTCAGAAGCCATAATAGCACTAAGAGCCATGCCATCCTTTAGCCTTTCCACAAACCAATACAAAATCAATATTTATTCACAAAACTCTCTTATCTCCTTGCTTGAGCATCCTCTCCCCCTCCCTGGCTAGCTCTGATTCCCAGCTTCCTGTGGGCTCTACTCTTCTTCAGCCAACTCCTCCTACCACAGGCTCCATGTGACTACATTCAGCCTATTAGGGGGCAGAGTTTATCTTCATAGCAGGGGAGTTTCCAGTGGGCTCTACTCTCCTCTTTAGCAAATTCCCTCCTGGCTCCATGTGATTAAGTTCAGCCTATTAGGGGGCAGAGTTTACTTTCAAAGCAGGGGAGGTCTTCAGACTCCCCCCTACGCCTATTAAGGGGCAGGGAAGATCTTCAAATTCACATTCCCATTACAGCAATCTAATTCTGTATTCTTGCCATGAAAACCCCAAATGGGTTCACAAAGAATAGTCATGACTGAAGATAATGAACAAGAGCTGAGTAAATGGGGTAGGCAAGGAAAAAAAAATAGACCCAGATATTACATCAATTTTTTTAACTTGACTCATCATTTCATTGTTATAGAGAAATCTGGATAGGGAAGATCACTCTCATAATGCAAAGTAGTCAAAGTATATGAACAAATAATTCAAAAAAGAAGAATTGCAAACTATCAAGGACAACATGAAAGATTCCTCCAATTCACTATTAGTAATAGCAATCCCAACTGAAATATCTATCTCTAAGGATTTACCTTACACCAAGAAAACTGGCAAAGGTAATAAAATAGAAGAAATAACAATGTTGAAAAAGATATAGAATAGGCAAAGCAATGCAACACTGGTAGAATCTGGAATTGGTCCAGCCATTCTGAAAAGCATTTTTGAATTATTCCCCAAAATATACCAAACTGTGTATATCCTTAGGCCCAGCAATCCCACTACTAGATTTATGTTCCCAAAGAGAGCCAAGAAAAAGAGAAATGATTTGTAAGTGCAAAAATATTCTTAGCAGCCCTTTTTGATGTAGCAAAGTCCTGGAAACTTAAAGGGATGCCCACCATTTGAAGGGGATGGTTGAACATATAATATAGGAATGTAATAGAATATCATTACACCATAAAAAAATGACTAAAAGGATCAACTCAGAAATCTAAGACTTGTATGTAGAGTGAATTGAGCAAAACCAGGGAGAAAATATATATAGTGAGTATAATATTTTAAGGAAAAACAGCTTTAAGAGACTTGAAAATTCTGATCTATGTAATGACCAAGCATCACTCTGAAGGGCTAAGAATGAAACCTCCCTGACAGTCTCTTGGGAGGTACCTAGGTGGTACAGTGGTTAGAGTGCCAGGCCTGGACTCAGCAAGACTATCTTCCTGAGTTCAAATCTGGCCTCAGATACTCACTAGCTATGTGATCCTGGGCAAGTCGCTTAACTTTGCTTCAGTTTCCTCATCTGTAAACTGAACTAGACAAGGAAATGGCAAACCATTTCAATTTTTTTTTGCCAAGAAAACCTCAAGTGGGCTCATCAAGCATCAGACACAATTGAAAACTAATTGAACAGAACATCTTCTTGGGATTTTAGGGAAATTAAATGATGGTATCCTATTTTTTCATAAAAAAGTTTCTTACCTCTCCTCCTTATTGCTCCCTCCAACTTTCCAAACTCCCCTCACTTAAGAGTCTGAATCAATTATGCCAGGGCAGACCAGCTTTAAGACTATGTTGACCTCTACAGTAGACCCAGAGTACTTTCTCACTTGTATTTCCCCAAGAATTCTTCCCTACAATTTCTCATCCTGCCCTGCTTTTTGAGGTGATAAAATAAGAGGGCAGGGGCCCAGATGGAAATCAGATACAGTGAGTTCCAGGAATACCTCTATAATTTTCATTCAATGAGAGCTTCAGTGTTCTTTTTATAACTTCCAATAAGGTGTTATCTGTTTTAATTAAGAACAAGTCCACAACACAGTTTATACTGGTGGTCAGGAGATATCACCAGATAGTACACTACCTTGCTAGAACACTGAAATCAATAGTCCTCTGTAGCAGAATATACAGGCCTTGTTAAACAATAAACAGGTACAATTTCAGTTCATATGGGCATTAATCCTAGCGTTTTAGAAAATGTAATTTCTATTTTCATTGCAAATAAATAAAAATTCGTATTCTATACCATATATTGCAAAATGTACCCAGAAAACAAAGCTGTTTAATAGCTAAATAAAAATATTACATATTCAAAGGTTATTTTTTTGGTTATTAATTAGCAGCCTATCAGTAAAACTCTCTGCCCTTAAGCAAAAGAGATGGCCAAAAGATGCCAGGATCCTATTTTTAATTATTTTCAATGTCAAATACTTTGAAAATAATCTCAATTAAGTTTACATTTATATATGCTTCACATATGTATACATGTATACATGACACACACATAAAATGTATACATATGTGTTTGTCTATTACATCCATATGTTAACTTTTGAGAGTAAATATTTGTAACTTCCCATACAATAATAACTACATTATTAGAGGAGTCTTCTGTTTGTCTGGGGTGAGGAAAGCAGGTAAGGGAAAATGTCATTATAATGAATTCACATCTCATTTCAGACTTAGAAGTCAAGATATAAAAAAAATTAAGTTTTGAAGTGTGATCCAAGGCTATAATTTATAATCATGAAAATAAAATAGAACTCAAGAAATCTGAGGATTTCCAGGATTTAGCTTTGAAATCTTAGAGAAATAGTTAAACATCAAGAATTACAGGAGAATCTTTATTAACTGAGGAATCCAGAATTTCTTATGCACTGGATATCTTAGACAAATCGGAGGTGATTGGTTAATGAGAAACAGAAAAAGATGGCTTCGTAAAGTTCTAGATTTTCTCTCCCACTTCCCCTTTCCAAAGTAAAACATGGGGAAAAAACAATTTTCAAATCTCATTTCATTCAATTCAATTCTAGCTGCTCCAGGCCCCCAGGCCTCAGAAGCAAGTTAGGAGGAACATTTTTTATTAAGTAGTATGACAGAACAAGTTAGCAGGACTGTCTGGTCTGGTCTCAAAAGACATGGGTTTTAGTCCTGGTTCTTCTGCTAAATGGTTACATTATCTTTGACAAGTCACTTCAGATCTGTGAGGCTCTTTTGCCTGATGTGTGAAATGAGAGTGTTGGGCTCCCCTGAGGGACCCTCCAGTGCGGTGATACTCTGAATTCCAGGAACATAAAACTGGGTGTCAAAACATGCCCGTAGAAAATGTAAAGTCATTTGAAGATGCTAACTTTTTCCTTACTCTTAATGATGGTAAAGAGATATAGATAGACTGTTTAGTGGGCATTTACTCTATGTCAAACACAAAAGCTGCAAACAGAAAAGTAATCAAGTGAGACAGTCTCTACCCTTAAGGAACTTACATTCTAATGAGTAAAAGACAAAGAAAGGAGAATAAAAAGGCAGGCTAGAGGAAGCAGCATGTGCAGATGTGACCCAGAAGTGGAAGCCTGATCCTGGGTAAAGAGCAACAAAAGTGCATCTAACAAAACATGTATGATCTAGTTAATACGGTAGTACTTAAAGTTGATTCCTATGCTTCAGTGTTAGACTTCATGGTATTTACTTCAAATATTATAGGACTTCTCCATCTGGGTGGAGGCAGACTTCTTAGAAAAATTGGAACTTGACTTGGAGCTTAAAGGAAGATGTAAATTTTTTTTTTTTGGGGGGGGGGGCGGCTTTTTGGAGGTCAATTGGGCTTAAGTAACTTGCCCAAAGTCACACGGCTAGATTTTTATTTGTGTGTGCGTTAAGTGTCTGAGGCCGGATCTGAACTCAGGATCCTACTCCAGGGCCGATGCTCTACTCACTGCGCCACCTAGCTGGCCCAAGGAGGGTGTAATATTAAGGGAATTTGAAGATCTTCCCTGCCCATTAAGAGGCCCATGTGACCTGCTTTGAGCTCTGGCCCAGCCCACAGTTGTGTGGTAGTTTACCCAACAGAGCAGGTGCAGAAAGCAAGGCAGATAGATCTAAGACAGAGTGAGGTGGAGCTGAGAGAGAGAGGAGGCAGAGAGAGGCATTTTGCCTAAGGGAGCTTGTTTGTGGAGGGGGCTGATGGAAGGAAGGCTTGTGGATGGCAGTGTTCCTTGCATTGGTAATGTGTACCACAGTTTTTTATTACCATGGTGGATTTGGCTTTCTGGTATATGCATAAATATCTTGGTTTTGCCTTAGAAGAAGAGAGCCTGTCACATTTTGCCATTCCAACCTGGAAATATGCCTGCATAGTCATAGGAACCACTGTGGGGATCACACTGGCAATATAATAGGTTAGATTAAGGGATTAAGAGAGCTAAGAATGGATGTGTTTGTAGGATGCATTAAGGAGACTAGGCTGAAGTATTGAAGAAGAGTCAAATTTGGGAAAAAATATGAAAGAAGTTAGGTAGAAAGGTAGGATTAACTAGTGGAGAGCTCAAAATGCCAGAGTCCAGACTTAATGTTATAAGCTAAAAGGAACAGGCACCTGTAGTAGTAACAAACAAGAGCACATTAAAAAAAAAAATCTTCCACTTTCTCTTTTGATTTAGTTAAGTGTAGTTTAATTGAATGGAATCTTAGTACAACAAAGCTTTGGATTTTTTTTTTTGTTCCATCAGTTTTTTTTTTGACATGGTATGACAGAAATGTCATTTGACATGACATGACAGAAACACTTTGGGGTTGAAAATGTGTTTCTGTCCCAAATCAAAGAGAGGTAAGGTGAGGTTTATGTCTTTGACAAGTGTGTTCATTGTTCATCATTTCCCTTGTTGCCTTTTCTGAAAGTAACTTAGAGATATTGGTTGCTATGTTTTTATGATATGATGGGAAACTTCAGACTGTTACTATATGGATCATTTAGGGAACAGCCTAATTTGTCTTTGGCAAAGGGTAGAGAGAATAGAAGAGAAATATTGTTGTTTTTGTACAAATAGATAGAAACAACATTTTTCATATTTTCCTTTTTTTTTAAAAGATTGACTTTTTTTTAACATCAGAATTTCTTCCTTCCCTTTTTCCTCTCCCAGTGAGCCATTTCACATAATAAAAATGAGAGAGAGAGAGAGAGAGAGAGAGAGAGAGAGACAGAGAGAGAGAGAATGAGAATATAAATTAGCCAAACTGATGAATACATTGTAAGAGTCTAACAAGATGTCCATTGTACCATAGCCCCAGACCTCCCACCTCTGAAAAGGAGGGAGATTGGAATGTCTTTTGATATTTCTTCTTTGGTGTCATGCTTTCTATTTATAAGTTTACAGCATTCATTTTTAACTGAATCGTTTTTGTTCTTTCCATTTCCGTTTTTCTAATCATGGTTTCGATATAATTTTCTTGGCTCTACTTCATTAGATCTTGTAAATGAAAATGTACATGTTAAGGTATTATTTTAAATGCATTTTTCTCTCCACGTGATTATAAATTTTGCCCAAATTCTCAGTTTGGTTTGAAATTATTTGTGTAGGAGATGCCTGTTAATGTTTAAATATATGCCATGGAAGTTCTTTTTCAATTTGGGTATTCTACAAGTCAGTAATATATCTGAGATATGGGCTATGGTCCATTGTCTTTACTCCCAAACACTAGTACAGAGTGTAAGGTTTGTTGTTACACATTTACAGAGGATTTTGGCTGGTGCATACCTTTATCTCCTAAGGTGGAAGCAGCCTAATGGAAAACTTTTGGCTCCTTATGGACATTTTGCATTGGCTTACTATAAGGAAGGGAATAGCCTCTTTTCATTTCATGGATAGCTGAAACTGATAGGATCTTTAAATCTTCCTGACTTGAACCACTGCTAAGCTTTTCTAAGGTGTCTAAGGGTTAAAGACTTGTTAATTTTCTGAGTGATGTGATGCAGTAACTGCAGAAAGTCCTCAGGGCAATTTTCCTCCCCTTAGGCCCTGGTAGTTCCAAGAAATGGGTCTGGCATTTCCAACTTGTTGCATCTGGTGTTTTCAATTCTGGATATGGGGGATGTAGTCACAATTAATGGTGATTTTGAAGCCCATTAATTGAGACAGGATGGGACAATTGTTGGGGAATTCTTCAACCCAGAGATCCTGAGATTCTCTTATAGAGTAATTTTTCCTGTCACAGTCCATTTGACTGGAGGTCAATAAATCAAAGGGCAAGGTCAGCCAAGTAAAGGTTTAATTAGCATCAGCTGGTGAACATTGCCAGGTGGCTAGCAATTCTGCCAAACACAGGGAAATACACCATCTATGTGGTCTTATGTAGCCTCAGGGCAGGTGATAGGGACAAAAGGAGCCTATCAGATGATTCTACTCATCCACTTTCCTTCTTTGGGAGGTTCAGTAATAGGGAGAAAATATCAGATGATAGGGGAGAGCAGGGAGAAGGGAAGGAGAATGTCTTAATTTGGGGGTTGTAACTCATTACCCCTGTTGTCTCAGGTATTGCCAAAGATGAAGTCTATTCCACTAGGGATATTTTTCTGTAGTTAATCCCATCAGACCATCTCAGTGGGGCTGTAGGTCTTTTGTTAATACTATTAGAATACCCAGTAGGATAGGAAGCCTCTAAGATAGTGGAGACCTCCTTCAAGATATAATCAGTGGGCTTATCCTGTTGTCCTTAGGCAAGGGACAGCTAGGTGGCTCATCTTCCTGGGTCAATTCTGGCCATAGATACTTACCAGCTGTGTGAACCTGGGCAAGTTACTTAACCCTGCTTGCCTCAGTTTACTGATTTATAAAATGAGCTGGAGAAGGGAATGGCAAACCATTCCAATATCTTTGCCAAGAAAACCCCAAATGGGGTCACAAAGAGTCAGAGGTGACTGAACAACAGTCCTAAGACAATCTGGGTCAGAGTAATGTAAACCTTAAAAATTTTGTTGACTTGGGATACCCCAATGGAAAAAAAAAAAACTTTTCAAATGGCTCATTTTCTTTCCTCAGAATCTGACATAATGCCATCTATCTCATTTTCTGTTGCCACAAGCTATGACAGTTTTTTAAAAAGGGAATTCTTCAAAGAATTATGGTCAGTAAAGCGGTATAACACCAGATTCACCCAGGAATCTGAAACACAATTTTTAGAGTGGAATGTCCTTTCAATGACAGTGCTGAATTTTGTGCATGTAGCATTCCCTGTTTTGTTGTTTTCTTTTCTAATGAAGGTTTGGCATGTGAAACTTTAGTCATTATCCAGTTCTTCAAAAACCAAGTGCTATCACAAGGGAAAAGAAGCATAAAGTGTACTATACTAACGAAACTTTAGGAAGTGTTGGGAGTAGTGAATAGCCTATAGATATGTTTATTCCCTACCTCTTTCAATTAAAATTTGTTGAGTTTTCTTGTTTTAAATTCTATAGTCAAGGAATTGGCTTGGCTTTGCCACAAAATCAACACTATCACATATACCATCTGCATGTTGGACAGACTTAGAAATCCTTCTGGAGCATTTCTGTAGGATATATAGTTCATTCTTTAGTGAAATGAGTATAGTAAAAGCAGATTTGGCTGGCAATTTATCAACCTGAAATTCTCCCTTAATACCTTTCTGTTAACCAGAAAACCCTCTTCTCTTTACTGTACTAGATAACAAAAAAACTGTTTCATATTAATTTGCTTCCCTGGAACTATTTGTAATGAGAAAAGATGCTAAGGGGTCTAAATGGAAGACTGAAAAGATTTTGTGATAACAAATGTAGACTCCATGTGTGTGTGTGTTTAATATTGTCAGGCATGGTGTGTAGTCATATTCTTTTTGGTTAATTGCCCATGTAATTCTTCTCTAAGTACTAGGTTTGGCCCATAATGTATCACCTTTTGGATTAAAAAGAGTTCCTTAAAGCCTATACACCTTATTTGCTGCCAAAATTTCTGGTTTTAGACAGTTTTTTATTAGTTAAGAAAATGAAAGAAGAACCCTGAGAATTATGCAGAGCATTATACATTTGTATAGAGAAGAATATTTTACCTGAACATTTTTGTTTTTCTGGGGGAATGTTTGTAAGAGTGGTTTCTTCCCTCTGGGACTTTACATTGATGGAAAAGAACAATTAAACTATAAATATCTTTTTGCTTCCATCCCTATGCCCCTTCATGTTTAGTTTTCATGAGAACCTTTGTGGAATAAGTCTTAGTGAATTTACTACAGGAAAACTCGTTTCCCTTTTTCCTTTTTAAATCAATCAATAAACATCTATAAAGCTCCTGTAATGTGCCAGGAACTGTGTTAAGGTAGGGATACAATAAATAAATAAATAGCAAAAGAAGCAAAAACTCCTGCCTTCAAGGAGCTCACAATCTAATAATGATGTACAAGCTGAACTACAGGATAAAATAAACTGAAAATTAGTCAAAGTATGAATTGATGAAAGTAAGATCTATAATAAAACACTTTTTTTTAGTTTGTTTCAATTTACATTCAGACTCCTCATCTCTTTCTCTGGATGTGGATATCTCTTTTGATCATGAGTCTTTTGGAGTTGTTTTATAACCTTACATTTCTGAGAGGAGCCCAGTCTACTGAAGTTAGTCATTATGTACATGTTATGTCTGTGATTGTGTACAGATTTCTCCTGGTTCTGCTCTTCTTTCTCAGCATCAGTTTATATAAGTCTCTCCAGCTTATTATTAAGTCTGTCTGCTCCTCATTTCTTTTTTTTTTTTTTTTGAAAATTAAAAAAGGGAATAAAGTATTTTTTATTTAAAATTTAGATCCAAATATCACAATATATACCATATTAAATTCAGGATGAAGTATAGACAAAAAAAACCCTACAATAATACATAGAGAATGGGCATAATAATAAATTTCTTTAAAATGTACAGAAGAGATACACATTTAGTTACCAAACCAAAAAAAGTAATTATAGGTAGATATTCTAGTTTGCTTAAATATGAAAAACCTCTAGACAGAAAAACAATAAAATAGAAACAAAAAATAAACTGGGGAAAATATGGAAAATATACAGGTAAAAGTAGAATATCTAAGAATTTTTCTAAAATAAGATTATTTATCCTTTTGGTTTTTCTGTAACAGTCATTTCTGGACATTTCTCTGCTCTGCTTCCTTCAACCTGAGAATTAAACCTTTTTGAAACAAATATTGGAAGTTAATAAAATAGGACAACACAGGTACAGTGTCTAGCAATGTCTGCAAACTTCTAAATCCATGGTCAGCTCCCTCTCTGATGCTTATCTTTTCTAAGACCAAGATTTGTTTGAACAACTACTTAGAATTTAGTTGTCTTTTAGTATTCTATTTACATTGTTGGGTTCAATCTGTTCTCTTGTATTACTGTTGTGATCAATCTGTATGTTGTTCTCTTGATACTTTTCCTTCTGCAGGAGTTCATATAGATCTTTCTAAGATTCTCTGAATACATTTGTCATTTCTCATTGCACAGTAACATTCCATTATGTTAATAAACCAGAGTTTGTTCAGCCAGTCCCCCACTCATGGTACCAACTTTGTTTCCGTTTCTTTGCTATCATTAAAAGTGCTCTTATTAACGTTTTTTGCATATATGAAGCCTTTCTTCTGTCTTTGACCTCCACTGGTAAATGTTCAGCAGAAAGATTGGTGGGGAGGGCTCAGGGTCCAGCCGCAGCCGCTCACGCCCTCCGCCCCCTCTGCTCTCCTCGCTGGGGTGAGGCCGGGGTCCCGACCAGCCAGACCTTGTCCCCCAGACGGAGGAGGGTCCCCCTGGAGACGCTGACCCTGCACCAGCTGCAGCTCCAGCTCCAGACCCGCCCTGGGCCGGGCTCCCTCCATCGGGGGGTCATCGAGGCGGGCCGGGAAGGGGCTGCGGACGCCATCGGGCGCCCCTTCTCATCGTACAGAGGAGGCAGCTGAGGTCCAGAGAGGGTATTGTGCTCCTCATTTCTTATAGCATAGTCGTATTCCATTACATTCATATACCACTACTTGTTCAGCCATTCCCCAATTGATGGGTATCCCCTTGATTACCAATTCAAAAAAAGCCGCTATAAATATTTTTGTACATATGGGTCCTCCTCCCACTTCTCTGATCTCTTTGGGATATAGCCCTAGAAGTGGTATTGCTGGGTCAAAGGGTATTTACTTATTTATAGCCCTTTGGGCATAGTTCCAGATAGCTCTCCAGAATGGTTGGATCAGTTCACAACTCCACCAATAATGCATTAGTGTTCCAATATTTCCACATCCTCCCCAGCATTTATCACTTTCCTGTTTTGTCATCTTAGCCAATCTGACTGGTGAGATGAAGTACCTCAGAGTTGTTTTAATTTGCATTTCTCTAATCAATAGTGATTTAGAACATTTTTTCATATGCTTAGAGATATCTTTAATTTCATCTTCTGAAAACTGCTTGTTGATATGCTTTGACCATTTATCAATTGTGGAGTGGCTTGTATTCTTATAGATTTGACTCAATTCTTTGTATATTTTAGAGACATAGGTTGTAAAAATTCTTTATCAGAGACATAGATTGTAAAAATTCTTTCCCAATTTTCTACTTCCCCCTTAATCTTGGCAACATTAGCTTTATTTGTACAGAAGCTTTTCAATTTAATGTAATTAAAATTATCCATTTTGCATTTTATAATGGTTTCTAAACTCTTGTTTTGTCATGACGTCTCTCTCTCTATAGATCTGACAGCTAACTATCCCTTGCTCTCCCAGATTACTTACAGTATCAGCCTTTACACCTAGATCATGCACCCATTTCGACTTTATTTTGGTGTATGGTGTTAGATATTGGTCTATGCCCCAATTTCTGCCATATTGTGTTCCAATTTTCCCAGCAGTTTTTGTGAAATAGTGCACACTTATCCCCAACACTGGGGTCTTTGGGTTTATCAAACAGTAGATTATTATAGTCTTTGGCTGCTGGGTCCTGTTTACCCAACCTATTCCATTGATCCACTATTCTGTTCCTCAGCTAGTACCAAGTAGTTTTGATGACTGCTGCTTTATAATACAGATTAAAATCTGGTATGGCTAGGCCATCTTCCCTAGCATTTATTTTCATTAATTGCCTTGATATTTTGGGCCTTTTGTTCTTCCAAATGAATTTTGTTACTATTTTTTCTAGCTCCACAAAGTAAATTTTTGGGTAGATTGATTGGTATGGCACTAAATAAGTAATTTAGGTAAAATTGTCATTTTTATTATATTAGCTTGACCCAGCCATGAGCAGTTAATGTTTTTTCCAATTAGTTAATCTGACTTTATTTGTGTGAAAAGAGTTTTGTAATTGTTCCTATATAAGTCCTGGGTTTGTTTAGGCAGCTAGATTCCCACATATTTTATAATGTCTACAGTAACTTTAAATGGGATTTCTCTTTCTTTCTCTTGCTGTTGGTTTTCATTAGAGATATATAGGAATGCCGAGGATTTATGTGGGTTTATTTTATATCCTGAAACTGCCAAATTTGTTTATTGTCTCAAGTAGTTTTTTATTTGATTCTCTAAATATATCATCATATCATCTGCAAAGAGATAGCTTAGTCTCTTCTTTGCCTAATTTGATTACTTCAATTTCTTTTTCTTCTCTTTTTGCTACTGCTAACATTTCTACTACCAAATTTAATAAGAGGGGTGATAGTGGACATCCTTGCTAAACACTTTAAAAAAAATTCCAATGGATTTGGTGTTTGTTGAAATTAGAATACAGAAACATGTATAAATTTTAATTTTATGTGCGTATATATACACCTGTCTAGTTTCTTTCTTTCTTTTTTTTTTTTTTTTTACTGTACCTCTAAGTTCATGAGTTCAGAGATTTCCCAGCAAGGAAATGATGTACTAGCATTTTCTCTGCAACTGATAGTTTTAGAAAGTTGCTTAGAGGTAAGTGACTTGCCCAGGTCACAGCTAGTGTATGTCATACTCAGGACTTTGACCCAATTCTTTCTGTTCTTAGAATTCCTGAAAAACAAAACAAAGCATAAAAGTTCCCTCACCTTTTAAAAGACTTTAAAAGCTTGTTATTGTGAGCTAATATTAGCTTGAATTGTGTCCTAGTGTACAACAGACCATCTAATATGGATTAAAAAGCTGTAATTAAAAATAAGTGGTGATCAATTGACTTTTATTTATAGGAAGTCATTTATTCATGCATTCCTTATTTGGATTTATAAAGAAAAGAAAGGGAACTAGACTTATTACTTAATTTATTCAGAGAATTCATGGATAAGGACACTCCCTTTACCCATTCAGATGAATACCTTCTCTATGTATGACTTAAAGGAGTGAAGAATTAGCTAGAGAACTTGTGGCATGCTCAGGGTGACATAACCATATGGCAGAGGTAGCTCTTCCTAGCTCTAAGGACATCTTGTGGTCTACTCCACCAGTGAACTTGTTCCATGTCCTACAGATAGTGTCAGAAGCTAACATTCCAACCCAGGTCTTCTGATGCCAAGAGATTCACTGCTCATTTTCAATGTACTACATTACATAATCCAAAAAAATATTATTCAGATTTTACTAGGAGCTAGCTACACATTCCTATGTGTACATGAGAGAAAAACAATTTAGTAGGTTTTTTTTTTGGGGGGGGGGTGTTGGTTTCTGTTTTGTTGTTGTTGTTTTAGCAAAATCAAAAAAAAATTTTTTTCTACCCAAAGCAAATAATTTTATAAATGCACAGTAGCCCTCTTGTTAATGAAATTAAGGAGGGTATAAATGTTTGTTTACCTGATCTGACTGGCCTGTGAAAGCCATAAGTAGTTTCAATTACTTCTACTATTTCTGAATAATAAAATATTCTGCTAGTCTTTGATATTCTCCTGCTAAGGAGCAGCCTAATTATACAACCCTAGGAGCTATTTAATTGAACACATTTTTAGGGCTTTCCAACTGGGGTCTAAGTCTAAATGAGTAAGCTTGAGTCTTGAAATGACAGAATTCTCGCTTTCAGCTGGCTTTTATGGAAGGTTTTTCCTTCTATAAGCCAAAAAAAGGTAGTTTCCCAGGACTCACATTTGTTGGAATGGGGCCTAGAGATGCCCAGGAGAGATTGCTGGTTGGTGTGACTTTACCATCTGGTGCTTTATAAAAAAGAAAAAGTTAGGTTCTCACAGATCCAGTCAATATCACTAAAGCTTGGCAACAGTATTTCTCTTTCCACATTTATATCCTATTGCCACCGTTTTTCATATTATCTGTCCTTACCTGGGGAGGTTCTCTTGGCCAGAAGGGATATTTGAGTTCATCTAGTCTGATTTGCTTGTTTTACAGATGAAGGTGAAGCAACATATACCACAGTTAATGTCATGGCTAGCTTACAACCTAGGTCTTTTGATTCCCATGAAGTTCAGTTGCTCATTTTCAGTGCACCACGTTGCCTGTTAACCCACTTGAAACTTAATGAAACCCAGGAAGATAATCCAAAAGTATGACCCATATATATGTATATATATATATGTATATATGTATGTATATATATATATATATATATATATATATATATATATGTATATGGATTACATAGTTAGCTCTGGAATTCATTTGTGGATTATGTGCCCAGAAGCAGATGGACTGATCTGCAGGTGATTTTAGAAGCATTGTAATGTTAGGAAATTACAAATGTAGTGTTATCAGATTATCAACTCTTTTCAAGGATTCCCTTTTTATTATTACCTTTATTGATAGATTTTGAGGGATCTTTCTTGTCCTTCTATTTTTTTCATAGTAAACTAAAATTCCATGACAGTTTTTTTAAAGAATGAAAGAAATTTAATACGGCAATAACAATACCATCTTTCCTGTCTATGTTCTCTTCTGAACTTTGTTCTGCTCACTTCCATTTCTAAATGCTTTATTGACATTCTTTTCTTTCTTCCTTTATTTTTGCATTACTATCATTCCCTCATTCATTGTGACCTTATGACTCTACTTCTCTCCCCAAATAAAATTTCTCCTTTATAACAAATATAGTCAAACAAAATAAATTCACACATTGGTCACATCTGAGCATGTATGTCTCTTTCTGTACTTTTAGTCAGTCACCTCTCTGGAAAGAATGCTTCATTTTCATTTTTCTAGAGTTATGGTTGGTCAATGTTATTAAAGTTTTTCAGTTTTTCTATCCATTGTTGTAACTATTTTATAATTTATCCTCTTGGTTCTATTCATTTAACTCTGTATCAGTTCATACAACTTTTCCCAGGTTTCCCAGAATCTGTCTCATTCATCATCTCTTCCATTACCTTCCTATTCTGTTGCATTCTTATAATTTGTTTAACCATTTCCTAATTCATAGGCACTGTAGCAGCAAGCACCCTAGCATGCCCAGGGTGGCTGCCAACACAGGTTTTTAGATCTGCTTTTCTAAAGGAAAGCAACTCAGAATGGGTTAACAATCTTGCTTTAATCAAATACCTGTCAATTACCTAGTTCAGGGGAAAAAGGTCAGCACCCTGAACTTCAGAGAATACAAACAAGTTACAAGCTGACAAAAAAATACAGAGAAACAGATCAGCAGACAGGCTCCCAGGTGTCTGACCATTACATCCATGCCTAGTCAGTTACCAGAGAGGGAAGCATCAACATCTGGGTTTTCAAAGCCAGGGGGCTCACTGGCTGCCCAGGGCCTCATCTGGTCAAATCACATAACTTCTCAAAGTGAGCCCCAAAACAAAATCTCACATTAGGGTATGTATAGCCTTCTCCTGGATCAGAGAATGTAACAACCCTCTTGTCCCACTGCCCAATCACAAAGTAACAAGGTGTGAGCATTCCTGAAAAACAAGGCTCCAGGTGACCACATTCAGCCTATTAGGGGCCAGAGTACACTCTCAAATCAAAGAAGGTTCTCAAAATCACTTAAGTCTATCAAAGGGCCTAGGGGCAGGGAAGATCTTAAATTCCCATTCCCATAACAGGCACCCACTTTGCTTTTAGCACTACTACAAATATTTTTGTACATATGGATCCTTTTCTCTTTGACATGCTTGTGGTTTATACCAAAGAGTGGTATTGCTGGAAATGCACAGTTTAGTACTGACTTTGTGGGTATACTTCCATATTGCTTTCCAGTATGGTTGGAACAATTCTCAGATCCAGAAAAAGCACATATGTCTACTTTCCACAGTCTCTCCTACAATTGTCATTTTCTTTTTTAGACATCTTTGGCATACTGATGCATCTGATTTTAATTTGCATTCTCTAATTACTAGTGATTTGGATCATCTTTTTCATATGGCTGTTGATGGCTTGCAGTTTGTTTTTTTTTTCTTTTGGAAATTTTCTGTTCCTTTCTTTTGATCACTTGTTTGTTGGGAAAGACTTGCATCTTGAACTTATGGATCCTCTTTGAAACTTGGATATCAGAACTTTATCAGAGAAGTTTGCTGCAAAGATGTTTTCCTCCTTTCCTCAATTCTTAGCACATTGATTTTGACTTTGCAAAAGCTTTTCAATGATACACAATCAAAATTTCCATATTATCTTTTTTGATGATCTTATCTGTTGATAAGTAAACAAATATCATCTTAGTTACAGTGTTGAAAGATGTCTCAATTTGTGATATGATCTTTTATATTGAGGTCACATTCATTTGGAGTTTATTTTGGTATACAGTATAAGATAGTAGTATAAATCTATTTTCTACTAGACTGATTTACACTTTTCATAGCAGTTTTTGTCAAAGAGTAAATACATACCCTACTAATTAATGTACTTAGATTAGGTGAATACTATACTGCTGTTTTCAATTGTTTGGGTTTTGCTTACCTATTCCATTACTTCACATTACAGTTTTTGACTAATACCAAAAGGGTTTGTGGAAAGTTTCTAGGATCTTTGCTAATTGCTTGCAAACTATAAGCAGAATGAAGTTTGATAAGGGACATTAAAAAAAAAAGTTTTCTTCTCCAATTTAATAGGTTTTGAAATCAAAGAATTTTAGAACTGAAAGAACCATGAACATCTAGATCATCTAGGCCAGGAACAGGAACCTATAGCCTTGAGGCCACACATGGCCCTCTAGGTCCTCAAGTGCGGACCTTTGATTGAATCCAAACTTCACAGAATAAAGTGGCTTCAAAGTCATAGGTCCCCTATGGCTTCTAGAGCAACCCTCTTATTTAACAGATGAGAAGGCTAAGACCAAACGACTTGGCCAGTATCATATAGCTACTTATAGGTAAAACCCATACTTACAGCTTCT
Source organism: Gymnobelideus leadbeateri (assembly GCA_011680675.1). NCBI lineage: Eukaryota > Metazoa > Chordata > Mammalia > Diprotodontia > Petauridae > Gymnobelideus > Gymnobelideus leadbeateri. The sequence continues at coordinate 113,421 of WOXC01006433.1, forward strand.
CAGTCTAACCCCATGATCTACTATGCTGTGGTTGTTGTCTTTTCATATTCAAAACCTTTTGAGGTTACTATTGACACTGAGCCGAAAGATACAAATTCAAATTTTCTGTTCATCTCTGATCATCATATCTGACAGCCTTTTAAATTATAAGTTCCTTGAGGGCAAAGTCTATTCTTGCCTTTGTTTTTGTATCCCTAGTGTTTGGCACATAGTGAATACTTTTTTTTCCCCAACCCATTTATTCATCCACAAAATCTTTTACATAAAACTATTAAATTTTTATTCACCTAAAAAATAACTGTTAGCCTTAGTCTACAGAGCCTTGAGTGCCTGAAGGCAGGAATCATGTTTTATCAATCTCTTTAACTCTCACATGGACTAGCATGATACTTGTTACAAAAGGGGTGTTTAATATTTTTTTTAAGGAATAAGGAATTGATTTATTGTTCTGTACTGAAATTGTAGAATTCGAGACTAAATTACTGGGTTTTTGTGAAAATTAAGTGAGATAATATATTAGATAATACTGCAATTTATAAAATATAAAGTGCTATAAAAGAATAATATATTAACTCTTTGCTCATTTACAATCCAATTGTTAACATGATTCCAATCACACACAAAAAAAGATCATCTTTCATTTGTCTCCTAAACAATGCTGAAAAACAAAAAAATAAAATAATAATTATTTTTTTTTTACAAATGCTTTATTAACTTCTGGTTTACATCATTCATTTCCACCAGATTTTGAGTTACAATTTTTCCCCATTTTTTCCCTATCCACCACCCCAGAATAGCAGTCCCACTAGATATCCCCTCATCCAATCTGCTGTCTCCCATATCTTCTCCCATACCCCCTTTGACTTTGCCATTAGGGCAAGGTGAATCTCTGAGCCCCAATGCCTGGACATCTTAGGAAACACTTAATTTTAAAGCTTCGATTTTCAGATCCATTCCCTTCCTCCCTTGTCACCCACTCCCTCTGAGAAGATAAGCAATTCAGTATGTGTTGTACATGTATAGCTATGCAAAACATTACCATAGTAGATATATTGTAAAAGACTGCTTATATTTCCCTCCCACCCATCTCACCTCCCACTTTGTCCATTCCCTACTTTGGTCCTGTCCCTTTTCAAAAGTAGGTGCTTCCAACCTCCCTTCCCTCCAGTATGCCCTCCCTTTCATCATTCCCCCTTCTCATTACCCTCTCCCCTATTCTCCTGCAGGGTGAGATATCCCATTTAGTATATATGTGATTCTCTCTTTGAGACAACTTCAATGAGAATACGGTTTTGCCTTTATGCCTTCCTGTTCTTCCCCTCCCCTGCAACTACTTCCCCTTGCCTCTTCAAAAAAATCTAATTATTGATGGATCGTTATTTGCATATGTTTGTATTTAGGGTATTGTATTACTTTTCACAGCCATACGATCAAGTATAATGTAAAAAGCATAACAATAGAACATTTATTATGATGGAAAAGTTTAAATTTTATTGAGAATCTTGGTAATACTATATAACTAGCTTTCACAATGACACTGAAATGACCTTATAATTAAAGTTGTACATGATTCCTTTATGATATGCCAAATTATAAAATATAATGACATTTCCATTATGGGTTAACAGTGCTAAAATGTAATTTATAACAATAAAAGTCCTGATCTTTGATTGACATGTAAATTTGAATATTTAATGTGTTTTGAAACATGCATAATTGATCTTTTTTCCATTTAAATGTTAGTCAAGTTATTATAACTATATTAGCCATTTTGAAGAAAACATTTATTTTTTTGTGTGTGTCATCAGTCAAATGAACTTAACAAGTTAATATTTGCCACAGTGAAAATCAGATGCAGAAGTTGAATTAAAATCATTGTAAATCACCAAAAATCTCTGTGACAAGTTTATATTACAAGCAGTGAAACTCTGTGATCATGCTAGTAATAAAAAAAGGTCTCTTGGTTTGGTTATATTTTAAATGTTGAAAAATTATTTAGCTAAAAGTACATTTTAAAATTCTTTAGTCCTCTTATGGATATGCTATCAAATCAGTGTGTGTACAATCCCTCCAGTAGTGCCAATTTCGAGTCATTTATAACTTTTCATTGCATACTTTTCTATCGCCTCCCCAGGTTCTTTACAGTAGGTACACTACTTAGTGTGTTGAGGCCCTTCCTATAGCTCTTATGACTTTCCCAGGTAACAGTGCAACATTGTAGGCTATCATGTTATCCTTTACCTTCCCTATATGACTGACCCACATCCCTTTCTGGTCACATGCCTTTTTGTTAATGTCTTTTTTCTGAATTGTAGGGTATAATTCACCAATAACAATATGCTGCAACTTAATTATGCCTATTAAATCTCTCTCCTTGTCCTTGAGATAACTAGCAATTCTTTTCATTTGGAGAGAGTTGTATTTCATGATTAGAAATCATACAGCATCGCTATAGGAAAATTGGTGTTAAAAAGATGATTGTTGGGGGTGGAGCCAAGATGGCGGAGTAGAAACAGCTCATCCAAGCCACTCTGCCCCCACATTCCCCCCAAATGATGTAAAAGGGGACTCTGAACAACTTCTGGAGCCCCAGCACCCACAGAACGACACAGAGAAGCTAAACTCCTGCTGAGGACAGCCCAGCAGCCCTGCAGAAAGGACCAGCGCAGTGGTCTGGGACCTGGCAGCGTGCAGCGCGCAGAGCGCAGGAGCCGAGCCGAGCAGAGCCCAGGTCCGCATGAGCCGAGGTTTTAGCCCCAGGGCAGCAAGGCCAGCAGCCAGCTGGAGGAACCCCAGAACACCAGGAGCTGTGGTGACTCCAGAATTATCAACATAGACTTGCCTAGGACAAAGTAAGAGGTTAGTGTCCTATGGACTTTGGGACTGGTATTAGGGAATGCGTCGGCTCCCTCCCCTGGGGGCTAGAAGCCACTGAGGACAAACGCCATTTTGTAGTTTTCAGAGGCAGCTCCTGCTCCCAGCCTGCAAATTTGTAGGGAGATCCAGCGATCAGTCTTGGGGGGTAATCGCTCTTGCTTTAACCTCCCTGGATCTGGATTGTGATCTAGAGTGGAAGTCGTGGGTGGGTTTACAGCTTGCCAGAAACGGAAGTTGCCCCCCACACGTTCGGGACGAAAATTCCTCTATCTGGCCTTAAAGCCATAGTGTGGCAACAAGCCCAAAAGTCAAGTAATTAAGTGGCAACATGCCAAGGCAAAGGAAACAGAAAAATGCAACCCTAGACTCCTATTTTGGGGGCATAGAGCAGGGAAAAGGACTGTGAGGTCAGAAGTCCTGCTCCAAAAGCCCCAGGGGAAAACATGAGCGGGTTGCAGGCCATAGAGGACCTTAAGAAGGACTTTAAAAATCAAATAAGAGAAGTGGAGGAAAAATTGGAAAGAGAAATGAGAAGGATGCAGGAAAAGTATGAAATGAGGGTCAACAGCCTGACTGAGGAAAACACCACCTTAAAAAATAGACTAACTCAAATGGCAAAGGAGGCCCAAAAGGGCAATGAGGAGAAGAATGCCTTAAAAAGTCGAATTTGCCAGATGGAAAAAGAATCTCAAAAGTTCACTGAGGAGATTCATTCCTTCAGAGTTAGACTGGAGCAAATGGAAGCTAATGACTTTATGAGAAATCAAGATGCTGTTAAGCAGATCCAAACAAATGAAAGATTAGAAGGCAATGTGAAATAGCTCATGGGAAAAACCACTGACCTGGAAAATAGATCCAGGAGAGACAATTTAAAAATTATTGGACTACCTGAAAGCCATGATCAAGGAAAGAACCTAGAAATCACCCTTCAAGAAATTCTCAAGGAAAACTGCCCTGATGTTTTAGATCCAGAGGGCAAAATAGAGGTTGAAAGAATCCACCGATCACCTCCTGAAAAAGATCCCAAAAAGAAAACTCCCAGGAATATTATAGCCAGGTTCCAGAATCCCCAGATCAAGGAGAAAATACTACAAGCAGCCAGGAAGAAACAATTTCAATATTGTGGAAACACAATCAGAATAGCCCAGGACCTGGCAGCTTCTACACTGAGGGATCGAAGGGCATGGAATATGATATTCCAGAGGGCAAAAGAACTGGGAATGAACCCAAGGGTCACCTACCCAGCAAAACTGAGTATTTTGTTTCAGGGGAAAATATGGTCATTCAGTGGAAGAGAGGACTTTCAAGCATTCTTGAGGAAAAAACCAGAATTGAATAGAAAATTTGACATCCAGACACAAGAAGGAAGAGATGCCTGAGAAGGTAATCAGGGAAAAGAAATCAAAAGGAACTTATCAAAGTTGAACTATTTACATTCCTATATGGAAAAGCAGTATCTGTGACTGATGATATCTTTCTCACTATGAAAATAATGGAAGAAGGGGGTGTGGTCATATGAATACGTATGTGAATGTGTGTGTATATGGTTACAGTTATATATGGATAGAGGGCATAAGTTGAATTTGTTGGGAAGGGAGAATACTCAAGGGATGAAATTATGAGGTGAGAGAGGAAAGTGGCAAGAGGAGATGGGGAGAGACAGGGTAGTGTAAACTATCCCATACAGAAGAAGCAAGGGGAAATGGTTGCAAAAGAGGGGGAGAATAAGGAAGACTAAAAAGGCAAAACCACATTCAAACTGAATTTGGTTCAGGGAGAAAATGACATACATAGTAAATGGGATATCTCAACCTGCAGCAGGATAGGGGGAAGGGGGATGGGAGGAGGGATGATGGATGGGAGGGCATCCTCGGGGTGAGGGGAGGTTGGAAGTACCCACTATAAAAGAGGGACAGGATCATGTAGGGAATGGACCAGGTGGGGGGTGGGATGTGTGGGAGGGAATTGTAAGCAGCCTTGTACAATATATCTACTATGGTAATGTTTTGCATAGCTAGACATATACAACATACACTGAATTACTCATCTCCCAAGAGGGGTTGGGTGACAAGGGAGGAAGGAAATGGATCTGAAATTTGAGGTCATAACATTAAATGTTTCAATTATATATAAATACTATTATTAATATTCTTTTGCTTGTAATAGGGAGATAAGATGTGCAGGCATTGGGATGCAAAGACTCACCTTCCTCTAATGGAAAAGTCGATGGGGATATGGGAGAAGGTATGGGAGAGAGCAGATTGGAGGAAGCGATATCTTGTGAGACTGCTATTCTGGGAGGTTGGGTAGGGGAATAATGGGGGGAAAATGATTGTAACTCAAAATCTGGCAGAAATGAATGATGTAAAACAGAAGTTAATAAAAAGATGATTGTTTCAAGTAAAATATTGGAATCACTAACACAATGTGTTAGCCTACTCTCTTGCTCAGTTCAACTCTGGGTCCAGTTCATGATCTGTCTTCAGTGTCTGGACAAAATATACATTTTTATACATTTCTTTTTTCTTATCTGGCTATTAGGATGCACTTGTTAATGATTCTGGATCTCATTTAGGCATCTGTAATGTGTTCCACTGCTTGATAAAATCCACAAATTGGAGCATCTGGTGGACCTCATGAACTATATAAATATATAATCCCTCTTCCCTTTGGATTTTGCACTAGATATTATCTATGGCTGTGACAAATACTTTTCATATGCATATAATTCCCCATTTTATACCACCCTTATTATTAACAAAGGATCATTGAACAAAGCTAATCTGTTTGATTTATGAAATTATCTTTCCTAATCTTAATGTTTATGCTAAAACACTTTATTGGAGAAGTACTTTTAAGAGTGAATTTTGCCCCATTGAATCCATTGTTTTTTCAATCATCAATCATCAGATTGGCATTTTATTTTCTCTGGTCTTCCCTATTAGTTGTTTAGTCACAACAAAGACATGATTTGCTATAAAATGTCACTTGTGAAAGCTTTCCTATTTCATTCTGGTGCTTTCATCAAGGATGTCCTTGATATGTATATAAATTATTTACATAATACTTTCCTCCAATGGATTCTTGACGCAGACCTGTCTGATCTCCTCCAAAAGATTGCCCCCATTATTATGTGCACTATCCCTCTATGATCTGGGATACCTGCCTAACTACTATTTTTTTTCTCTGCTGCCTGCAAATACAACCCCCCTCTAAAATAAAGAAACAAATAAACAAAACACCTCTCACTGTACCATAGCCTTCCCATTTATCTTATATTTCTTACCCCCTTTTCAGCTGAACTCCTTGAATATTTAACATTTACATTTAGTTCTTCCATTTCCTCTTTCTCAGGCTCTTTTAAACTCTCTGCAGTCTGATTTCTTTTAACCTCATTACTCAACAGAAACTGCACTCTGCAAAGAGTCTCTAATTGTCAAATCTAACCACTTTTTTTTTCAATCCCCTTCTTGAACTCTCTGTAATATTTATTCTGTTGACTACTCTCTCCTATATATTCTCTCATACCTTGATTTTCTTAACTCTGCTTTCTTGGTGCTTCTTCTACTTATCTGACTTTTCCTGCATTTCCTTTTTTGTATTCTCAATTCCTACCCACTCATTGTTATGCCTCTTCCCTCCCTTCCTACCCCCCCCCCCCCACCCCAGGTTATTTCCTGGGGCCTCTTCTCTTTTCTTCATCTTCTCACTTTGGTAATTAACTCCTATGGGTCAATCATATCATCCATATGTCAATAATTCTCAGATTTTGCTATCCAGAGGTAATATCTCTCCTGAGTTCCAGTTCAGCATCAATAACTTCCTCCTGAACATATCAAATCCAATGTTTCATAGACATTTCAAAGTCAATGCATACAAAATTGAACTCATTATTTTCCCATCCAAATCCACCCCTCTTCTGAACTTCCCTATTTCTATAGAGGGAACTATTATCCTTCTTGTCAACTAGGATATTACATTTGTGCCATCCTCAATTGCTCTTTCTCATTCACCCCCTGTGTCCAAATAATTAGCAAATCTCACCATTTCTTCTTTTATGACATTGGTGACATATATCTCTGTCACATCCATTCAGGTATCAGGTCCTGTATCAGGTCCCTACCACACCATGCCTAGGCTGTCACAGTATCCTTCTAATTGGTCCCCTTGCTCAAGTATCTTTCAAGTTCAGTACATCTTCCCCACAGTCACCAAAGTGATTTTTCCCAGAATATAGGGATCTCCCTCTACTCAATAATCCTCAGTGTTTTCCTATTACTTCTGGGATCATATATAAGCTCCTCTGTCATTTAAGGTTTTTCATGATCTGGCTGCTTCCTATCTTTGTAATATTCTTACAAATTTCAGTCAATGATTTAGCCATACTGGTCTATTTACTCTTCTTCACACAAAATATTCCATATCATCTCTTGTATCATTGCCTTACCTGTCTACCAAATACTAAATGCTCTCCTTCCTCAGTTATACTTTTTATAATTCCTAACTTCCTTCATGACTCCATTCAAGTGCCATCTCCTATAGAATGCCTTTTTTCAGTCACCTGCTCTCTTTAGTTCCCTTTCCACATCAATTAGTCCTTACCCCTCAATGGCTACCTTCCCTTTTCTCTGTTAGTATCTTGTATATACTATTTATATACTTATTTTCTTCCCCATTAGAATGTAAGCTCCTCAGGGGCAGAAGCTATTTTTGTTTCTTTTTTTTTAAATCCCCAACCCTTAGCACATTGCCTGGCAAATATAAGCATTTAATAAATGCTTGATTGATCATAAACCTTTTTTTAAATGTAAGAATGAAGGTTTTTTTAAGTTGTTTTCATTCATGTCCAACTTTTTGAGACAACATTTGTAGTTTTCTTGGCAAAGATCTTGGAGTGGCTTGCCATTTCCTTCTCCAATTCACTTTGGAAGTGAGGAAACTGAAACAAACAGGGTTAAGGGACTTGCTCAGGGTCATATAGCTAGTAAGTGTCTGAGGCCAGATTTGGACTTGGGAAGATGAGTCTTCCTGACTCTAAGCCTAGCACTCTATCCACTGGGTTATCCTACTAGCTGCCAATTAAAAATAAAGGTACATGTATTTTTAGTTGTCATTATCTTCTTAGTCATCTTTTGGGGAAAGTAATGATTTTTCTGATTTGCCCCCAGTCTTTTAGTATCTTTTGGCATTCTTAAGAATTAATTTATATTTATAATATCATGTAAAGATAAACACAGAAAATGCAAATACATATTCCATATATTTCTTGAGACTTGTTTTTAATGTCTAACATCTAAAACATTTTCCAGATGTTTATATTTCAATAAAAATATGTCTGGTTATTGTTTATATGATTTTTATTAACATTTACCAACAATTGCATGCAGCATCTTATTTATCTTTATAGGATTATTCATCATGAAGCTTTTGCTCATAATCAGGACACCCCAAAGATATTATAGAACTTGAGTTAAAAGAGACCTTAGAAACCATGTAATTTAATCCTCTCATTTTATAGTTGAGGAAACTGAAGCAGAGAGTTTAAGTCCTGCGACCAGTTAAAGGCAGTCTCCTTAATACAGTGATATTTCCACTATACTACATTGCTGCAATTGATGCTTCATCCTTGTATAATCTCTAAATTGGGTATCACCTTTCAACATGAAGTTCCAGGAATTAGAGATTATATTAGTGTGTTCAAATAAAATAATTAATCTTAATCTCTGTTATAATTTTTTTTTGGAATTTAACATGCATGGTTAATATTTCAGCACCTCTACTGAGCAGTCCCTGTTTCACTGATATATATTTTTTACTATTAGGGTGCAATTATTACTCATTTTTGTGTTTGTTTTTGTGCATACATATGAGACAATATATCCTATGATCTTAAGAGACTTTTATTTCCTGAGAATACAATAACTTTGAAGAATCTACTTTATTCATGAGGTCTATATAAGGGAGGTTATTTAAAATTGTAACCTTTCATTGCAAAACATACTTCAAGGACATAGAATTCCTCTAAATGTCACTGAAATTTGAGTCCTAGGAGCCAAGATGGTGGCATAGAAGCAGGAAAATTCCCTGTGCTCCCCTCATAACCACCTCAAATGCCTATAAAAATTATTCTAAACAAACTTAAGGGCTACAGAACACACAAAGTAACAGAGAGTAACAAATCTGCTGAAGGCAATCTGGCAGGCTGGCAGGAAGGGTCCATCGCAGCACACTGAGAGCAGCACCTGGCCCAGCATGAGCCTACAGTTTTAGCCTTAAGGTACCCAAACCAGACCTGGCTGGAGGGACTTTGGGAGAGTGGATCACCAGAAGCTGTGGTTGTTTCCAGGATTATGAGCCCATAAATGCCAAAGACAAAATGAGAAGTTCATGTGGACTTTGTGGTAACAGGGGTCCAGGAGTGAAGTCCAGCCTCTCCCCCAGAGGGAGAAGTGGCTGCTTTAGAGCTCCTTGCCTGCAGATTGTAGGGGGACCAAGCAACCTATCTGATGGGGTAATCTCTCTTGCTTTAACCTGCTGAGATCCGGATTGCTATCTTGGATGGAGGTCCTCAGGTGCATGACCAGGTGCCAGAGCATGTGGAAGCTTCATAGAGGACAGCCAACTAATAGCTCTGGCAGCTGTGAAAACCCCAACAATTTGGGACAAAGCTCTCCTCTCTGGAAGCAGAGTTCTACTGTGGCAAAAAGCTCAAAAGTCAAGTAACTGAGTGGCAATATGAGCAAGCAAAGGAAGCAAAGCAAGCACAGCAACCTGACTCTAGATTCCTTTTTGGGGGACAAAAAGGATCAAATCATGGAACAAGAGGAAGACAATGAAATCAGAACTCCTGTAGCAAAAGCTTCCAAGAAAAATATGAACTTGTTACAGGCCATAGAGGAGCTTAAGAAGGATTCTGAAAACCAAATAAGAGAAGTGGAGGAAAAATTGGGAAGAGAAATGAGAAGGATGCAAGAAAATCATGAAAAGCTAGTCAACAACCTGGCTGAAGAAAATAACACCTTAAAAATAGAATAACTTAAATGGTAAAAGAGGGTCAAAAAGCCAATGAGGAGAAGAATGCCTTAAAAAGCTGAATTCACCAGATGGAAAAAGAATCTCAAAAGCTCACTGAAGAGAATCATTCCCTCTGAATTAGACTGGAGTAAATGGAAGCTAGTGATTTTATGAAAAATCAAGATACTATAAAACAGATCCAAACAAATGAAAAAACAGAAGGCAATGTGGAATATCTCACTGGAAAAACCACTGACCTAGAAAATAGATCCAGGAGAGATAATTTAAAAATTATTGGACTACCTGAAAACCATGATAAAAAAAAAAGAACCTAGAAATCATCCTTCAAGAAATTCTCAAGGAAAATTGTCCTCATGTTTTAGAACCTGTAGTAGCAAGCACCCCAGCCTCCCCAGGATGGCTGCCAACACAGGTTCTTAGATCTGCTTTTCTAAAGGAAAGCAACTCAAAATGGGTTAACAATTTTGCTTTAATCAATCAAACATATCATTTACCTAGTTCAGGGGAAAAAGTCAGTACCCCAAACTTCAGAGTATATAGACAAACAGAGAAATATTTCAGACAGGCTTCCAACTCTCCAATCATTACATCCATACATAGTCAGTTACCAGAGAGTGAAGCATCAACATCTGGGTTTTTCAAAGCCAGGGCCTCTCAATAGCTGCCCAGAGTCTCATCTAGTCAAATCACACAACACTTCTCAATGTAAGCCCCAAAATAAAGCGTCACATCAGGGTTTATACAGCCTTCTGCTGGCTCAGAGAATGTAACAACCCTCTTGATCCACTGTCCAATCAAAAAGCAACAGGTGTGGGCATTCCTGAAAACCAGCCTCCCACCACAGGCTCCAGGTGACCTTAAGCCTATTAAAGGGCCCTAGGGGCAGGGTAGATCTTAAATTCCCATTCCCATAACAGAACAAGAGGGAAAAATAGAGGTTGAAAGAATTCACCAATCACCTCTTAAAAAAAATCCCAAAAAGAAAACTCCTAAGAATATTATAGCCAGGTTCTGGAATTCCCAGATCAAGGAGAAAATATTACAAGCAGCCAAGAAGAAGCAATTTGAATATTGTGGAGACACAATCAGAATAAGAGAGGATCTGGTAGCTTCTACACTGAGGGATCAAAGGGCTTGGGATATGATATTCCAGAGGTCAAAGGAACTGGGATTAAAATCAAGAATCACCTACCCAGCAAAGCTGAGTATCATGTTTCAGGGGGAAAATATGGTCATTCAATGAAATAGAGGACTTTCAAGTATTCTTGATGAAAAAACCAGAGTTGAATAGAAAATTTGACTTTCAGACACAAGAAGCAAGAGAATCATGAGAAGGTAAATAGGGAAAAGAAATCATAAGGAACTTATCAAAGTTGAACTATTTGTATTCATACATGGAATAACGATAATTGTAACTTATTAAACTTTTCTCACTATGAGAATAGTTGAAGGGAACATAAATGTGTATATGTATATATATGTGTATATATATATATATGTCTATATAGGAGGGCATATGGGCATATGAATACATACGTGTGTGTGTTTGTGTGTGTGTGTGTGTGTGTGTGTGTATGTGTACAGATATACATAGACAGAGGGCACAGGACCAATTGAATAGGAAGGGATGATACTTAAAAGGTGAAACTGAGAAGTGAGAGAGGAATATAATGAGAGGAGATGGGGAGAGACAGAATGGGGTAAGTTATCTCATATAGAAGAGATAAGGGAAAACTGTTACAATGGAGGGGAAGAACAGGAAGACAAAAGGAAATGGGTCAACCTTACTCTCATTGAATTTGGCTTAGGGAGGGAATGACACACAGACTAAATAGTGTATCTCACTGTACAGGAGAGTAGGGAAAAGGGGATGAGAGGGAGGATGATGGAAGGGACGGCAGGCTGTGGGGGAGAGAAGTTGGAAGCACATAGTTTTGAAAAGGGACAGGGTCAAAGTAGAGCATAGAACAAGTGGGGGGCAGGATAGGATGGAGGGAAATATAGTCAGTCTTTCAGAATCTATCAGATATGGAAATGTTTTGTGTAGCTACACTTGTATAACCTATATTGAGCTGTCCATCTTCCCAGTAAGGATGAGTGACAAAGGAGGAAAGGGAAAAATCTGGAATTCAAAGTTTTAAAATCAAATGTTTAAAAAAATAAAAAATATTTTAAAAAAGAAAGAAATTTGAGTCCTTTCTCTATATTATAATTTGTTTCATACAGTGGACTGCTTAAGTGACCCAAAACATACGAGGTGAAAGACAATTTTGTTTTCTTATATGTGTCTCATTTTCACTTATTATTCTCCCAAAATCCTTCCAAGAAATTCAAGGCAAGGGTTTTCATTCTCATTTTATAGATAAACATAAGGGTAAGAGAAGTTTAGTAATATTTGCAAGTTTAAACAGTAATAGTGGTTTGCAAGTCATCCAGCAATAAGCTGATATAAATTTCTGGAAATATATTGTTTAATGAAAAGTCATTTATCAAATTAACAAACAGATTGATCAATCAAGATTTTATCTTAATGATAATCTCAAATTTTCAGGTATTGATTGTTTCTTTTTTCTTTCTTTTTTTTTTTTTTTTTTTTAAGCAATTGAGATTAAGTAACTTCCTCAAGATTACAGGGCCAGTTATTTTTGTGTGGGTGTTAAGTCTGAGGCTATAACGGATCCCTGGTCCTCCCCGCTCCGGGGTGGTGCTCTTACTGACTGCACCACCTACCTGCCCCTTAACTGTTTCTTTATGATTGATTTCCTAATTGAAATTTCACGAGAAGGGGTCTATAAAATATCTTTAAGCTAACCCGTTTTTGTATTTTTATTTGAAGTGAAATATAAAGTCATTCATTTTGCAAAGGAAAGTTTCCTCCCTTCAGGAAAAAAAAAAAAATATATATATATATATATATCACTTATCATATCTTTAACTGCTCACATTTGATTTGTTTTCTCAATCTACCTTGAATCTATATTTATTTCTGTGCCAGTTACTAAAGGAAATTCTTCCAAAAACATTATTGTTCGCACTATGTTTATGCATTATTCACTCACATTTAGAATTTTTAAAAATAGAAGTTATAGGGTTTTTCCTCCTAAGTAGAAAGTGCAGTTACTTAGATTCACTGTTGCTATTATTGTTATGAGTACTGTCCATACAGACAATCATGTCCCAACAAACTCAGTCATTCTAGGTCTACTTGGAATGACAATTCTCTTAGTAAATGAAAATACTTGGGCAGTATCCCTTACAAGTTTTCAGTGAAAATAAAATGAGATAACAGCTGGCAATTCCTGCCCCCAAGCAGCTTACACTGTTTGGGGAAATGCCAAGGCAAAACTAAAAGTTAAAAGTGTGGGAAGGAAGAGAGAGTTCTGGAAGAGGGGAAAGTAGTCTAGGTACTGGTATTAGATCCTTAATTTTATAGACATTATTTTCTAATGGATTTTCATTCCATCCTCTTAATGTAGTATGAAGTTTCTTACCTGAGTAGGCTCGATATGAGTTGGCAGGAAATGTTGGACTGACTGCAAAGGGGCAGAGGGAACAAGTCCAACCTGAACCCTTCAACCTTGCCTCAGAGGACACGCTCTCCTCAGGCAGTGTTCCAAGGCAGTAAGGGGGCACACAGTAGATTGAGTAGTGGACTTTGAATTAGAAAAATCTAAGATCAAATCCATTAATTTAAGTTAGTCAAGTGACCCTGGGCAAATCATTTAATTTTTCTCAACCTGATTTTCTTTATCTGTAAAATGGGGAATAGTAACAGCATCTACCTCACAGGATAACTCTTGAGGATCAAATAAGGCAACATATTTCAAGTGCTCTGTAAGCCCGAAAGATTTGTATAAATACCAGTAATATTATCATCATCATCAGTATTATTATTAATTTGATACCTTAAGGAAATATAAAAGAATGACATTTGATAATGCAGCATGGACTAAACTCTCTATTCTTCTGATGGTGGGATATTTACAAAACTAGGGAAAGCAAATAGGATGTGCAGTAGGCGCAGGGGAGGGGGGGACTATGTCTAGCACTTGTGAGCTGTCACATGGGAAGGGAGTTAGATTTTTTTCCTTCTTCCCTCTTGAAGATAGAACTAAAAAGAATGACATAAAGTGGCCAAGAGGCAGACTTAGGCTAGATGTAAGAGGGAACAGTCCTAATTAATAGCATGGAGAAATGAAGTGGGCTACCTCAGAGGGTAGGGAGGTCACTAAGCAAAAGCAGGATGACCACTTGTCAGGCATGTTGCCTAGGGGATGCTATTCAGCTAGGGTCTCTAAGCTTTTTTTTTTTCTTTTTTCCCCACTTCTAACATCCTATGATTTTGTTTAAGCTTCGGTGGCTCCATCTCCAGTTATGCCCCTGTATAGCAGCAGTGTGAATTCTGGCAAGAGTACTAGTGAAGAAACTGAACCCAATAATTCATCCTGATGTCTTATACTGTGGCTAAATGTGATAATCCTTTTCTTTGGTGCTTTTCAACCAAGCCTCTAATACCTGTATTACTGGTCAGATCTATTTCAAAAATTTTCTTATAAGCAAAAATCTCTCAAGAAGTTGATCTCAGTTTCTATATTTTCTCTTTAATTTGAAAAATGGCCAAGGAATATAAGGGAGACATTAAAGTGTTAAAATAGTATTAACCTAGATTAGTACTATTGTTTGCCTGGGTCAAAAACAGTTTCACTAAATGAGTACAATGTAAAATAGTTAATCACTGACAGCAGGAAATCATGCCCTTAAATTTTTTTCACTGATAAATCTTAATTTATAACACAGAGGGCCCAACTATGTTTTATTTAAGCCACATTTAAATCTCTAAGCAAAAAAAAAAAGAAGCGGAAACCTTTTCATAAAGTTGATTGTATCTAAATAGTTATTTAAAATAAGCACAGAATCAGAATAGAACATGAACAGTAGATATTTTAGCACATTTTTTGCCTCAGTGAATGTATTATCAACAACAGTGTAAATTGATTTTTCTTTTCTCATACTAATTAGCATGTTAAAACATAAAACAACCTGTAATCATAACTGTATTATTTTAAAATACTGACATCCATTTTAATGCTAATGTAAATGAGAATATTACTTTAATAAGAGAATAGAAATTATTCTTTAGTGTTTATGATGGTTATTATTAAACATTTAAATTTTCCTATCTATATCAACTGCCTTGCTCATTGAATAACATTAGCTAGCACATATGGAGAACTTTAAGGTTTGTAAAGCACTTTACATATCTTATCTGGTCCTGACAGCAAAATTATGAAGTCCATGATATCATCCCAAATTTAAAAATGAGGAAACTGAGGCTGAAACCTAAATTCATACAGCTATTAGTTATCTAAGGTAGAATTTGAATTTCCAAAGTCTTCCTGATTCCATCTAGTGATGGTATCCTCTAAGTCACCTAGTTGTCACTAGTAGGGAAATAGTAGAGAGTTATTTACATTTTTGGTGGTAATTTTATTGCCATTGACTTTATTCTGCCAAATCGGAATAAAAATCATTTTATATGCTGTCAAGTCACTGAATGTGAATGAACAATTCTGGTGTCAGAGTACAAAAGAATGAAAGACCATCCCCCAAGCCCCAAAATGAACTTGCTGTAATTTAACAAATATTTATTTTTTGTTTCAAGTAGAATAATATCCCACTGAAAATGCATATTTATGAAGGTATTGGTCATCTCAAATTCAAATATTTATATTTGTTGTTTTCTTCTGAGAGTGTTAATGAAATATTTTAAAAATATACAGAAGAGAGCAAAAGTTCAGAGACAACAGGACATTAAATTCGCTGTTAAATTTATCAAAGACAAAAAAAGCTATACATAACTGAGATCCACAGTTTCATATACAGTTGTCTTCTGTTCTTATTTGTGTATGGAAATGAACATGTTTGTTGATGGATCTAAAGGTTCATAATTTTTAACAGGAAAGGCTTTGAAGGATGGTTAAAAATAGAAATAATCTCTTGGTGGAGCTTTTTATTAAAAGTCAAAGATTGTAAAATATGATTTTTTTTATTCTATAAATGTAAGAAGATAATCTATGAGTCAATATTGTGTATTATCAGGACAGAAGAAATAAAAGAAGTGAAAGAAATGGTCCCTCTCCCCAAGGAGCTTATAATATAAATTAAACAGAAAAAATATCAAGTTTTATTTTTAAAAAAGTATGAAGCAACATGCAAACAAGACTGCAGAGATTAGATCAATCAATAAGACAGTCCAATAGAAAAAAACCTATATTAATAGAGACCTTTTGAGTCAGAGTAATACTTCCTGGGTTCTAGTCCTGTTTCACCTGTATGACTGGGTAAATCATCAAATTTACTCATCTATAAACTAGATAATAATTGATGAAGTCCTTTTTGGCTCTAAATTGACATCATTATATATTTATATGTATATGTGGCTTTATATATACATATACTTTTTTTTTTTAAAGCAATTGGGGTTAAGTAACTTGCTCAAGGTTACACAACTAGTCATTATTTATGCGTGGGTGCTCATTTTCTGAGGCCAGATTTGATCTCGGGTCATCCCAACTCCGAGGCCGGAGCTCTTACTCACTGCGCCACCTAGCCGCCCCTTTAGGGCAATTGGGGTTAAGTAACTTGCCCAAGGTCACAGGGCTAGGTTTTTATTTGTGTGGATTAAGTGTTGGAGGCCGGCTCCGAACTCAGGTCCTTCTGACTCCGGGGCCGGCGCTCGCTCTATTCACTGCGCCACCTAGCCATCCCTGATATACATATACTTTTCATATATTTAGTGTTAGAGAATAAGGAAAAATCCGAAGTGGAATAAATCATTTTCCTAATTCATGGTAAAATGCTCATGGATTGTATATGGGATATTCTTTGATAGTAACATAAATGTCAAACACCCATGGTGAAGAAAAGTTTTTTGAGAAATTTAATGGATGAATGAGAGGCTAGACAGTGACCCAATGTGTGTACTGTTCCA
Source organism: Gymnobelideus leadbeateri (assembly GCA_011680675.1). Lineage (NCBI taxonomy): Eukaryota > Metazoa > Chordata > Mammalia > Diprotodontia > Petauridae > Gymnobelideus > Gymnobelideus leadbeateri. The sequence goes on from WOXC01006433.1 coordinate 130,324, forward strand.
GGCATAAGGAACATTGTGCAAGAAAGTATAAAGTTAATAATAAGGAAATAAGGAACAGAGTGTAGTGAAGAGGCAGATTTGGAAGATGATTGTAGGAGTAAATGAGGAACAGAAGCCAATTATTCTTTTGAAGGCCAAAAGAAAAAAATTATTAAACTAAATATGGAAAAGATAAAAAAAATCATAAGACATTTAGGAGACAGATGATACTTTGGATTAATTATAAAGATGGGAAGTGAGAAACAGAAGCCCAAAGAGATGAAAGATGTTTTAATAATAAGAGTGAGAAAAAACAAAGATCTATGTAACACTGTATTTTCTCATTATACGATAATAACTGCTAGTGGAGCCAAGGTGGTTGATTTGTTCACCTTATTCCTCTCTCTTCTCTGATCTGGCCTGAGAGATTAGGTCTCTATTTCTGGCTCTTTATATCTCTCCCCTCCCCACCTTGCTTCCACCCAGGGCCAAGTAAAATTGCTGTTGTGTCCCCATTTGGGGTTTTCTTGGCAAAGATATGGAAGTACTTTCCCATTTCCTTCTCCAGCTCATTTTTTTTTTTTTTTACAAATGAGGCAAACAGGGTGAAGTGACTTGCCCAGGGTCACACAGCTAGTAAGTGTGAGGCCAGATTTTAACTCAGGTCTTCCTGACTTCAGGCCCAGCGCTCTATCCACTGAACCACCTAGTTGCCTCATGCCCCTCGTTAAAGTGGCTCATGTCTAGGGAGTATAGAAAGATCCTTGGTGTGCAGTGTAAATCAAGTATAGGACCTTTATTTCCTCTTACACAAAATAAATGTATAAAACAAAAATATATACAAACATTTATTGATAGACTAACTTAAAGCTGAAATAGGACTATGACTATTATTATATTATCCCAGGAAACATTAAAAAAAGACATGAAGTAGTTTTGAGTACCGCTCAATTGACATTTCATATTTTGCCTCAGTTCTGCACTGTATAAACAGTTCAGCTCATCCCCATAGCTTTTCCCTTTTATGAATATCCCCTTGCTTTGGAGGGCCCTGCCACACTCCCAAGTCACTCAGGACCAAAGCCTGAGTTACCTTAGACTTTTTCCTCATATGTAATCTGTGCCCTAATGCTATCATTTCAGCACTCCTTTGTAGATGCCCTTCTGACCATCACCACCCTAATGCAGACCCTATCACATCTTTCCTGGGCTTGTTCATTACTCTTCCCTCTGGCTCTTATCCCTCAAGTCTCTCACTGATTCACCTTATACTTCATTCAGGAGCCAAAATGTTTAGAAGCCCTTAAAATCAGACCTGACCATATCACACTCTATCCCCTGTCCTTCCACCTCCTCAACTCAGTAAACTCCAGAGCCTCTTTCTTATCACCAGGATAAAATATAAAATCTTCTGTTGGGCTTCTACAGCTTTTTATAACCCCATCACTCCCTACCTTTCCTGACTTCTCTATTCCCACCACATACTCTATGAATTAACAAAACTGATCTTACTCTTGACATCTTATCTCCTCTTTGCCTTTTCACTGACTATCCACTGTACCTGGAATACTCTCCTTCAGATCAAATCCTATCTTCTGCAAAAGACCTTTCACTACTTCCCTTAACCCTCTAACCCAAACTTCAGAACCTTTCATATGAGATTAGTAACTAGGTGATACAGTATATAGAAGACTGGGTCTGAAGACAGGAACGTGAGTTAAAATCTATCCATAGACACTTATCATCTATAAGATTCTGGGCAAATCCTTTAACCTCTGTTTGCTTTAATTTCCTCATCTGTAAAATGGGAATAATAATGGCACCTACTTCTCCAGATTACTGTGGGGATCAAATGAAATAATATTGTAAAACACATAAAGTACCCAGTACATGGTAAACACTATATAAATGCTATTATTATTAACACAAGTTTACCCTGCATATACCTATATATTTGTGTGCATGTTGTCTCCCCTATCAAAATATGTTACTTGAGAGCAGGGACTGTTTTTGCCTTTTGTTGTAACCCCAATGATTAGCCCAGGGCCTAGAATATAGTTAAAACTTAATAAATGCTTGTTTGCTTGCTTGAATGAATGAAGGAAAGAACAAAGGAAGAGAAATTATTAGGTGCTTACTATGTGCAAAGCATTTTGTAAAATCCTGAGAATATAGGATAAAAAACATTAGAGTCCCTTGTTTTGAGGTTCAAATGATGATTAGAGGACATAAAAAATAAAGGAAGGTCCAATCTGGGGCAGATGGGAAAGGCTCAGTGCAGTAGTAAAGCAGGTGGTAATGAATCTGCTTTAGTTTCATTTCCATTGATAAAAATACCCACCTATCTGATGTTGATCTAACTGAAAGGGCCAACAACATTGGTAGTAAGAACTTTTTGTCTTCCTTTTTTCCTGGTTCTTCATAGCTGTGGCAGCTGCCAGATCAAGTTTGTACAAAGATGGCTGCCATGGACAATAGACTTCCATCAAGGCAAGGGCGTGTAGGGAGATATGGACGTGGGAGACGTGAAACTGCTATTACCAGGGGTCCTGGATTCCCTCCACCAGGATCTGAGGGGGCAGTGCTGAGAAAGGTGATGGAGATTGTTTTTGACCCATGCTGCCTTCCGTGTTGCCTTTGCCTCTGTTAGGCTGACTTTTCTGATAATCGGTGGCATAGATTGGAGATTGACCTGATTGAAAACAGTAGTAGTGGGTGACAATTTCAGCCCTTGCAGAACTAGTTGCTGGGTTAGGACTGTTCAGGGTTTGCTACCTTGGTTGACCAGCTACAGGGGCCAGGCTAGAAGTGAATGAAGGAAATTTCAGGGGGAAAAGGGGAGGACGAAGCCCCTGGAGGATTCCAGAGGTTCTAAAATGCCAAGGAAAGCAGTGATTTGGGGATTATGCTGGTAGAATGGGGAGTGGGGAGAGGTGGGATGTTTTGTGAGTTAGGGGGCATTTGTGTGCAGACTGGCTCCAGTGTATTCTACCCAAGACAGTTCTTCTGTTAGGATGAGAGAGGCAGTCAGTGCCTCAGAAAACCATCAGGATATATTTTTTCATAATGTTTCCCCAGCAGCTACATGGTATACAGTACTAGAGTCGGGGTCAGGAAGACTTGAGTGCAAATTTAGCCTCTGACACTACCAGCTTTGTGAACTATGGAAAATAATTGAACATCTGACTGCCTCGCTTTTCTCATCTGTAAAATGAAGATATTAATAGTATCTCTCTCCCAAGGTTGTTGTAAGGGTCCAATGAGATACTGCTTTTCAAACCACTCCAGTATCTTTGCCAAGAAAACCACAAAAAGAGTCACAAAGAATTGGACACAACTGAAATGAATGAATAACAAAACAACAATATTATATCAATACTATAATCATATTAACACTTGTTTATAATGGTACTTATGCTAATCCTTACTTAATATTAATGATTGTTATTTAATGAAATTTTAATGACTGTTTCAATAATATTATCATTTTAATAATGTTCATGAAGCAATCTACAAGATGTATGAAACATATTAGAAAAGCCTATATCCAGGGCCTAACTGCCAATTAGTACTACAGACTTTACCAATTATCAAATCTAACTCCTTCATTTTCCAAATAAGGAAACCTTAGTTCTTTTACTAGCCCAGGGAGATCCAAGGTGGTAAGCATTAAAGATGGAAGTTGAACCCAACCCTGTGATTGATCTCATGTGCCAGCTACCTCTTATGGAACTTCTTAAGAGGTTAAGTGATTTGATTTGCCTAAGATCACACTTGGCTGGCAAATAGAAGGGCTTGAATCTGAACCCAGGATTTCCGACTCCAAATCTAATCTTTTTTCTACTATACTGCATTATATAAATAGGAGAGAATGATATTATATGTATCAATTATGTACTCTTTAGATTTCCTTATAGAGGAAATGTTTGGAAATGCCTTTTATTTTAAGCTTAGCAAAAAGTTTACATTCTTATTAGAGTCACTATTTTCCACTATCCTGTACTGAGCACCTTAGGCTCATTATTCTCTATAGGCCTTGATACAGCTTGCAAAGATGTAGTAAAATGTGCTTGTATTTTAAAATATGCCTAATGTTCAAAATGAACTTTAATTTTAGCTTGCTTTCAAACTTCTTTGCTAATAAAATTTCATATTAGAACTTATCCTTGGTGAACTTGAGTTGCTATGAATATGCCCTTAGGAGAGGTGTGATATTAAAATATCATGTTCCTTATACAGAAATAAAATTAACAAGATCAACAGATAAGGTCACTGGTAACATCTGCAAATCTTGCTGAAAGTTTAAAATGGTGGATGCTAACACTGTTTTCATCCAAACAGTGTTCTATATTTAATAAAACACAAACAATGTTTAAACCCAGCAAGACAGGAAAATAATAGCTGGTTTCATCTTTTATACCTAGACCTGTAAAATTAGAGCACTTTGGTAATTCTCACCTTCTGAGTCTGTAAATTTCATTCTCTCCTCATGTTCTTACCTTTTCAGATCTCAGATTTAAATTAAAATATGATTACTTGAATAATCAAATAAATAGAATGAGATTAGGAAGCCCTAGCTTGATAAGATACTCAGTGATTATAGGAACTAGTAGATACAAAGGACATGGTGCTAGACAGAATGAAATGAACCCTTGATGACTGTGGAGCATATAAGGATTGTTCAAGAGAGACTTCAAAGGAGGAAGGGAACAAGCATTTATTAAGTGCCTACTTTAGGCCAGGCATCATGTTAATCAGTACATCATTTGATCCTTACAACAACAAGCAAATATATTACAACAACCAAGAGAGAAAGATGTTCTTTTTATTTTGATTTGAATGAAGAGGAAACCGAGGCAAGCAGAGGTTGGGACTTGCCCAGGCTCACAGAAGTACAAAATGAGTGAGTTTAGATTTGAACACAGATCTTCCTGACCCCAAGCTCCATGATCTATCCACTGAGCCACCTAACTGGATCTTGAATCCTATTCAAGCCATTTCTCATATAGATTGCTGAGCTGTTTAACCTAAAGTAGTCTCATTGGGTAGGGAACATGATCCTGATCTGTTGACAATAAGCGATGTCCAGATTACAATAAAAATCCTAGATTGCATCACCAGCGATTAAATGCTTTTAATTTCTTGTTTTTTAAAAAATTAAATCTCAGCTGGCTTCTCTCCCTAAGTTATGCACAATCTTTTTGAAATTGCTATATTATCAGAAATACATGTGGCTGCTGTCACAAGATCTTCCACACAGCATTCCCTGATCTTTTCTGTTTCCCTCACCTTCTGTTATCCTCAGTGAATCACACTCTGTGGCCTCACAGTTCTGCATTGCCACAGTACTTGGAAAAGCTAAATTAATGAGAACTAAGTTGTTTATTCAATGTTAGAATCTAAGAAAATGAATTTGGGAAAATCCCTTGAATATTCATTTAATCATTCTTCATGTTATTTTAATTTTATATTCTTATTCTGATTATTTTTTTAATGTAAGTCAAATTCATCCATCCACCAAGTAGGGATTGCCTATCTTATAAAAACAATAGTTTTTAAAAAATAAATAAATAGGAGACAAGGAGGGAAGAAGGGAGAGTATCTAGAACTCAAATTTTAAAAACAAATGTTAAAAAAAATTGTTTTTACATGCAACTGGGCAGTACATATATAGGCAGTGGGGTATAGAAATCCATCTTGCCCTATAACAAAGTAAGGGGGAAGGGGATGAGAAGGGAAATGGGGCAGACTGGGGGAAGGGGTAATCAGTATGCTTGCCATGTTGAGTTAGGAAGTAGGGAAGAGATGGGGAGAAATTTTGCAACTCATAATCTTGTAGAAATGAATGTTGAAAACTAAAAATAAATAAAATTAAATACATATGATACTATATATACACACATATGCACACTATGTGTGTATATATGCATACATGCACACACATAGTGTTATATAAAAATAAAAGGAAGGCTGTGTGGCATAGGGGATAGCCTCCTAGCTATACTTGGAGGAACAAAATGATGTTCATATTCCCAGATATAATGGAGCTGTTTGACTATGGACAACCTTTCTGAACCTTACTTTTCTCATCTGTTAAATGTGGATAATATCTCACACTTGTTCTAAGCCTCAATTGATATATAAAAAGTACTTTGCAGATTCTAAAAGCGTATAAAAACTTCAAAAATGCTATATAAAATCTATTATTATAGAAAGTGAGAAAATATATGATTAATCCATCTGCTGTTATCCCTTTTCTGTTTGGAAATCTTACAAGAAAATATTTTTAGTATTTTTTTTATAGTAAAAAAAATGGTGAAAATAATCATCGCCCCTGAAAGGCATTGTGCTGTCATAGTAAAGGGTGGGGGAGAATCTTGAAATCAGGATCAAACCTCTGTCACTTACTAGCTATCTTAAGCTATGATGATGGGTTATATATTTAATTACCCTCTCTGAAACTCAATTTCCTTATCCATAAAATGGACATATAATAATACATTGACTATCATTTCACAATGTTGTCAAAAGGCTCAGAAGAGATAATTTATGTAGACTGCTTATAAACTTTAAAGTTGCAGATAACTGTCAGCTATTATATTAAACCTAAAGCAAAATTGTAGGGATTTTTTTTTATCTTATTGCAGCTGAAGAGTGCCTCTTGTCATTCTGACTCACCTATTTCTATTAATAGTGCCATATGGCAATGATACTCTTCTTCACTGATCCCCAAATTTGCATTATCTTTGACTCCTCCCACTACTTAGATCAAAGGTTCTTAGCATAAGATCTAAAACTTGTCTAAGATCTAAAACCTTTTTGTTTGTTTTTAAAGATTTTTTTAGGTATGTTTGAATATAATTAGCTTTCTTTGTAGTCCTATATATTTTTATTTATTTTAAAGTAATATTCTTAAAAGGGAACTGTAGGCTTTACCAAAGAAATGAGTCCAGGACACTGACTTATTTAGGCCTTCATCATTTCTTTCTTATAGAACTGTAATAGATTCTGATTGGTTTCCCATATCTCCAGGTCTTCCATTCCAGATCCATCTACATATGTTGTTGTACAGAGATTTCAGTCTTGTCTGTGACTTCATTGTGGGTTTTCTTGGCAAAGATCTTGAGTAGTTTGCCATTTCTTTCTCCAGCTCATCTTACAGATGAAGAAACTGAGGCAAATAGGGTTAAGTGACTTGCCCAAAGTCACAAAGCTAGCAAGTCTCTAAGGCTGCCTTTGAACGCAGGCCTTCCTAACTCCAGACCCAGCACTCTATCCACTGTGCCACCTAACTGCCCTTCCTCTATAGGAGGCTTGTTTCATCATGCCATGTTCATATCCCACTAACAACTACCCACTCAGAATATTTCAACTATTTTCTTTATGATGAAGTCTAAACACATTACCCTTTGCATTCAAGGCAACCTGTAGTCTGACCTCAAATAATCTGTTATTTGTATAGCTGTTATGCTTACTGATAATTAACTTTTGATGCACCTCTCTCCTTTCACTATAGAGGTGGGGACTATGGGTACGTATGTTGTCAGACATGATTGTGGTGGCTCTTAGTTTTGTTGATTTTTTTTCTTTTTAGGGAAGGTTCAAACAGAGATAGGTATATGTTGAGCAAGGATGAAGAGGGGTGGAAGATGATATATCCAGAAACAACTGTTATAAAATTTCCTTTTAAAAAAAATGATTTCTGTATATAAGGTGATTCTTTAAAACATGGCACTAAACTTTTGTTATTCACTAAGAACTCTAATCCTGTTTATTGAATGGAAATAATTTTCCTATATTGAGCCTAGTGGTCTTATGTCACCCCACATTGTGTGTGTGTGTGTGTGTGTGTGTGTGTTTATCTTCCATTTACTCAATTTTAACATTCATTCAAAATCATAGAAAGTATAGGGAACTCGGGGTAGCTAGGTGGCACAGGAAATAGAGCACCGGCCCTGGAGTCAGGAGGACCTGAGTTCAAATCTGACCTCAGACACTTCACACACACACACACACACACACACACACACACACACACACACACACACACACACACACACACTAGCTGTGTGACCTTGGGCAAGTTGCTTAACCCCAATTGCCCTCCAAAAAGGGGGAAAAATATAGGGAACTGGAGTCACTAAATGGAAAGCACTTTGCAACTGATGAGTTGTATAATCTTAAGCAAATCCTTCACACTTTTCTTTCTTGAGCTTAGAAGCCTTTGGTATTATTGAAATGATTCCTCCTCTATGCTCTCTTCTCTCTAGATTTTCATGCTACTATTTATTGTCTCCTGATTCTTCTCCTATTCTACCTGGCTGTTCTTCCTCAGTATCCTTTGAACAGTCATCATCCTTACCTCACTTCTTATACATGAGTATACCCATAGATTCTTTTTTTGAACCTTCTGTTTTTCTCTCTACATCCTTTCTTTCTCAATAATCTCATCAACTTCCATGGATCCAACTATCATCTCCATGCAGATAACTTCTAGATCTCTATGTCCAAATTCATTCTTTTTACTGAAAATCTACCACTATTTTACTAATTACTCATTTGACATATCCTATTGGATATCCAATAGTCATTATATCTGAAGTCAATTATATTCAAAATTATTATATCTAAGAAAGATTTCTTTCTTTACCTCAAACACCTGTTCTTCCTAACTTCTCTAATTCTGTTAAGAACACCACCAGCCTCGTATTCATTCAGGTTTATTACCTCAAAATAATCTTCAAACTCCTCACCTTCCTTAACCCCCACATCTAGTTATTTGGTAAGTTTTGTCAATTCCACATGTACTAATTTCTATTAAACTTAAATTCTTTATTTCATTTCTGTTAAAAATAATATTTTATATTTGCTTGTGATGTGGGGTTAAAATAGTGATTTCTGTGTATATATAGTGGCAGTAAAATTTTTAATGATTGACATTTCCTTTTGAACCTTAGGGAGAAATTAATTAAATGCCATATAATAAAAATGAATCAGTGAGCTATATTCTTGTCTCTATGAAGGGGTTAGCTATTTTTAGGACTTAAAGAAAGTACCCTTGGAAGTAGAAAAATTTGAATGATACAAATCTTATCCACTCGTGCATTTTCAGCTATTTAATAATATTTAAAAAATTTTATCTTCATAATTTATATTCAGAAAATTGTTTTTATTTATTTGTAGACACTTAAATCATTTTTTGTCTTACAATCATATATAACCAGCAAATGGTGATATCTGGTAGGGTTTGTAAGTTTAAAATAGAGGGTAAAAATGAAAGGAAAAGTATTCACCCTCTTCCCCAATCTTCTCCACTTTTGTAATATTTACTTGGCAACTCTTCTCAGACCTCACTTTTATCCTCTTACCTAGAGGAACTGCTCCATAGTTACTTTCTTTACTCCACTGGGCATATGTTACCTGGGACAGCTAGATGGCACAGTATATAGACCTGGAGTCAAGAAGACCTGAGTTCTGATAATTTTGTTGTATATTTGAAAGCAATAGCAAGTTGTACATAGCATATTTACAGTTTCATATTAAATTATCAATTTTTATTATACTATCTTATAAAAATGTTTGTTTTATTCCATAAATTAAAAATGAAATTTATTTAAAAAGACCTGAGTTCAGATCTAGCTTCAGATCGATCCTGGCAAGATACTTGGCCTGTTTCCTCATCTGTAAAATGGGGATAATAATAACACCTGCCTTCCAGGGTTAATGTGAGGATAATATGAAATGATAATTGCATAGAGCTTAGCACAGTACCTGGCACATAGTAAGTTATATACATATATGCTAATTATTAGCTATTATTATTATTCCTTGATCTCTTCCTTCATTCTTAGTATTGCTACCAAGGAGTTAGGTTCCATTACAACCAGCAGGACATTTTTTAATACTTCTCTCCCTGTCAAGAAGTACTTGAGTTATATAGAGATTTTGTTATGTAATAATTCTCATGTTGAATGTTCTTACAGAATTTTGCCAGTTTTAACATGATTAGAATCCAGACTTAGAAAATATAGCTGTATTAGACATATCTATAGATATATTTGCAAACTATAGAAGGATTCTATTATGAAGATCAAAAGAAGCATTTGAAAAAAATGATATGCATGTAACTATACTGCTCACTTATTTTACTGATTTATCTGCATAATAAAGTCTGTTAAGTACAAGCAAATTTGATAGGAATGCAGAAATAATATCACTAAGAGTGGCTTTTGACAAATAATAAATCATGGCAAATAATTTCCAGTTGGCTCAATTCAACCTTAACATCTTGATGGATCTGAGATCTTGTCAATGTAGGTTATCATTGAATTAGTACATACCGTAACCTTTCAAGAATGTAGAAGGTGTGATTATTATGGACATTATCCCCAAAACCCAACAGTGAAACATACCTAGACTTTCCCTACGTCTTTTGACATTCCATTTTAAATGGTACACTCAGGATGTTCTACTGTCCTTCACTCTTGCTATAAGCCCAATCTTCATTTATCATTGTAAATTTATTCGCTGTCTTTTTTTTTCCCATTTCTTGCAAACAAGGTAACAATGGGATATGCTAAAGCTCACTCACATTCATGGTCCATCTCTTCATATGTCTGAGTTGACCACTGTTTCAGAGAAATGAGATATAGATATTTTTAAAATTAATTTTTTTGTGAAGTGGTCAGACATGGTTAATCCTGTTTAGTTAAAATCAGATTTTTACCCAATATTTTACCTCACTGACCTCTGGCCATAGAATCTGGCTTTCAAAAATAAGGGACGTGCTAGGTGACAATGCCTTTGCCCATTAAAAATGTAGATAGTTAAATATTGAATTTTATTTTCCCAGAAGCTTTGTAACATCCTAGTAAACTTTTTATATTACCATTTAATGCATATTAATGTTTTGGCATTTGTGCCTCCTAATACTTAAGCATATTAATTATCATATCAGATTCTGAATTATAGCCTATTAAGCATAAAAGGGAGGAAGAGGGAGATTTTCCAGAGAAATAAATGAAACTTGGTGCCACAGAGTAACAGGTACAATATAGGAAGGATTGTGGAATAAAGGACCAATATGCTCATAAGAAATGATATCTAAGAAGAAAAACAGCAATATCATAAAATGGAAGAGTTGGAAGGGACTTCAGTGTGTCTTCTCCAACAGAATGAGCTCCTACAAGATGTCTGACAACTGGTCATTCAATATTTAATAAATGTTGTTTGTATTGAATTTAATTCAGTCTACATTCTATAATAAGTGTAGTAAACTTTTGTTACTAGCAAAATTCAGTAATATATTATTAAATGGTTAGATTACAAACACTTAGAAAAGGAAGTGATTACTAAAGTTCAGTAAGAACAGGTCTTTCCAGAGTAATCCATTTTCTTTTTAGATCATGCAGCTAGAAAAGTAGAGTAGGAAAATACTATAGACATAGAATATCTAGATTTCAAAAATTCAGAGACTTTTTTTTTTTAAAGCAATTGGGGTTAAGTAACTTGCTCAAGGTTACAGGGCTAGTCATTATTTATGCGTGGGTGCTCATTTTCTGAGGCCGGATCTGGTCTCCGGTCATCCCAACTCCAAGGCCAGCACTCTTACTCACTGCGCCACCTAGCCGCCCCTTTAGGGCAATTGGGGTTAAGTAACTTGCCCACGGTTACACGGCTAGGTTTTTGTTTGTGCGGATTAAGTGTCAGAGGCCGGCTCCGAACTCAGGTCCTTCTGACTCCAGGGCCGGCGCTCTATTCACTGCGCCACCTAGCCGCCCCAGAGACTCTTATGATAGTTGTGATTAGGACAAAAAAGCTATGTGGGAGTACTGTTGAGAATATTTGGTACTTGTTGAGTGCCTGGACTCATCACCACTAATGGGATAATATTGACTTGCTACAAGCTTACCATGGACTGTATAGGATTTGGTAATTCAGGATTTTTATCAACTTAGATAAAATTTTGAATCAACTTGGCATACATGTTAAGTTTGTAGGTAATGCAAAGCTTGCATGGGTACCTAAAATATTGGATGATAGTCTAGAACAAAAAAGACCTTTCCAGGATGGAATTGTAAGTAAAAATGAATAGCATGATATTTATTAGCTAATTTAATAGAATGTTGCATTCTACATTCTTCATCTGGATTAAAAAAATCAACCTTGTAAATATGAATTGAAGGAACCATTCCTATGAAAATAATCTGGGATAACAAAGTTAAAGGTATCAAGAAAGGTTTGGCATATACCAAAATATTCATAGAAGCATTTTCTCTGTGAGTGTATGTCTGTGTGTGTCTCTTTGTGTATGATTGCCAAGGAAGTGTCCCTTGATTGTAGAATAGCTAAACAAATCGTAGTACATTAAGTATTATGGAATATTATTGCACTGTGAGGAAGAACAAACTTTAGGAAATTAGAGAAACGTATAGGGAGATTTATAGGAACTGATGCAGAGGGAAGTTAAGAGAATCAGGAGTGTAATTATATTAAATAAGCTTGGCTCCAGAGAAAAGATAATAAAATATACCTTACCCTTTCACTAAGGAAGCAAGGGATTAAGGATATGAATTTTTTATGTGTTAGTTGGTTTTGCTGAAGTTTTTTACTTCTCTCTATTTTTTATAAAGTCTTTGATAGGCTCATTTGTTACGGAAGGAATAGAGATATAGTCAGAAAAAACAACAATGGAAAATTAAAGACTCAAAACATATATATTTAATGTAAGTTTACCTCTTCATGAGCTAGAGAAGGAAATGGCAAACCACTCTAGTATCTCTGCCAAGAAAACCCCAAATAGGGTCTGAAAGAGTTGGACATGACTGAAAATCACTGAATAACAGTAAACTCAATATAAGTCAATCATATTACGTTAGCAAATAACCTAATGTTTTACCAGGCAGGCTTAAGATGTATGTAATGTCCAGAATGAAAGAGGTAATAGTATTGCTATGCTATACCACAGTCAGTTCATTTCTGGAATGACATAGTCATATGTACCAGATTTTAGAAAAGCTGTAGCATGTCCTTAAGAGGGCCACAAGGATGGTGAGAGAATAAGAGAAGAAGCCATAAAAGAGATCAATTCAAGGAATTGGGGATATTTAGTGTGCAGAAGAGAGGACTTGAGACAGGATAGTTATTTTCAACTATTTCAAGCACTGTCATGTGGTATAGAAATTGTATTTGTTCCACCTGAACCCAGAGGGCAGGAATGGGAGCAATATATGGAAGTTATAGAAGGGATGATAGAAGTTTAACATTAGAAATACCTTCTTGACAATTGGAATGATCTGAAAATTGAATACACTATCTCAAGAGGTGATGAGTCCCTCCTTGCTGGAGGTCTTTAAGCAGATGCTGGACAACCATTTGGGCAAGTCTTGTTTAGATATCAATTTGATCAGATGTCCTCTAAGAGCCTCCAGATTGTTCCTCTATACATTCACTGCCCTCAAAGGTGACAGACTTACTGTAGTGCTATTAATTTTTATTTCATTCTATTTGTACTCTTTCATTTGTCTTAATTTTTTTTTTCTGGGTCAGTGTGATGAGTTTCCAAGGCAAAATTCCCTCTCCATCTATTAGAATGTGAGGTTCTTAAAAGCAGAGACTTTCATTTTTTCTTTATATGCCAGTGCTTAGAACACAATAGATACTTACTCAATGTTTATTGAATGAAATCATCTGTACCTTTAAAGATGTTTATTTTAGAAGCTCAATTCCTTTGAAAGGCATCCCTTCTCCAATCTGGAAAAGATTGTTTTGAAATGTTGATAACTGGTAAATATTTTGAACATCAGAAACTGTTGATAGCTTTGGATTTACCTCAGAATATAGATCAGCTAAAGATATTAGAAGTGTCATAAAATAGCTTAAGCTGCCCTTTGAGTATTCAGAAATAGGGACATTTTCCAGAGCATTAGTTTCTAGGACTTCCATTACCTCCTGATATAGAGCTTTGAGGCTTTAGATACAATATTTTCTCTCTGTCTGAAGTGAATTGTTGTTTTTATCAGTCATATTTTTATACCTTTCAAAACTAAATGGTCTGTCACTGGAGAATTTATAAGCTTCCATGACCCTAAAAGAGTTCTTGGTTTTTCTTTGATGTTGTCTTTAATGATTAGAATAGGAAAACCAAAATATTTTTAATGACTAAAATAGGAAAACCAAAAAATTTCTATTCAAAAATAGAAGAGATGCTAATATAGCAACAACCAAAAAATAATTTTTTCATTTAGTAGACTTTTAATCCCATCGTCTTATTGTCAATTAGGGCTGTGGTCCAAGATGTGGACCACGTGCTGTGCTTGTTCTCTACCCATTCTTTGAATCTGCTACTCTCCATCCTCAGTACTCTCCTATTTTTGTTGTTGTTCATTTGTTTCAGTCATATCTTACTCTTTTTGACCCCATTTGGGTTTTTCTTAGCAAAAATACTGAAGTAATTTGCCATTTCCTTCTCTGACTCATTTTACAGATGAGGAAACTGAGGCAAACAGGGTTAAGTGACTTTCCCAGGGTAACATAGTAGCTGAATTTGAACTCAGGTCTTCGTGACTCTAGGTCCAGCACTTTATCCACTGAGCCACCAAGCTGCCCAATCTCCTGCTACAGTATAGATAATAAACAATGTCCTCAACCTTTGTGTTAACCTCCTTCAATTGAGTATTTCATATAAATGACAGGCTGCAGTTATAAAGGAAAGAGCATTCAATTTGTACTCAAAGGACTGTTTGGAGTCTGGTACTGTCACTTAAAATCTGTGTGACCTTGGGCAAATGATTTAACTTCTGGGCATCATCTTTAAAATAAGGGAGTTTGATTAGATACACCCTGAGACTTGTAGCTCTAAATCTAAGACCCACTGATATTCACAACATGATTTCAAGGTCCTGGAGCTCAGGCACCATAACTAAATTTTTCATGGTGACAGATACAATGAAGGGCACAGAGTAGATTCTCAATGATAGCTTGTTATTTTGGCTCCCAAGACTATGTAATGTGGTAGAAAGAGCATGGACTTGAGAATCAGGAGATCTCGTTTCACACTCTTCTTCCCCTAAATGGTTTTAAACTGAGACAAAACCAAATCTCCTTGAGGCTTTTTTCCTCATTTCAAACCTGTCATCATGGATAGTGGGACTAGCCTTGGATTAAAGGAGAATTGGGGTCCAAGTCCTACTTTTGACACATTGGTATTGTGAACACAGACAAGTCACGTAAGCTCCAGGTGTCTCAGTCAAATCCCAGAGTCCATTAAGTCATATGGAAGATGTTAATCCACATTGGTGAAGGACATTTCCTCCACACTAGGTGTTCCCCACCCCAGTGAAATCACAGATCTAGACCTTTCTTCTCTCTTCTAAGTTCTTTCTTTTCACTTTCTACTTCTATAAATTACGTCCTTATCTGATCATTCCTTAATTCAGGCTTGTACTTTTCAGCCTTATATCTTTTCCCATTACCTTGCTGTGCTCATTTCCCTTTCCAGTATTCAAACAGTTTCCAAAGAGTCACTTCCTATAGGAATACTTTTGATTTTTTTTTTCTGGTCCTACCTTGATGATTCTCTGTTCAGTTTACTATACAACATTCTTACCCTGCTCCTGAGCGGTTATATATATTTTGTGTATGAGTTTGCTCGAAACCATTTTTATGTCTCTAGATCCTTTATGTTTATCTATTATCATTGTTATTACTTAAAATATCTATGTCACCTTTACTTTATTCGTGGTTCTTTTGTATGCATTATCTCATTTGAATACAGTAGCCTTATGAAGTAGGAAGAGACGTCTCCATTTCTGGGAGATAATGTGACATCATTAAAAGTACCATGATATGGTGGATAGCGTCAGGGAGACCTGAATTCAAATTCTATCTGCAATACTTATGCCCTTGGGTAGGTCCCTTGTTCTCTCTCAGACTCAGTTTATCTGTAAAATGAAAGACTGGGCTAGACTATCACTAAAATACTTCCCAATTATAAATCTATGATACTTCAACTTGACCAAAGTCATGTTGGCAAAACAGAGATAGAACCCACACCTGTTATTCCTGTTCTAGTATCCTTTCTACTATAGCATATTATACCCAAATTAGAGTGGGGGGGTAGTAGAAAGCTGAGGATTTCCACTCCTAAAGAGTAAAGCTTATTTTGTGTAATACCAGAAGGATATCACATAGATAAACAATATATTCTTTTGATAATAGCAATGGGGGAGGGGAAGGAAAGCACTTTTGTGTTTATTCTCTTTCTCTCTCTTTTTCTTTCTTTCATTCTCTCTCATTTATCTATGTCTTCTAATACCCTTTAGATAATGATTCATTCAGCAATTAGAAAATATTTGAAACCTTAATGCTGTTTCTAGCCACTGGGATTTGTTCTGACTTTATCTAACCCTAGCTGCAGCTAAACTGACATAGAGATGATTGTTATCATCTGTTCTATTCTCAGTTACCTCGTTTCTCTTTCCCCTTTCTCTTCATGCATCATTTCAGTTTATCTTCTACTTGAAGGCTCATCAAATGCTGGATATTATCTTTTTAATACACACTTATAGACTTCTTTATTTCAAATGTTATGAGGAAGCTGGAATAGGTTCAGAAAAGAGAGCAGAGAATAGTAAGGGCATGGAAAAAAAAAGATGTGATGCTATAGACTGTTTCAAAAAATACTCTCCTTCATTCATGGAATAAATATTCACCATGGTCAGTATGTGCTCCTGGACACTATACAGAATGCAGCATAAAAAAAAAACAGAATCATTTGCAGAAGAAGCTTATGAGAGAAGGTGGAAGGGAAAGATATTCAGGTCCTAGATGGCAAAATTCTGTGAATTTGTAAAGATTTGGGAGAACATTGACAATCCTAAGGTCTTTGAGAAAGAAATATTTGCTAACATCATCCATTAGGTAATGGTTCTTTAATTTTTTGAAGTGGTAGTTCTCTTTAAACAAAATCTTGGCAGAGTCACCACAGTAGGATCTTTTAAAGTGATTTTCTTTTAAAAACCACACTATTAAAGGTATAATAATAAGCTGAATTTAAAATGTTCTATCTTAAAAATATTTATCCTTACATAATTGCTTGAAGGTATACAAATTGCTACATATATGTATATTATTATTATTATCTCATATATTCTTCACAGTAATTTTGTGAAGTATTGTTCTTGATATTATTAGCATCCATTTTTATCTCTTTGTTTAAATTTTTCTCTTATTATTTTGTATTTTTTTTCCAATTACATGTAAAAACAAATTTTTACATCCATTTGTTTAATGTTGAGTTCCAAATTCTCTCACTGTATACTCTCCCCTCATTTGGGGAAGTAAGCAGTTTGATATATCTTATATATATGCAGTCATGTAGAACATGTGTTTTGTCATGTTTTAGTCATGTGTGAAAGAAAACAGACCAAAAAAAACCAAGAAAAATAATGTTTCAAAAAATATGCTTCAGTCTGCATTTAGATGCCATCAGTTCTTTCTCTGGAGGTGAGCAGCATTTTTTTCATCATAAGTCCTTCAGAATTGTCTTGGATCATTACCTGAGAATAGCTAAGTCATTCACAGTTGATCATCATCCAGTATTGCTGTTACTATGTATAATGTTCTCACTTCACTTTGCACCAATTCATGTAAGTCTTTCTGGGTTTTACTGAAAGCATCCTGCTTGTCATTTCTTATAGCACAATAGTATTCTATCACAATCATATATCACAACTTTTTTAGCCATATACCAGTTGATAGACATCCCCCAAATTTCCAATTCTTTACCACCATAAAAAGAACTGCAGTAAATATTTTGTATATATAGTTTTTTTTTCCTTTTTTTTATCTCTTTGGGATACAGACATAGTAGAGGTATTGCTGGGTCAACCATGTGACCCTTTGGGTTAAAGTTATAGCCCAGGGTGGGGAACTTCTGGCCTTGAGGCCACATGTGGTCCTGTAGGTCCTTAAGCACAGTCTCTGTTCTGTGAAATTTTGATTCAGTCAAAGGTCAGCACTTGAGGACCTATAGAGCCAAATGTCACCTCAAGGATAAAGGTTCTCCACCCCTGGATAGTCTTTTTAGCATAGTCCCAAATTTGCTTTCCAGAATGGTTGGATCAGTTCACAGCTCCATCTGTGCTGTTGTATCCCAATTGAGTAATAAGGCCTTTATCATCAGGGATACTTGCTATTAATCCCCCACCCAGTTTTCTACTTTCTTTCTAATCTTGGCTTCATTGCACTGTTTTTGTTTGTGGAAAACCCTTTTAATTTAACATAATCAAAACTGTCCATTTTATAGTCCATAATTCTTTCAATCTCGTTTGCTCATAAATTCTTTTCCATTCACATTTACTGATGAGGAAAGTGAGTTTCAGTAGTGTGTTCAAGGTCATATAGATAGCAAATTAATATGGCAAGATTTGAACCTGAATCTTTCCTGACTCCAAATCCAGGCCAAAACAATATGGCCCCAGGAGAATATGATCACCTTTAAGCTACTTAAAAAGAACAAAGTCTAGAATTCTTACAGATTTTGCTATTTAATTTCAAACTTTCTGAGTTAGAAGATGACTATGAATTTTCTCTGTGGTTCCACTGAGAATTTTCTGGGTGACCATGTTATTTCTTCCTTAGGAAAAGACTGGGCTCTGAAAAGCTCAACACTTTTAGAAAATATCCCTTATGGGGTGGCTAGGTGTCTCAGTGAGTAGAGCGCGGGCCCTGGAGTCAGAAGGACCTGAGTTCAGATATGGCTTAATACACACAAACAAACAAACAAACAAAAAACCTAGCCGTGTGACCTTGAGCAAGTTACTTAACCCCAATTGCCCTCCAAAAAGCAAAAACAAAAAAATTAAAAAAGAAGAAAGAAGAAAATATCCCTTATCTTAGCCATAGGACAAGCAACAGTTCTTAGAGGTGGAGAACAACTCAATGCTTTTCCCCTTAAAGAGTAATTTTTCTTGTGCCTTTCAGAGTCAGGGCTAGATTTTTTTAACCTATGTCTGTAGGTTGTAAGTGCAGAGACATTTTTAGGTAAATATAGCTTAGGTTTAAGTTTCTGTTTGGAATTGAATTTCCTTTCCCCAAGGCCTTTGGTCTCATTGTCTGAGACTTCATTGAGGTTTGTGGTGAGCATTCCTGATTTAAATCTCTTAAGGCTAATATTTCATTTATATTCCATATATGAGTTGTTAATCCAATAGTTTTCATAGGCTTCAGATTCTAGGGAACCTATTAATAAATTCCAAACTCCTTATTTAGGATGTGTCTATGAATGAACCTGGGAAAAAGCACTGAAATTAAGCTAACTGGAAGGGCAAAGCCATTGTCTCTCCTCTCTAGCTACATTGCTGGACTTTCAATTGTATATAAAATAAGTTAAATCTTTAAGAGGCTTTGAGCTAACTCTTACAGTTAAAACTAAAGTTATAAGCCTAGACAACTGATAGGAAAGTAGTATAATTAACAACAACAACAAAAAAGCAAAGAGATTTATTGCTGTTGGAAGGTGCATTAAGAGAGGCTGGTGATTTTGGTTTGGGATATTTTGTTTAATGTATTTCTGGACCTCAGGATTGGGATAAAACTGTGTTTAAAATAAAATTGTGTTTATTTAAAGAATGAGGTCTCAATGTTCTTTAGTGAAATAAAATAACTACTTTTTGGCAAATCCCTTTTAATTCAAATGGTATTATACTGTTTTCCTTTTACTTAATTTTGCACTATAAAAACTGGCTAATCATGTAGCTAAATAAGTTCTGCCAAAACAGAAATCATTTTTAATTATGATCCTATCAATTTGCATATTTAATTTTAAAACTCAATCAACAAGAAATACCTGTAGTTTTTGTTCTTACATTTGTCTAAGCAAAAAAGTAATGATTAAAATGACATCTGTTTACTCAGCTTTTTCAGGATATTTTTTGCTTTATCAGGAAACAACTTAAATTTATATTCCAATATGCATGGGTGTTTCAAAAAAAATATCCTAATATTGATTCTTAGCTCTATAAGTTTTTTATAGCTATTATATTACTTAGTTTCATTCATACTTTGTTTCATTTCATTTCATTCATTTTATTTTTTGCTTTTTGGAGGGCAGTTGGGATTTTGACTTGCCCAAGGTCACACGGCTAGTTTTTGTGTTAAGTGTCTGAGGTCAAATTTGAACTCAGTTCCTCTTGACTCCAGGGCTGATGCTGTATTCACTGCACCACCTAGCTGCCCTCTGTTTCATTTATTTTATTATTACTGCAGAATGCAAGCTCTTTGAGCACAGGTACTGTTCATTTTTATCCTTGTACCCCCAAGATATCACTGCATTCCTGAAAAATAGTAAAAGCTTAACAAATGTCCCTTGGAAGAATGAATGAGTGCTAAAATGTTTTCCTAAATAATTGATAATGGGGATATCATTTTGTCTAAAAATGCATTATAATAGTATTTATGTTTTATATTTTAAGTGGCTCATATTAGTTTTACTTGGAAGAATAATATGATATCACTTAGCTTAAATTCACATATATGTATTCATATGTAAAATACACATAACACACATGTACATGCATACATTTATATGTATATGTATTTGGAATACGTATGTATATAGACTTATGTATACATATTTGCATCATATAAGAATATATTTATCTACAGATATAAATAGATATCAATGATAATAGATTAAAATTGAGGCCCAAAAAGGTTTAAAAACTCTTCCTTGGTCATATAACCCATCTGTAGCAGAGCCACTTTGGGAATTTCTGACACAAAATATAGTATTCTTTTCAAAGATGTCAAAAAGCACATAAATAAAAAAGAAATAGAAAGAAAATCCATGAGAGTGAAGTTATGAAAATGTGATAGAGTACATTGGAAACTTGGATTCTCATTTTTAGTTCTGTTATTATTTAGTCATGAAATTTTGGGTAACCAAATTAACCTTTTTAACTCCTGAGTTTTTCATCTATAAAATGAAGGGAGTGGACTATAGTCTCTAAAGCAGATTCTATCTCAAAAATTATCTGTTTAGTATCTTTGTGTAGTCAATATGCAGGTTTTATGTGGAGTAATAATTATGAGATAGAATGCTGAAGAGGAAAAGGCATTCATCCTTAATTCAACACAACTATCTCTTCAGATTTTGAATTTGCAATTTTATTGGTTGTATAATCTTGCAAAAGTCACTCTGCCTGTCTGAGCCTCATTTTTCACATCTGTAAAAGGGAGATAATATTAGTCATATATCCCTCTTCAGAATATTGTTATGAGGAAAGTACTTTTTACACTATACATCATTATAAAGATATAGCTACTATTACAACCAAATGTCTCTTAAGTATTACCTTATAGGTTATTTGATCTGGTAACCTAGGCTTATTGAAATTCTAATTTTTTGCCCTCAATTTCTCCTTTTTTTGGCAGTGTGATTTGAAATTAGACCAATTTCCTGGATAGAAAAAAAAATCCTAATTAGATAGGTGACATAGACAAATAATCATGTTAGTTAGAGAATGCTTTCACTGAAAGGTTTCCATCTATCTCCATCATACTCACAGGGAAAAAAATAAAAATCATGACTCCATTCAGTTTTATAGAAACACAGTGAATAATTCTCTGATTCAAAATTGTAGCGTCCACAATTGTGCTATTACTAACAATTCAAAGCAAAGCATGACAGTATGAAAAAAGGTATTAAAAAGCCTACTCTTTATGCACAACATTATGACACAGTCTATCAATAGCATATTATATATTAGAGTACAGTCAGAATTTTGCCAAACATTAGAAATGTTTTGCTGTTTCTACCTATTTAAATATTTTTAAAGATCTGTTCCCACAGATGTGCATTTACCGGTGTAGATCACAGCATATAAATGCGTTCTCACCCTCCGCAGTTCTTGTCCATATCCTTCCACAGAAGATATATCTAACATACTAAAATTTTACGTCTAGCTCTTTTCAGATTTCTGGACTATCAATTTAATATTCATTCTCTCTCTGTCTCTTGTCTCCTCTCTCTCTTGCTCTTAGTAGTTCCTATTCTCTTACCTATTTCCCTCATTCATTTATGACCAACCCGCCTTCTTTTCTGATCAAAGGTCCTTTAATGATGTATTTTACTTTGCTTCTTATATAAAACATATATGATAAAATTCTGTATGTAACCTCTGGAGAACTACTATGTGTTATTTCATATTCTTACACTACATTTTTCTTCCTTTATTCTTCCTGCGTTCTAGAATTCTTCCATTCAGAATGTTTATTCTTCTTAGATTTGGGTATTGTATTATCATGACAGAAGGATAATATCAGTATTTAAAACATGAGCTTTGGCTATAGGTAGTTTGAGATCAATTTTAATGCTTAGTGCTTTATCACAGCAGTAGTTGAATATTGATATGGAAAAATAACTATTTAATATACAGGTGATAAAGAAATAAATGAATAGACTGTCCATAAGTCATAATGATCTGCTCAATATGTATTCTTAATCCATTTGTTTTGTTTTATTTTTCCTCCTTGTGGACAATTCCTTTTGAATGGTTGATCTCATTAAAGAAGCCCTGTGGTGTAGTCAATCTAACATCATCCTGGATTAGTAGCATCTGGAGATTGTAAATTCCTTGAGAATCCTTTGCCTTTGTTCCCCCAACTCTTAAAATAGCTCCTGGTTGGGGGCTGCTAGGTGGTGCAGTGAATAGGGCACCATCCCTGGAGGCAGGAGGACCTGAGTTCAAATCCAGCCTCAGACACTTAACACTTACTGGCCACGTGACCTTGGGCAAGTCACTCAAGCCCAATTGTCCTGCTCTCTATCCTTACCACCAATAGTGCCTGGCATAAAAGGAGACATTTAATAGGCGGTTATTGAATGAGACTGACTAGAGAATATTTAGAATACTTCTCCCTTTTAAACTTTTTTCTGTGAAATTAAAAAAAAAACAATGTAGGCAGTCTCCTACTTTAGAATGTGATTTAGCTTTTAAATATTTTTGATAACTTTTTTGTATTATAACCTTCTGATTATATCCTTTAGCCTTTCCCTATACAGTGAACCATCCATTGTAAGAAACTACAGAAAAAGGAAAAATGAAATTAAGAAAAACTAATCATAATATCTTAGTCTACTTTTCTACTTCCGTTAAAAAAAAGAAAAAAGGAACTTCTTATCTCTTCTCTGGGGCAAAAATTGTCATTATAAATATCCATCATTCAGTTAGGTTAAAAAAAATACTCAAGGTAAAGACCCTGTACAGGTATTCCTTCCACATCCCAACTTTCCCCATTGCAATTTCCATATATTACAGGTGGCATAAGAAATTAAACAGGAATTTTGGGGGAGTTTTGCAGACACCCAAACGACACATAAAAGCCAGCAGATGTAACAGAAAAAGTTCAGAAACTCAGAAATGTATAAAATATATGCATAGTATTGCATAATCTCAACATATTTTTATCTTTTTTTTTAAATAATAAAGTCATCTGTTTTATCTGATAACATTGGATTTTTATGCCACAAGGACACAGGCTCCACCAACACCCTTGATTTTTACCTCTGCTCATCTGCTGAAGAACTTTGCCTTCACGATGGCTGGCTGCTTGGGGAGTTTCCCTTTTCCTAGGCCTTCGTAGTAGCCCAACAGCACATCAGTGACCAGGGCAAGGCCCTCCATGTTTTCGGCAGCATTAATCCTGCTCTGCTCACTGACCAGTGTCCACAGCTTGTCAAGGTTGACAGCTGGGCAGTAGCTTTGGCTCTTCTTCACGTGGTAATGCCTCATACTCACTTTACGAAAACAACCTGGATGATATTTGTCGAAGTTGATCCAGTGATGGTGCTGCCCTTCTGCATTGCTGTGGCCTCAGGGGTGCTTCCGGTGCTTTCCCCTTCCCGCCTTGGCCATGGCTGACGGGAGCTTCCCCGTATTCCTTACTTGGGAAGGCATGATGCAGGCTGCCACAAGAGAGAAAAGGAAGCTGCGCTGCAAGTATCGCGAGAAGAGCGAAGAGGCGGGAAGTCAGCACTAACGTCACTTCCTCTCTTGGGGGCGGCAGGAAGGGCAACATATTTTATGTTTTAATACCATAATAGAGATATCTTTTCTGGTACAAAAGGAAAGGCAGAACATTTTATGCAGATTTCCCTGTTCACAACTCTCCTCCCACCCATCCCTAACCCATGCAGTATGGAAGAGTTAATTATATTTATCCACCACTTTTTTTTTTTTTTTTTTTTTGCTTTTTGGAGGGCAATTGGGGTTAAGTAACTTGCCCAAGGTCACACGGCTAGGTTTTTGTTTGTGTGTGTTAAGTGTCTGAGGTCATATCAGAACTCAGGTCCTTCTGACTCCAGGGCCGACGCTCTACTCACTGCGCCACCTAGCCGCCCCTATGCACCACTTTCAATCAGAATCCACTTTCCCTTTAAGGAGAAGACTGTTTTTGTATTTCTATCTCCAGCACTTAGCACAGTGATTGGCAATTGATTAGAACTTTGATGCTTTAACATTAATTAATTCATTCATTCAGATCCCTCCCTTTGTTTAGATGTGCTCAGTGGGGCTCGTGGATCTGTGGTGCTTAGAGGGGCTGTTAGGGATAGTAATGCATTGTCTTTATATTATGTTTATAACAAGGAAAATATTTTTTATCCAAACGCTTTTTAAATTGTCACAACAATCTCTGAGAGAGATAATGCTTAGGTTATAATCCCTATTTTATTGATATTGAAGCTGTTACTCAAAGAAGTTGTGACTTGCTGGAAAACCACAGACTTCCAGCAAGTTGATAAAATTTAAGTGTCCACTATATGCCATACCTTCTGTTTGGTGCTGTGGAGGGTAGCAAAAAAAAAAAAAAAGGCAAAAGACAATCCCTGTTCTCAAGGACTCAGTCTAATGGAGGAGAAAACATAAAAACTACGTACAAATGATTACACACACACACACACAGTAAATCTGAAATAATCAACAAAGGAAAGGCCCTAGGGAAAAAAGGAATCTAGAAAGGCTTCCTATAGAAGGTGTAATTTTAACTAGGGACTTGAAGGAAGCCAGAGAAGCCAAAAGGCAAAGAGAGCACAAGGAGGGAGAGCATTCCCAGCTTGAGAGGACAGTTATTGAAAATATCCAGAGTTCGACATGGAGTGTCTTGTTTGAGGAATATCAAAGAGGACAGTATGAGAGTTTGAAGGAGGGAATAGTGGCTATGTAAGGATATAAGAAGATTGGAAATGGGGGGGGAGCAGGGGAAGAGATTATATAAGGTATTGTGACATAATCTCAGAGCTAAAAAAGACCTTGGGAACCTACTATACCTTCATGGAAGCATGTGCTTTTGTATCATGTTTGTTGGGTTTTGTTTGTAGTTCTTTTATTTATGTCTCCTAAATAGATATCTCTCTCTTTCTCTTTCTTTTAATTTCTCATAACACTTTATTCCAATTTATCCTCTAAACTTAATCTCTGATATAGTTATAGGTACTTATTTGTGCACTTATCATTTTTCCTTACTAGATTACAAACTATTTGATGGGTTGACTGTTTTATTCTGTTTTGCATCCACAATACATAATCCAGAGCTATGAACATATTAGGTACTTACAAAATAAATTAATCCTTAGTGGGTCTCTTTATTACCTTGAAAAATAAATCAAAAGTTCTAAAGTATTCTATTAATCCAGCCTAAAAATGCTGTTTCATGGAAGGTGGAATGATCATTAATTCATAGACTTTGAAATATTCTGTTCTCAATAGAAATACTGAAATGTTTTATTGTTACTTTCTGCCAAGAAACTAGTAAACCTTCCAGACAGTCTAGCCCTTCTCTATTACTAATCACTGCAGTATAAAACTACCAGTACCAACTATACAAGTCTTTGAAATCAACAGTATTAAAGTGTCCAAAAATAAGACAGGCTAATAAATCATTTTTATTAAAATGTGACATCACAAAAACAATTTAAAGGAGAAGATTGAAGAGCCAAGATTTTTATTTCCTTGCAGGCACAACATAGACAAACACAAAATTTTACTGGTTGTACCCAAAATTTAAGCCATTGAAATTTGACTCATAAATGACCTTAAATTATCTAGGAATTTGAGCAAGATGAATTGGTTTATTCAAATTCTGACTTTTGTTGACTGAGTCGTTCAAATGGAACTCTCACAACTCTCCTTTCTAAAGAGGCCCTAAAATAATTTGTAAAAAGAAATCTTTTTTCAACTGAAGTTTGGGCTTGGGGAATAGATGTTTTATTTTTATATATTGAAGGTCAAGATTTTAAATATGTAAAGAACATTCATATTCTTTTGGGAAAATTTAAATTTCTCATATAAATAAAAAGAAAATTTTGTATTTTAAATTGTTATTATGTATTGATATACTTTGTATGCATCAGAAGGATTTATTTTTTTTTAAGTATATGGTCTGTTCCTATTCAAGATTGAAGGTAGAGTACTAGAGAAGAAGAAATGAGGAGAAGTAAAGAGAAAGAGAAGTTTTTTTTACCTTAAGAAACCAACTATTAATGTAATATTTTATCAAAGTTTCCCAGTTTATCTAAATGTATAAGCTTATTGATGTTGAGGATGTTGGCAAAAAATAATTGGAGTAATATTGGATTTGCATGGCTTTATAAAGAAGTGGCTTTTATAAGCTAAGACTGAAGAAGCTCTATTGTAGGAGTGAGAAGAATCATAGAATCAAGAGAACTTTAGTGTAGGAAGAGACACAGTCCAATACATACTCAAATATGAATCCCCAACATGTTATACCCAATAAAGGTCATCCAGTCTTTGCTTAAAGACTTGTGGTAATAGAGACCCCAATATCTACTAAGACAGCCCATTATGCTTTTGGATTTTGTATAGGAAGTTTTTCCTCTTATTAAGTTTTAATTTGCTTTTTATCAGTTTCTACCCATTTTTCATCATTCTAACATTTTGGACAAAATAAGGCAGTTCCACTACATCGTCAATAATGATCTTGTCAGGTACTTAAAGACAGCTGCTAGAACCATCTTAGCTTAATAATTTGCTAGGTTATGCATCCTCACTTCTTGTATGTAGTCCTCTTAAGGCATGCAATCAACTATCTCCACCAGAATGCTCTCCAGACTATTAATATCCTACGTAAAATATGAGGTTTGGAAAACCCTGAAGAGACCTGCAGAACTATCTTTGAAAACCACAGCATACACACACACACACACACACACACACACACACACACACCCCTGAAGTTTGGGACAGTACTCCCCCTTCCCAGGAGTAGAGCCCAATTTTAACATAAAGTTACGAGTCAAGAAATAGGTTGGAAATAGGAGCAAACAAACTTGACCATAGAAAGTTACTATGGTGACAGGGAAGATGAAAATAAAAACTCAGAAGAAGACAAAAATGTCAAAACTGTTACATCCAAAGCTTCAAAGAACAAATAAGAATTGGTCTCAGACCAAAAAAGAATTCCTAGAAGACTGCAAAAAGGATTTTTCAAATCAAATAAGAGATGTCAAGGAGAAATTAGGAAAAGAAATGAGAGTGATGTAAGAAAATCATAGAAAAAAGTCAACAGTTTGATAAAGGAAGTACAAAGAAAATTACTGAAGAAAATAACACAAATTCACTGGAGAGAAAAGCTCCTTTAAAAAACAGAATTTGCCAAATAGTAAAAAGATATACAAAAATTCATTGAAGGAAAAAAACTCACTAAAAAGTAAAATTAACCAGATGGAAAAGGAAGTCCTACTTCTCACTGAAGAAAATTTTTAAAAATTAGAATTGGACAAGTAGAAGCTAATGACTCCATTAGACATCAAGAAATAATAAAACACAATTAAAATGAAAAAAAAAAAAAACAAGAAAATGTGAAATATGTCATTGCAAAAAAACAACTGAAAAATCAATTGAGAGATAATTTAAAGATTATTGGACTACCTAAAAACCATTATAAAAAGAAGAGCCTAGATCTTATATTTCATGAAATTATCAAAGAAAATAGCCTTGATGTCCTAGAAGGTAAAATAGAAATTGTAAGACTCCAACATTCACTTCCTAAAAGAGGCCTGAAAATGAAAAGTCCCAGAATTATAATATTCAAATTCCAGAGCTCCCAGGTCAAGGAGAAAACATTGTAAGCAGTTAGAGACAATTCAAATATCGTACAGCCATAGTCAGGATCACGTTAAGATTTAGCAACTTCTACATTAAGGATCAGAAGACTTGGAATATGATATTCTGGAGGGTAAAGGAGCTAAATTTACAACCAAGAATTACCTATGCAGCAAAACTAAGTATAATGCAGGAAAAATGGATATTCAAGAAAATAGAGGGCTTTCAAGCATTCCTGCTGATGACCAGAGATGAATAGGAAATGTTACTTTTAGATATAAGACCAAAGAGAAGTATAAAAAGGTGAACAGGAAAGAAATCATAAGAGATTCTATGAGGTTAAACTGTTTACATTCCTACATGTGAATATGATACCTCTAAGTCCTAAGAAGTTTATCATTATTAGGGCAGTTAGAAGGAGTTTGTATAAACAGTGGAAATAAGTGTGAGTTGACAATAATAAGATGATATCTAAAAAGAAAATAAAGAGTACTGTTGTTTTTTTTTTTAAATTTCAGACCTACTGCTTAATTTTCATGGTCAGCCATCATTCATTTGTTTATTTGAATTTTAAATTAAATTTTATTATAATTTTATTTAGATATTATATTATTGTAAAATTTTTATTGTAAGTTTAACAATTATAAATACTCCCTTATACAAAGAAGACCTAAAAAAGAGGATTGCCTATAAAATTATGAAACTATTACATAAAGCTTGGTATTTTAAAAGTATGTATTATATTTAACAAAGCAGTACAAACATCTCCCTGCTTACCTGTGTCTCCTTAATAAGTTCAGCTCATAATTTATTTTAAAATGCTGGGAATGTGGACTAAGTGTTTCTTTGGACAGTTGCCTTGGGTAAATAATTATTTTTCATCAATTCTTAGAACAGGTTTTAAAAATGTTTCAGCATGGTAGCAATCTCATTTCATAGTTCAAGAATGTTCTTTTCATTTCTTTCTTTCTTTTTTTTTTTTGCTTTTGCTTTTTGGAGGGCAATTGTGTTTTAAGTAACTTGCCCAAGGTCACACGGCTAGGTTTTTGTTTGGTGTGATGTGTTAAGTGTCTCAGGTCGGATCCGAACTCAGGTCCTTCTGACTCCAGGGCCGACACTCTACTCGCTGTGCCACTTAGCCGCCCCGAGAATGTTATTTTCACAAGAAAGTACAGATTTGATAAGTTTGTTGTTTGTCTTTTTTTTTCCCGTAAGTACTGTGTTTTTTAGTTCTACATTTAAAGTATGCATTTATATTATTTTAGTTGTAACCTACTTTTGGATGTTATTGGCTATATTTTAGCCCTAATGGACATTTAACAGTTGAGTTAAGTGCTTTTAATGGAAATGGTGACAGACTTTTATGGCAACACTGTGATTATAGAAGTATGTGTACCTCTTAAAAGCTGCTTTAAGCTATATAATTCTATATATTCTATATGACTCTTTGGTCCATTATTATTCCCCAAAAGAAAACTAATGCTTCGCATAAACCTGTTGTATCTGATATTGCAAGATATATTAAAAAACAAAAAGCATATAAATCTCAGGTTGATCACTTTCACAAAGTGTGAATAAAAATGTGAAGTTTAAAATAACCAAATTATTTAGTGTTCTATGTCTATGAAATAGAACTTTTGCATGGTGAAATAACTCAATCAAAAACAGTTTTGAAGTTTGAAGGATTATTATTTCAGATAGAGAATAGAAATAGTACCACCTTAGTGCTTCTGAGGTAGAAGGACCTGGGTTAGAGTTCTATCTCTGCACTTTCTATGATGACTTTGGATATTTTATTACTTTGAGAAAATACAGCTTATTATCTAAAGAAAGTCAGTTGAAAAACAGGATTTACTGAACTGAAATATGATTTAATCAATACTTTTTCTGGTATATATTCTCTATAGTTTAAGATAATTGTACACTTCTTCAAAGGATTTCTAATTCACAAAAACAGCACTAGAAAATGAGAAACATATCAGTGGTAAAGACTGTCATCACATTTTCTTTTTTTTTAAACAAATGCTTTATTAACTTCTGTTTTACATCATTCATTTCCGCCAGATTTTGAGTTACAATCATTTTCCCCCCGTTATTCCCCTACCCAACCTCCCAGAATAGCAGTCCCACAAGATATCGCTTCCTCCAATCTGCTCTCTCCCATACCTTCTCCCATACCCCCTTCGACAAATTTTTTTTTCTTTTTGGAGGGCAATTGGGGTTGTCATCACATTTTCAATCAGTGTAAGGTTTGTTATAAGGATAGGGATAGGGATTGTGATTTATTTGCTATAGAGATGCCCTTCAGTGAAATTGTGTAGCTCTGCCAGACTCCACTTTCTGGCAACTTAGTCTTAGAGATTTGCCTAGAGCACTGATAAATTGAGTGCCCAGAGTCACCCAGCTGATATGTGGTAGAGGTGAAACTGGAAACTGAGATTTTCTGTCTCCAAGGTGGGCTTTATATCCATTATACTACACTACCTGCCTATTATTCTTCCTTCCCTTCTTCAGTTCTATCAGTCACTCTCTCCACATATCTGTAAACACATAGATATAGAAAAAATGTCATTTCATTGTAAAACTTTTGGAAGACACCATTCTTTAAAAATAATCTGTCATGAATATAGACTCTCAAAGACAAAAGCAATAAAATTGGAGGCAGAAGATGCGTGTTTGCATCCTGACTTTTGCTAAACCTGTGACAGGGGCGAGTTGCTTACCTAAACATTTTCCTCATTTACAAAAAGGGAAGTTCAGTGTACTCTGGAGTTTTTAGCCTTTTTGTTTAAACCCCTTTGCCATAGACTTCTTTGGCATTCTGATGAACCCTCCTTTAAGAATGATCTTTGGTTTTGTTTTGTTTTTTTTTTGTTTGTTTGTTTGTTTTATAATGGTGGTTCATGTTGAAATTCAGCTGAAGGTTAGTAAAAGTAAAGATGTAATTTTTCCTCCATATAAGATTATGGACCTCATGAAATCTATCCACAAATTTATTGTCAGGGATCTGTGTACCTACTCTGGTCTACTGGGAAAAACAATGAATACACATTTAGATAACTATAAGATTTTGGCTGTTATAGAGTAGGGAAAAACAAACAAACAAACAAACAAACAAACAAAAAACCCCAGAAAACAAAAACGCAAGACAAAGGGTAAAAAAAAAAATTAATTCAGATTATCCAGTCTTTTCCCTTGAAAAATGAAGGATTCTAATATTCCATGAATCTAAGAAAAGAAAACAAAAAAAAAAATCCCACTGCTTAAGCAATATCATGTTATTACATTTTCTGGTTTAAATACTTCCAGGTAAACAAATGCAAGAGAGTGAACATCCATTTAAAACAAAGCTTTTGAGATGATCCAATCTATAAATATCATATTCTGAGTAAAGGGATTATAAGTGAACATTTCTTGTACTTGATTCTCATTATAAAGATTATTTTAGAGCCTAAACAAATGTCCTGTTTGTTCGAGAGGTTTCTTACCACAGAAAATACTCTTCATATAATAATTTTTTCCTGCGTTCTATGTTGATTTAAAAAAATTATTATAAACTTAACAAACAACAGCAAACATAAACATTTTGGTGGGCCAAAAAGAATATTGTGAGAAAAACCATGAACTTCTATAGCATATAGTTTTTTTTTTTTTGTTTTGTTTTGTTTTTTAAAGCAATTGGGGTTAAGTAACTTGCTCAAGGTTACACGGCTAGTCATTATTTATGTGTGGGTGCTCATTTTCTGAGGCCGGATTTGATCTCGGGTCATCCCAATTCCAAGGCCGGCGCTCTTACTCACTGCGCCACCTAGCCGCCCCTTTAGGGCAATTGGGGTTAAGTAACTTGCCCAAGGTCACACGGCTAGGTTTTTGTTTGTGTGGGTTAAGTGTCTGAGGCCAGCTCCGAGCTCAGGTCCTTCTGACTCCAGGGCTGGCGCTCTACTCACTGCGCCACCTAACCGCCCCTTATACTTTTTAATATATATCTATACTTGTATACATATATCTGTTTATCTATAGATAGATATATAATTTAACTTAGGAGTAACAAAAGTGCTCTACTTGTCTTTATCTAACTCATCCCGAATTTTCTTTTCTATCATGCTTTTTGAATGTATTCCTCTCCTTTTTTTGAGATTGTAGTAGAGGCCTCTCCATGGAAAAGGCCTTACTTCTAATTACCTGTAACAACGGATGCTTATTAACACTGCTATTACTTACCATTACATTACAATTGAATTACTATTGAATAGTGAAGGATTGCCAATTATTTTACTAACATCCACATTTTTCGACTTCTCTAGGAGTGCTTCAGCTAATCTAGTCTACATTAACAGGGAAATGAGAGCGGTGTTTAATCATCTTTCTTTATATGCTTAAAACTCACTTATATGCTTCTGCTTGTAAGTTGAGATTATCTTTCTAGTGACTGTGCCCAAATAGCCATTAGTTAATAAATTTAATGTCCTCCAAAAGCCCTGTCTCAAGCTATAATTTCCTATGTCTTTCTCTGTTCTTTAATGGCAACAATGGTAATGATTTAGAATATTGACATCTCCGAGATCAAATATTTATTGAGAACTTACTGCATTAACTGGAGAGGCATGGTCTAGTTTGATTTGAGCATACAATACTTAAGCTAAAAAGAAATGTAACAATACAAGGTAACAGCATTTCTGTCATTGCTATTTAAAATTAAAATTTCTTGAACAAAACCCTCTTCAAGTCAAACTGAAAATATACACAGTCTTTGGAACTAAATTTTTAAATTCCTTTTAAAAAAGTCAAAGCATTTAAAATTTACATATGCCTTTTGATGAGAAAAATACATTACCTACTATATAAGTTTTCAAATGTTAGCAGTTTTCTTTTTTTATTGTCTTTTAAGGGATATATGATCAACTAGTTAATGTAATAGATTCTAGCTTATTATTACAAAATTTGCTCATATTTCTATAGCCTTCTGTCAAAAGGTCAGTTAATATAAAAACCAAACTATGATTAATGTAGATTCTTTACTTTCACTTTCCCAGACTTTCTTTCAAATTACCAGAATCTTGAACTCATTTATAATTCATAGTGCATCAAATCTGAACAAAATTAATTCATTATTTAAATTAGCATATTTTATGACTAAAATCTCTTTTAATCTGTTTCAAAATAAATTCCTCAATTATATGAAATTAATATTTTCCATTATTGTTATTAAAAAACTTGAGAGACTCTGATGTCAGAATATTTATTCTCCTTGTTTTGAAGTTGTAACACCAATGCAATACCCATAGCAGCTGCTATGAATATACATAGGTATTTCTAGGGTAGATTCACAAACTATAATAAAGTCTTTTCCTCAAAGACAAAACCAAAATATTTATTTGGAACATCACTAATGGGGATACCAGGAAGTAAGATTTAGCAAGGTACTCATAAACTAATCCAGGGAGTGCCAACATCTTAAGCGTTCTTTCTGTCAGGTCTTCTCACAAACGAGTTTCCCTAAGCAAGTTGCTCCCTCCCCTCTCTGCTCTGTTGGGCAAACTCCTCCCACACTGGGTTCCATGTGACTCAGGCTCCATGTGACTCAGGCTGTATAACAGTTAAAATGTATTTAAATCACATGGAGACAATGGCTAAGAAATTTAGGTTGATTGTAATTATGTATGAAATAATAAAGTTTGAGGAAATTATGAGTTGAGAAAAATAAACAAAGATATACTCCCCTCTTGAGTTTTATAACCTCTTCTCTAAACTATACTCCCTTCTTATTAGTATACAGAATTTTAAAAATCAGTAACAGTGTGCTTAGGAATAGTTCATGAAGTCTTGCTAAGTTTAATCTTGTCTTGAAAAAAGGAAATAACAGTCCTGAACATAGAAATAATTTGTTTTTATTATTATATATTGTTACTCCATACTCTGAATATAGCAGATGTTAATTAAAGAAAAGATAATAATGGGAAGAAAAATAAGAAAAAGGTTAATGGAAGACACATCAAGTTATATATTAATTATATTTAACAATAAGAAAAACAGTTGAATAAATAATAAGAACCTAGTAATGAATTTACAATTAAATTTATTTTGCAGGACTTTTAGTTTTGACTGTGAATTTTAATAGTGTTTTGACTGTGAAATTTTAATAGTGTTGAGAAATGACATTAACTTGGGAAAATTAATTTCAAAGAAACTTCTAGATATTCTGCGATTACTTCTTACTTTGTTCTATTCTTCCAGTGCTTAGTGGGGTCTGTTGAAAGACTGCTTATCTGTCATAAAGAGGACCAACCTTGCTAAGACTCATCATTTACTTGGCTGCTGGATAATACATTTTTCATCCCTAGCAACTCTCCATGACACAGTTGTGATCTACATTGCAACAGAAAGGTTATGCAAACTCTGACTGAGTCACTAATTTTTGACATAGTGAATTAATGAAGTGTTTATCATAGAGCTATAAGAAGTAAATGTGAAAAGTAACAGGTCAGATGGTATATTCTTTTTCCATTAATTTTTTTCCCTGACCTAGAAGATTTGGTATTCTTTTGCTATGAATTGTTGTGGTGTTTTGTTGCTGTTGTTGTTTTTAAACCCATTAAATATCACATTGAAACAAGTAGCAGATACACATGACAGATAACTCTTTCTTCTAGAAAATTGTATCTTAAGGTAGAATGCTAGATGTGTAACCATGCTTTCAAAAGGACTTAGATTGATTTCTTTTCTGACAAGTTCCCACTGATTTCCTCAAGGTTGGGGAAAAGGGTTTGAAAACTTGTTAGTGAGGATGTGGGTAAGGAAAGTTCCTTTAGACCAAGACTTTTTAAATTGTTATGTAAAAGACAAGAGAAAACAAAGGGTTTCCCTGCGGGAGCAAAATGGTTTAGACTGGAAATTAAGGGGGCAGCATTGACAGCATGCAGGGCAGTCAGACTGCTCCAGGGATCTTATGGTATGAGCTCTAGTACTAAGTATTAATAAAAGAAGGCTGGCTTCAATGGCCATTGTCTGATCAATAAAATAAAGGACATAGACTGAAGCTCTTGTTTTTTAAAGAAATGAAGAAAGCTCTGAATGCTTTTAACTCTCCCCAATTTCCCCTTTCCTTTGTCTCAGTCAATTATTAAAATCAATCAATCAATATTTATTAAGAACCTACCACATGCCAAACATTGTGCTAAGTTCCGACTGTTTGCCAATAGATGCTTCTATCGTGTTTTCTAGCTTTTCCTAAGAACTCTTGATATTTCTTTATTTTAATGTAAAAATCCATTTTTAGTCATAGATGCTTTGTACTGTATGTCTGTCTGTATGTTTATTTTGTTCTAAGGAAGGGGCAGGGTATAAAGGATGGCTCTACCTACCTGTGATACAATGAACTAAAAAAATAGTCAGAAAACTATGCTATTACTGCTGTTTTAGTGATGAGGATTTGACTCTAACGTAAAAGCTATAAATAGAAAAGTTATACATGTGAGATGTGATTTTTTTTTTACTTCATAACTTGTATTTATAAGCAGAGAAATAGCAAAGAATGAGACCAATATAAACCAAGGCCTAACCTCTGTTCTGAGCTCCAGCTTCACAATGCTTATAGCATAAAGATCCAGCCAATATTATAGCCAGGTATTGTTGATCAAAAACTGGCACCCCAAGCAAGTCTGCACCCTCTGACATGAAGAAGAGGGAGAGGGTAGAGAGATGTGAGTCAAAAAAGTCCCCTTGGTTTGCTTAGTGAAAAGAGAAAGTGATGGTTGAGGGAGAAATCAGTTCCTCCCCAAATTCTGGCCAGAAGAGGGAGTAAAACCCCATCCCAATCAAAATTCCCTCCACCCTAACACATACTGTTTACAAATGCTTGCTAAATCTTCCCTTTTCATCCTTACCCATCATTCCAGCTAGATCTAACCACTTAACAACCATAGTCAATTAAACCCATAGTTTTTTCCAGTCATAGCAAGAAGTATTTGAGAAACTTCCTTGACCATTTTATAGTTTTCTTGATTCTTTACTGTGTTTGCCTTTAGACAACTGATTCCTCTATTATTTGTATCTTCCTAGTATATGCATGCCTAAGTGGTTTTGAACTAAACAATTTTAAGGTGCTGTAACCTCATATTTCACCTTCAGGAAGAACCTGCACTATTTCCATTGTTTGTTAAGAACCAACTTTGGGATACTACTCTAGATCTGGGCCTTCTCAAAACTTTCTCAGAAATCCTGTTTTGACTTCTTGCCTTGAATATTCATGCCCCATCCTACTGCCCCATCTTCTTTCTACCCATAGCTCTGGTACTAATAGGTTTGTTAAACTTGTAATTTACACACACACATGCACACATATAACAGATATGTATTTACATCTGCATGATGTATACTGTGGGTATATTATATATATATATGTCCTTATATATAATACAAGTATATACATGCATATATTATATGAAATACATATATTGTATATATATATGTGTGTGTATTTACATGCATACACATAATTCTATAATTAGATAATGGTTTTTATCCCTGAGGTTATTTTTCTCTTGTCTTTTATAGTGGCCTGGAATTCTTAAACTTTAATTAAGACCTATTGGAGAAGTATATAAGAGGCCTTAACCACTTTTCAGAATTCTTGTTCAGTTTTTGCCAATATCAGTATTTCATTCCCGTCTTTGGCCTGCTTTCAGGTCCTAAACTAAAATGTTCTTATTTTTTTTTACCCTGAATTCCAATCATTCTGAAAAATTGCTTTGTTCAATCAGTCAGCAAGCATTTATTAATGCTTGTACTTGGGCACTGTGCTAAGCACAAGAGAGAAACTGTGGATGATTTCAAGATTATGATGCTAGTTAAGTAGGAGAATGGTGATGCCTTCAACAGTAAGAGTGAAATTAGGAAAAGGGGAAGGTTAGAAGGAAGATAATTAGTATTGTTTCCAACATGTTGATTTTGAAATGCATCAGGGATATCTCATTCAAGATGTCCAAGAGACAGTTGGTGGTGTGAAGCTGGAGCTCAGAACAGAGGTTAGTGCATGTTATATAGATATGGGAATTATCTGCATTGCAATGATAGTTTCACCTATGAGAGATGATAGAATCACCAAGAAAGTCAGCATAAAGTGAGAAGAAGACAAGTACGTAGTTACTGGGTGAGAACATTTGAAGAACCATAAAGAAGACAAAGAAGCAGTAGTCAGTGAGGTAAGAGGAAACCTGGGAGAGAGTACTGTGATGAAAACCTAAAGAAGAGAATATTCTAGAGAAAGGGGTCATCAATAACATCAGAGCCTGCAGAGCATTCAAGAAGGGTGGCAGTTAAAGCACCATTGTTGACTTTAAAGAGAAAAAACTCAAACAATGAAAAGGAAACGATGACTACAGAAGGGTTAGAAGTGGATGAAAGGAGAAGTGGAGGCACTGATTATGAACAGCTTTCTCAATAAGTTTGGCTAAGAAGCAGAGAAGAATCGCAGGGTAAAAAGAACAGCTCCATATCCTTAACTTTTCAATGCTTTCACTATTAACTTAAGAAGTATGTTTATTAAATAGAATGCCAGGCCTGGAGTCACGGAGACTCATCTTTCTGAATTAAAATTTGACCTCAGATACTTACTAGCTGTGTGACCCTGAGAAAGTCACTTAACACTATTTCTCATCTGTAACCCTCATCTGGAGAATGAAATGGCAAACCACTCCAGTACCCTTGCCAAGAAAACCCCAAATGGGATCATGAAGAACTGGCACAACTAAAACAACTAAACAACAACAAAATGTTTATTAATGCATCCACAGGAGACCAGTGGGGTTAGTAGAGCATCATTAATCCCATAGACAAGCATAGTTCAGCAAACTCAGTAGGATTTCAGTGGAGAACAGATTGGGATCAGATATAGTAACCAAGCCAAAAGGAAGGGATAGGAACTTCGACTTGACTAGAGGCAATGGGAAATCCAGATGGGGTAGTATGGGAACTGGCAAGTGCTGAAACATGTGTTATTTGTGCAGAATTCTGCTGTTTGGTGCCTGCTTTGGCTACCACTCCATGCCAGCCTGTGCCAGCTAATAGTTCTCACTTCAGGGCAGCAACTGAGTGAATACAGATAATACTGTGAATATGTGATTTTTAATATAAATGTTCTGTTTGTAAATAGAAATAGTAATGAGGGATAAAGATAGCCTAATAAATCAATTCTTAACTTAATTATATTCCTTATATGTGAATAACTGTCACAGAGATATGATCTAATGTCTACAAATATTCTCTCTCCTTTGCTGAAACCATCTGAGATTTCCTTTGTTTCTCATCCATTATATGCCCTACTTTTGCTAAAGCCCTTAGATTTGAGCCTCTTCCTTAACACTACTTATCCCTTCAACCCATAGTTTACCAGAGTAAGGTCTGGGATAGCAGAACTAGTGGAGAAAAGGAGGCAAACTCTCTAAGAATTATCTTCTTCCATACTCCCTCTCTCTGCTTATCCTGACCTTAACAAGGACTAAGCATAAGAGATAAAAACAAATGTTTGTTAAATTAATGCATCTTTTCTGGATATCTCAAGTCAAAAACAATTTTTCCAGTAAAATATTTCACATGGTTGGTTGATTTTATATTAATTTAGACTTGAATGGGCTGACTTATGAACCTAATCACTATGTCTCCACAGGAAGGTACGTTGTAATTTGTAGACTAACCTAAAACTCTGGGGATATAAAAACATTTATAAATTAGAGGCTTCTTCCAAATAGCATTTGTTTTGCCTTTAAAATATTAAAATTTCCAACTTCTTTCTCTTTAAAATCATGAAAATAATGTAATTATATTACCTTCTTATAAAGTTCTTTCATTGTTCCATTTAATAGCCAGGGATTGTTATCTCCATTTTAGTCAGGAGCAAACTAAGTACACTCAGTGCAAATAACTTGATTAAGTTTACATAACTTGTAAGGGTCAAAACCAGAACCTAGCCCTTCTCACTTGTATCTTTCCATCATATCATATTCTTTCTACTTTATAATTCTCAAGAGAAGAATTTTTAACAGAGGGGATATAAAACCCTTGATATGACAGAATCATTAAAAATTTTGAACAGCATAATTTTGATGACAGTTTAATTTATAAAATTCAAGTAATTAATGTCTGCTATGCTTATCAAAGTCTTCTCATCAGATGTTGAATTCAGAGGAAATAGGGTGCCAGAGGTCCAGGATTCAAGTTGGTGTGAAAAATTGATAGCTGTTCTGAGCACAGCAACAGGGCAAATGTATCCCTGAGAAGTCAACTGAATTTTCACAGATGGTCTGTAGGTTTGAAGGCTAATTTGATGAAGTAGAATTAAATGAGTGAAACTGTATGCAATCATTAATCCAGTCATACTTTTAATGCTTCATTGAAAAAGTTTTTATTGCTTATAGGTGAGCTTCAAATTAAAAGATCAAAATGTGCGGTAGAAAGACATCAAAGCTTAGTGTGAAAAAATGGTAGTAAATTCACAATAGAAATTTTCTATCATTTTTCACATGATCACAAAATAGCAATTCAGTATTCTTTAGCCATTGGAATATATTAAGATACCTGAAGGAGCTAGGTGTTACAACGGATAGAATGGTTGGCCTGGAGTCAGATAGACCTGAGTTCAAATGTGGATCCAGACACTGACTGACTATGTGATCCTGGGCAATTCTTTTAACCCTGTTTGACCCAACTTCCTCAACTGTAAAATGGGGATAATAACAGTGCCTATATTACATGGTTTTTGTAGGGATAAAATGAGATAATATTTGTGAAGGGGAACAGGAAGAGAAGGAGCATTTATATCCTACTACCTGCCACACATTGTGCTAATTGCTTTACAAACAGCTATTATTGTTGGGCCTTGAGGCTCACATATAGCAGGTGCTTAATAAATGCTTTCCCCCCTCCTATTCCCCAAGAATCCTTTGAATGTTCAAAGTATAAGCATTTTGTCTTCCTTATTATCAACACCTTAATCAAATATTTTTAAAATATCATTTAAAATATTAAAATTTTAGCAGTCTATCAAAAGAAAACAAATTTGATTTGTTATCAAACATTAACTGTCTTCTTTTTTCCTCTTTCAATAGCCTTTAATGTTTCCTACCATCCCAGCTTTAGCCTTCATTATGTTCTCTTGGAATCTTGAAAATACATTACACCCAAATGATCACTTCTATTATTTTTTGCTTCAGTATGAGACATTAGGCCTATTCTTTGAGTTAATATTGGGCTTAGTTTACATCAGATAACTGTTGTTTTTATTTTCTTGTTTTTGTTTTGCCTTTACCCACAATGGAGATTAGAATTTAAGGTGCTGATCTAACTCTAAAACCTTGGCAAGATGCTATGTGAATGGTTCTTATAATCACTACAAATATAAGTAAGAATGTATTTATTTTTTAATTAAATTAAGTGAGCCAAAACTGTACTTGGGATTTAGCATTATCAAATGATAGCTTTCTACTTTTATTGCCATGTTATTATATCCTTCCTTTCATTCTGTGTCCCAGAGGAGATTGACTGGATACTTATTTGCTTAAGCAATTAGTTCAAAGATTATTAATACTTGCATCTAGAAGCCTTTCAGGTTTACTTTTTAAGGAAAAATAGCCTAGTTCACCTTATATTTTTTTAAATTTTTATTATTTTTTTTCATTTTTTTAAACAAATGCTTTATTAACTTCTGTTTTACAGCATTCATTTCCGCCAGATTTTGAGTTACAATCATTTTCCCCCTGTTATTCCCCTACCCAACCTCCCAGAATAGCAGTCGCACAAGATATCGCTTCCTCCAATCTGCTCTCTCCCATACCTTCTCCCATACCCCCTTCGACTTTTCCATTAGAGGAAGGTGAATCTTTGTGTCCCAATGCCTGCACATCTTATCTCCCAATTATAAGCAAAAGAGTATTAATAATAGTATTTATATGTATTTGAAACATTTAATCTTAAGACCTCGAATTTCAGATCCATTTCCTTCCTCCCTTGTCACCCATTCCCTCTGGGGAGATAAGTAATTCAGTATATGTTGTACATGTCTAGCTATGCAAAACATTATCATAGTAGATGTCATAGATTATCAAAGGAGAGGGAGCCAACACATTCCCCCAAATACAGGTCCCAAAGTCCATAGGACACTAACCTCTTACTTTGTCCTAAGCATGTCTATGTTGATAATTCTGGAGTTGCCACGGCTGCTGGTGTTCTGGGGTTCCTCCAGCAGGCTGCTGGCTCTGCCACCCTGGGGCTAAAACCTCAGCTCGCTCAGGCGGACCTGGGCTCTGCTCGGCTCCACTCCCCGCGCTCTGCGTGCTGCGCGCTGCCGGCTCCCAGAGTGCTGTGCTGGTCCTTCCTGCAGGGCTGCTGGGCTGTCCTCAGCGGGAGGTTAGCTTCTCTGTGTCGTTCTGTGGGTGCTGGGGCTCCAGAAGTTGTTCAGAGTCCCCTTTTACATAGTTTAGGGGGAATCTGGGGGCAGAGTGGCTTGGATGAGCTGTTTCTACTCCGCCATCTACCACCTTTACATTTTTTAAAAACCAATTTGAAGAAGTATCACCAATTCTTCATAGTCTTTTTCCTAAAGTCATTTCTTTCCATGCTTTGTAGCACCTCTGAGTTCTTGAAGACATACTAGGTTATAAAGGCTTCGAGTAAGACTAAGGCCCCAACTATAGAGAGCAGGTTAGCTGGTGATGGTTTTTCAGCCACAATAACTCATGAAGGTCTTTTTCTAAGTGCAGGGGTGGGGAACCTGTGGCCCCCTAGGTCCTCAGCAGAGTCCTCTGACTGAATAGGGCTGCACTTGATGACGTAGAGGACCACATGCTGCCTCAAGGACACAGCTTCCCCACCCCTGAATTGGGGAAGGGTATCCATACTGAAGAAATTATGGAACTTTTAGGTATAATTATGACAGAATAAAGCATAAGCAACATTTTGAAATGCCATCTCAAGGTAGCAAATCTCTGTGCCTTGGCATGGGCTGTCCCCCTCATGCCTGAAATGTTCTCCATCCCCACCTCAGCCTTTTGGAGCCCTTGCTCCCTTCAAGACTTGGTTCCATTTCCATCTCCAACTAGAGGTCTTTTGATCAGCTTAGATATTAGTTGCCAACATCCTATGTCCAATTACCTTGTATTGATTTTGCATATATTTGGTATTTATTTTATCTGAATGAAGTCCTGCTCAGGTTTGTTTCTTTTTTGTCCTTGTATTCCCAGTACCCAGCATAGGGTCTGACAAAAATAGACCCTTAATAAATTCTTGTTGAATTGAATTTAATTAACCAGTTTGCCAGATTTCTATCATGAATCTGATTGACCTTTTGGCCCAGAGTTTTACTTGCATTACTTCCTGACTGGGGATCAAGGAATTTATGCATTGATTTTAAGGGGGAATGAAAACTTGAATATATTGTGCATTATCAAAGCATTACTTAAGCCCTTCTTGCATTATACTTGCATATAAATTGATCTGTCAGTAGAATATAAGGTCCTTGAGGGCTAGAACTATTTCTTTTCTTTTCTTTCCTTTTTGACGTTGCATCCCCATTGCTTAGTATAGTACCTGGCACTAATAAATAAGGAATGTTTGTTTTTGTTGTTCAAACATTATATCAAGTGTCAGTGAATCATGGAGTCCAATGCCTGGCCCACCTTCTTTTCTGTTGATGCACTCCATTAATGATATTTCCGATGTCATTCCTATGCAAGTCATATTTGAGAAATGTGTTCTAGCCTATTTATGACAGCTATATGTAAAAACCTGTTATATTAAGACAAATACAGAAGTTTGGGAAATAAGATAAGTGTTATGTCCATAGCTTTATTTTAGTACCAAAAATGTCAAGATCAACATTTTTCATAATGAAACATTTTTACGACTAAAAATGCAACAAGGCAGAGGGAGCAAACTCCCTCGAGGAGTTTACATTCTACCAGAATGAAGAGATGAAGACGAACTGAACTAGAACTGTATGAGCAGAGTCAAGAGAAAGACATTGAAATAGATATAGCTACTTACTGAATATGGGGGTGAGAAAGAATGAAGAGCTGAGGAATAACTGATATGCTAAAAGTAAGGGAAATTTGTTCACAATGAAATGGGAATTCTAGAGAGTACAATCAAAGAAGACAGAGCTGGAGTAGGATATGGTGGGAGAGATAGGGGAAGCTAGTGTTAAATGGGGTTGAGTAGAGAGTGATTTACACTTAGGTAGCTGGTGACTAAACAGGAGTTTGGAGATTAAGAGGTGATGAGAATTTGCTAGTATAGGCTGCAAAACCAAATTTAGTGGCAATGGGTCTCACCAGCTCTGCTGAAGAGAGCTGATGAAAGCAATGGCCCCTCATTCTGCTCAGTGGAGAAATTAAAGCCAAATTTGCTGGAATTTTAGAGTGCAGTTGGTTGGTTATTGATCCCAGTT
Source organism: Gymnobelideus leadbeateri (assembly GCA_011680675.1). Taxonomy (NCBI): domain Eukaryota; kingdom Metazoa; phylum Chordata; class Mammalia; order Diprotodontia; family Petauridae; genus Gymnobelideus; species Gymnobelideus leadbeateri. The sequence goes on from WOXC01006433.1 coordinate 173,863, forward strand.
GGGCAACAATATGGCTACTGAAAAGCCCAGAGCATTTTCAGAAGGAGCACATTCTTCCAGGAGGAGATTCTCTCTTTAGCCTGCTGTTGATTCATCTAGTTTGAATGCTAACATCTGGAATGGGTGTCATTGAAGTGTGCCTTAGCACAGCAGCACCGAAGAGTTCCTTAATCATTAATGAGCCTAAAAGGAATTCTCAAACCTTGGAGTAAAAAGGAAAGTAGTATCCTATACAGACTTGTCATTTGTAAAACCTACATCCTATTCATCTGAGGTTATCCTAAGGAAAAGCAGAGTATAGAATAGTAATAACCAGCAATAGAGAGTAAGGAAGGAGGAACCACTTTGAGATGGTTAGGAGAACAACGGTCTCCCTCTTCTTCTTCCCTGAGTGGTGAAATTCAATCTAGAGATCGATATATTTTCCAAAATAATACATCTTTATTCTTTAATGCTCCTCAGTAGAAAAATAGGGCTCAATATGTTCAATTTAGATTTATAGATAATGCTTCAGAACTATACTATTCTGTATACAGAGGAATACTTGTGTGTGTTTAAAACAGCAGCAATAACTATCCTGAACATTATTGGGATACAGCTGTGGTATAGCATGTATAGTACTAGCCTTGATTTCCTAAAAACCTCATTTCAAATTCTCCCTCTGATACATAGGAACTGTGTGACCATAGGTATGTCACTTAATCTATAGTATTCTAGGCAGTTTTCTAAGACTAAATTGCAGAGAACAGCTACTCCTAATGCCTCCCTAATGCATTTAGCATATTGAACAGAATTGACTAATGTTTACATTCACTCATTAATTTTTACATGAAATCTATGCTGCTTATGTGCTAGTCCCTCATTTTATATAATTTAAGGAGCAAAAGATTACTTCCAATCAAAGCAACAAAACAATTCTAGATTGCCAATTTTTTTCTTGCTTCAAGGATGAAAAATGAAGCTCTACTACATGTGAACCTAGAACCATGTTAGCCATTCCCCAACCCTGGCAAATTGCCATATGCTTCATATTTTGAGAGAATTTTTACACTTTTAACATACAATTTTGCCAAATTAGTAACATCTACAATTGTTTACGTCAATTCTTATACCTGTAAAAACTTTCAATCATATTACTTTTATGATAATCTCTTTATATAACTATTTTATGTGGGCTGGAATATAAACTAAAGGCAAACATTCAGCCTTATGATTTCCTATTCAAAAGGATAAGGTCTTAGGTAAGAAACCCTAAGCACCAATAAATCAAGAGCAAAACAGAGAATCTAATGCAGTTCCATGAAAGAGGATCTGAGAGTGTGGACAGCCTGTCACTCAGCTCCATTCAGGAATCAGTGAGAAAGCACACAGAGCTTTGAGCCAGAGAAAATTAAGTCAAAGTAGATCAGTTGTCTTAACAAGCCTGAGGTGACCTAGCTGAGCAAAAAAATACTCATTTCAATCAAGTCTAATACCAAAGAGCTGAGTTAGTGGTGACTCTTAAAAAGGTCTGACTTTTTTTTAGTCTCGTTGGATTGACTTTTGCTTCCCTCGCTTTCCAGTAGTGCTTTGCACCTATAGAAAAGTTCAAAGGCTTGGCCACAGAGTGATGAATTTCCTACTCAGCAAAACTCACCAAGATCATCTTTGAAGGGATGTAAGAATTATGATCAGAATCTCTTGAGAGAAAACCTGTACCAAAAATATCATGAGGCTTTTCAATTTCTTTCATGTAGCTTTTTTCTTCTGCTACAAAATGATGTATGCTTATGTGCTTATATAAGAGAAATACAAAAAAGGTGCTACCACAAGTCTGAAAATAAAGATCATTGACAATAACAACAATAAATAGCTAGTATTTCTCTAGGTCCTAGTATATGTCAGGCATTGTGCTATGTATTTTACAAATATTATCTTATTTGATCCTCACAACAACCCTAAGAAGTAGACCCTCTTATTATCCCCATTTTACGGTCACACTTTAAGTCTGAGGCTGCATTTAAAGTCATGCTGTCCTGAGTCCAGGTCCAGAGCACTGTCTGCCCCACTACCTAAAGGCCTGCTGTGCCCAGTCATTACTAACTGGGGAGCTCAAGGAAAGCTTTGTTGAGGAGTCAGCAATTGAATTTGGTCTTCAATGTTTTAAAGATGGAGATGGAGGGCAAGAATCTACCAGGCACTTGGGACTAACTTGAGCAAATGTGCAAGGGAAGCAAGCAACACAGAATGTGGAAGCAGGAAGACAAGTGGTTCAGTGCTGATGGAGCTTAGCGCACATGTAATAGTATTGGGAGATGAGGCTGAAAAGATAAAATGATACGAAAATCAGTGTTAGAGTCACTTTTAGTTTCTTATTCTTTCATTATATATAATGAGCCAAAAAGGAAAATCAGTTTTAAAGTAGTAAAAATAAAAACACTGAATGGTTTTGGGGAGAAGAGTAACATGAAGAGATTTTTAAATAATGAAGATTGGTGAAGGATTCCTCAGGAATAGGAGAGTAGTTATCAGTCTATTAAAAACAATCCAGGAAGAAGATAATGTTTGACTTGGACCAGTTAATGGTAGCATAAATAGAAAGAAGGAAGCAGTTGTGAATTAGTAGTTATTGAAAATAAAATTGAAAATATCTAATGCAGCTAGGTGATGGTGGGGGGTGGAGCAGAAAGGTGACACAGTAGATAGAGTGTCCAACTTGGATTCAGGAAGATTTACCTTCCTGAGTTCAAATCTGACCTCAAACACTTACTAGTTGTGTGACCCTGGGCAAGTCCCTTAACCTTCTTTGCCTCAGTTCCTCATTTGTAAAATGAGTTGGAGAAGAAGATAGCAATCCACTCCAGTATCTTTGCCAAGAAAACTCCAAATGGAGTCATGAAGAGTGAAAGACAACTGAAATGATTGAATGGAAAAAAAAAGACTGATTGGAAGAGAACGGATTGTAAAGTCAATGGAGAAGTTAAATGTAATACTAGAGTTTCACTTCTGTTACTGGGTGACTGGGATTGCCACTTATTGAAATCCAAAGGAGCCAGTTTTCATAGAAAGTGTAAGTTCAATTCTGGACATGTTAACCTTTAGTTTCTAATAGTTGTACCTATATGGAAGCATCCTCTAAGCGGTCTGAAGATTAGAAGAAAGGTTCAGTTGGGATAATGATGGTAATTAAGTTGTGGATGTGAATGAAATTACCAGTGGAGTGATTCTAAAGGAAGATGAGGGCAAAGACAGATCATTGTGGAACCTCAACATTAAGGGATTAGGAAGTGGAGCCAACAAAGGAGTCAGAGAGATGTTTGAAAATTTAAGTTTAGTTCATTAAGAAAGAAGCAAGAGAAGTGAGTTTACCAGGGGAGAGAATATCAGAGAAAGAGAAGTGACCTTTTTATTTTGCCTAGACAACATATATGCAATAAGCATTTAATAAATGATTTTAATGAATATTTGAGCAAATTACCATTCTATTTTTCAATCAGATGTTTTGTAATGCAAAATATGTCATTTCCTACCTTTATATTATATACAAGCTTTTCCTTATGTAGTGTAAATGTATTTATCAACATTTCATTTATATGTACACATCCTTAAAAACAATAATTGAACTATATAATTTTCTGATGAGATTGGTCAGATATAATCTCTCCTTTGGAAAGTTTGATAAGCAACTTCTCCCTGGTGATATACTACTCACAGATAATAATCTGTGGGGTTGAAAGGAGGGGTATGCTGGTAAATATTTAACAGCTGACTCTTTGAGGTGGGGGTGGGGTATATCTAAGTCACTTTTTTGTCTTTCTTTTTGGAGGGGGGAAGGTAGGGCAATTGGGGTCAAGTGACTTGCCCAAGGTCACACAGCTAGTGTTAAGTGTCTGAGGCCAGATTTGAACTCAGGTCCTCCTGACTCCAGGACTGGTGCTCTATTCACTGTACCACCTAGCTGCCCCCTATGTCACTTTTAAGGTTAACCTACATTGTTAACATCATTTTCCCCATCACTTCCTTAAATCTAGATAAGCAACAAGACAGTAAATCAAGTTCTAATTTGTAAAATTTTCCCATTTCAGAGGTATATATGCTTACACTAAAAATTTCACCATCAGACTTGGCAAACCTAAAAAAGCTGTTTCCAGCATATTCCTAGTTGAAAGTAGCTTTTTGAAACTCTTACCATAGTGGCTTGGCCACAAAATATGTAGACATAGTCCAAGTGGATATTTGAAAGCTTACTCTATGCAATGTGGCATGATGGACCTGCCTTTGAGTTAGGAAGACCTCAATTCAAGTCCTCTCCTTGGCATTTGCTAACTGTGGCTATAGAGAAATCTCAGAGGCCCTAGGCAACTCTCTGTGGCTTATCAATTAGAGAGAAGCTGCTTATATGCACCAGTGGAGGAAACTTTGCACACTAGGAGTTCTACAACACTGATGGCATCATTATTACATCAAAATTTTTTAAAATTTCTTTGATTTAGAAGGCTTCTTGTTTGTATATTCAGAAGTAATAAGCATACTGCTGAAGTCCTGGAAGTATTGAAATAAATAAATAAGTAAATTTGGGACATCAAAATGATATAATCAAATAAATCATGTGTAGGTATAATCACTTATGATATTGCCTTCCTGCTGAAGCTTTCTTCATACTAAGTAAAAGAGCATATACAGCAATATATAAAGGATCAGACACAGACTGCTTTGTAATTAAATTTCACTATATTTCAAAGATGTCAGTACATATTTATAAAATATAAATGTCTGGAATAAATGTCAACTTACTATTCTGTTTGTCATTTATATTCCATAAAATAATAATGCAGAAAAGTTGGATAGCATAAAATCTAAATGTATGGTTTGTCATACCTATAAAATTACATTTTAAAAGCTATGATCTAATCCAAAAATGCTAATAATTTAAATATTTCTAGAATAGCAAGTATTTCCTAATAATAAAGGACAAACTGACATTAAATTCTAGAATTAAGACTAATTATAGTTTAGATACCAAAATCATGTTGACAAAATATCCTGAAAGTTTATAAAAAACATTTTTAGGATACTCTAAAGGGTACTTTTAAGTATAAAGATACTTGAACTATTACTTGTCTTTTACAAATACCAAATTTCACACTATTGCTGTTACAATGAAACGAAACAAGTTTAGCTCCCGGCATCTCGGTATAACCCTTGTTTCGATAAAATTTTAACAAATGGATAAACTGAGGCAGATCTCCAAGAAAGATAACATTTATCAACCTGTCAATAAATGGATCCATAGCTTGACTCCATTAATGCCAGAGAACCTTAGCAAGAGGATAGTTCCCATAATACAGGGCTTGGGGGAGTACAGAACAAAGAACAGAACAGGATAGGTGACATCATGAAATTGGGTACAACATGACTGGTTACAAAGCTGAGGTGTAGAAAACAACATGATCATTTAAGTTTGGTGGTGGGGGCTAGCAATGACCACCTTTATTCTACAGTGAGACTAAGAGGTGCTGTTTGTTGAGTCCAGGTGCAAAATAGTAGCCCAGACTTTTGGACAGCCAACCAGACATCCTTGAAGAATAGCCTGATGGCTTAAAGATATCAGGACCAAACTCCCATGCTTTCTTACACATTCCCCAAGATCAGTTAAATTCCTTGAGGCAAAATAGATGAATTTGACTATTAATAGGGCCACTGAACTCTGAACTAAATTCAAAGACAAAGAACCATGATTTAAGCAGTTACAGGACAAAAGCAGTTACAGGATCAATAAGAAAGTGATACAGGATCAGCCTTAATCTTCGCACCCTATAAAATGGGATGTTTGGATTATATGATAACCTACGGTTCCTTGTAATTCTAAATTCCATGATTATATTTAGCCTTACATCTCTTTGCATGGTTCAGTCTCTGAAATGATTCTGACGATAGACATTCTACTTCAAACCATAGAAACTTGGGAATGGATGATGCCAAATTCTGATATGCCCTGGGGTCTGTATTAAATTTCAGAAATTGATATCATTTAGATAAATACTAACACTTTATTGAGTCAATTCAGCAAGCATTTATTTAGTTCTTATTATGTACTATGTACTGCTCTAACCACTGGGAATACAAATTAATCACAATTAAATATAGTTCCTTCCCTCAAGGAGCTTAGAATCTAATGAAGGAAGATAATAAAGGAAACTAAAAAGCTGGTGTTGGAGGGAGTAATCACATGCAGGAGCATAGTAGAGTGAATCTAGAGTGTCTGGAGTGGAGTAGAGCTGGAGAGGAATAAAACATGAGTAACTTGGGTCTTTTCTTTAAAATGAAGGCTCTGGGAAGAACCAGCCAGTCAGAGGAAGGGGCTTCAGGGTAGAAGATACTTTCAGTGTGAGGAATCCTAGAGTAGATTCAGCTTCTAGGGTGTGGGAGCTTCTGTGGCATTGTAGAGAAAATTAAGAGAGTGGAGTGGCTTCCCAGTTTGTTCTTCTTACTTAAGAAGTGGAAACTTCTTACTAGAAACATCACACTTCCATTCTTATGGGAAAAATCCAATTTGATAAAGGTATATATTATGCCAGTGTATTCATTCCCTCCCTATCCTCTTCTGTACCTATTTTCTCACTTACATTCAGACTTAAATGTGCACATGTACATATACACACACACATCTCTGTAGTATTTTACATATATTTAGTCTTGATTTCCATTGGAAGCTTTTAGAAGCAATAAAATATGGTAAAAATTAGTAATAAATCAGAGTACCAAAAAAAAAAGACAAGTGCATTAATTCAGATCTCAGCAAATCTCAAAGTAGTACATCAGCTAAAAATATAAGCTCCTCTCTCCTGCCTGCCATATTCTATTTTTCTCAGCTTCTTAAAGGCTTTTCTTTTTTCAATTGTCCTCTAAAACATCTTTCTATCAACTAACTGTGCCATCTGATAAAGAGACACACACATACAGAATAAGACAGACATGCACATAGCTATAGATAGATAAATTTTATAAGGATAAAGATAAATTGATGGTTCTAATAAACCAAAGACTAGATAACCACAAGTTTCCTATAATCATTTAATACTTTAAAACACCCTGTGCCTAGGCATTAATCTTATCCTTCAGAATAAAGAGAATAAAGCTTATGCTTTTTATTTGCTTCATGTAGATAATTAAAATTTTATTATTCAACTAGCATGCTATTGATGCCTCTGCTGATCCTTAAAACATCTGGCCCCCTGCTTAAAATTCATCGAGTGCACTGATGTCAACCCATGCTGATAATCAGAGGACCTTCAATTAAGTACCTACAAGGCAACCAATGATAAACAAGAGAAAAGACTGTATAAGTCTGCCAAAGAATTCTTTCATAGCCTGATTCTCAAAAGCAATTAGAATCACTTCTTTTGGCCTTGGAATTAATGAATTTCCATTAAAATTTAAATTTCAAATGATTCCAAGGATATCAAATGTGAGACGTTGAGCTGATTGTCTACATAATAAATCACACCACAGGAATGTGTCAAAAAGACTAATGCAAGTTCGGTGCCATCTTAAGTTGTGTCTTTCATTGTCATCTGCACTAGAACATCTATAATTGCTTCCTTTCAATTTTAGCAACCCTAGCAAAATAGCCACTGTTATTGGACTCTTTCTTTCTCTTGGGCTAGGCTTTGTCAAATTATCATTTCACAGCTACCACGGAGAGCAGCTTGGGTTTACATAAGGGGTTTGTTCTAATAATTGAATATGGTATAAATCTTAAAACAATACCCGTTGCAATTTCTTTAATTTAAGCACATTAGCATAGTGTGCATTGAGAATAAATAAGCTGACTTTGTTAAGACCCTGATTTCCTTGTTCCCTGATGATTAGCAGTAATTTTAACTTGATTCCATTGGCATTCAATCTAGCTAATACATGACTAGATAAACAAAAAAAGAGGGATATTATGAAAAAAGCTAAAAGTATGAGTAAAAAAATAAAGTTAAATCTCTGGCCATGCAAACAAATAGGAATTTTGTTAAATCAGCAATAAAATTATCATAGGGATTGCTGTTTCTCAGTGATTTCAGTCATGTCTGATTCTTTGTGATCACATTCAAGGTTTTCTTGGCAAAGATACTGGAGTGGTTTGCTATTTCCTACTCCAGCTCATTTTATAGATGAGGAACTGAGGAAAACAGGGTTCAGTGACTTGCCCAGGGTCACAGAGCTAGTAAGTGTCTGAGACAGATTTGAATTCAGAAAGATGAGACTTCCCGACTCCAAGCCTGGTGCTTTATTCACTGTGCCACCTAGCTGCCCATTATATGGGTAAGAACAGATAAAAATGAAAAGCTTTGTTATTTATGTTATAAATAAGATTTTAAAGGTGTTCAGTTTATCTCAGAATAAAATAATAGAGACAGTGATAAAAAATGAAAAATTATATACAAAGTTTATTTGTTAAACTTTTAATATCCTCTCAAATTGATAAGAGGTTTGCCCTGTCACACTACACAAATTCCTTACAGTCATTTTCCCCTAATGTCTAATGAAACTGCTCTTTTAAATACAAATGTGCAAACTAAACAAGGGAAAAAATAGGAACTTCATTAACTCAGGCAACAGTACATCTCACTTTTTGATAGCTCTAACTTTTACCAAGTTTTCCCTCACATAAAGCTCGATTCTGTCTCTCTATAATTCCTACCCATTTGGGGGAGGAGGGGTGTGAGAAGGGAGAACAGAATAACTACAATTCATCTTCCATTTGACAGTTCTGCAGATGCTTGAAGACAGCTATGGTTAAGCTTTCTGGAATTGTCTTTTTCTCCAAAGTAAACATCCTCAGTCACTTTACCTGAATATTCCTTACCCTCACATCTTGGAAGTCTTGGTTTTCCTTAAAATCCAGATTATATTCTACCTTCTACATTGTCTTTCCTAATTCACTCTTTCTAAATCCCCCCAACTCCTACTGATCTCCTTCCCCAAACTACATTGTTTTCTTTTTGTCTATATTATGTAGATATGCCATATATACACACATATCTCTATGTACACACACACATATCATTTATGGATATATTTGTGTGTGCATATATGTGTACTTATTTAAATATCGTCTCACACATTAAAAGGTAACTTTCTTTGAGGGCAAGCACTAGTTCTTTTTTCTTTTTGTATTCCAATCACTTATCCCAGTATATAACTAGGGACTTAATAAATGCTTAGTTATTTATTTTGTCATTGGAGAAAATGCCTACATTGAACAGATAAGGCATCACTTTTAATACTGAAGAATTAACATAGGCCTAAAAACATGACCAAATATTTTTATGTGTGTTGATGCTAATCTAAAATATTCTCAATTTTATGTGCATAGATCAAAAAGTACATAGATTTGGGTTAAATCATTTGTTCTTGGGTTCATACATTTCTGAAATGCATGATATAGATATCAGTTGACAGTGCACACTAAATACCAATGTGACTTATGAGTGTGTAATAGTAATGAAATTTGAAGATCCCTTTATATTGCCAAGCTAACAGGCATTCAGCACTTAGTTCCAAATAAAGCCTGTGTAAAGAAATAGAAGGTATGAACCTCTGTTGCTGATGTAACAAGAAGGGGCTGAACAGGGAGGAGCTAATACTGTATATAAGGAGAAACCCCAGCTGGGAGAGTCAGAACATCATGCATTGTGGAGGCATAGCAGCTACTGCCAGAGAGAGAGAAACAGAATTTCTCTCAGTGAGCATTTGGAGACTGGGCTTCTACTGCTGAAGACTGAACTGAGAAGAGAAATGAGAATTGAGAACTGAGACAGAATTTCTTGGAGCAAGCCACATGGAGGCTGGATAAAGTGATTTTTATTTTGAGAATGGAGCTGAAGAAAGTAATTTTAATTTTTGAGAACAGAATTTGTGGTGGCAGAGCTTCTTTGGAGAGCCAGCCAAATGCCTGCTGAGAGCTTCTGAGAACCAGCCTGAGCTACGGAAGACTTCCAAGAGCCAGCCAAGCTGCCAAGGACTTCCAAGGGCCAGCCAGAGCTGCAAGAGGAAACATGACTGTGGTGGTGCTGCTTTGTCTGATTTGGGTCTATGTTGATTTCACAGACAGAAAGTGAATTGAGATGATAGTGCCGACCGTGTTTGTGAATATTGTTGTAATCCTGCTAAGCTCGATGGGTGTAGATATTCTGGCTCTGTTAAGTTTTCTCTTCCCAGGAACAGAAACTGTGAAGGACTTGAGGTGGATTGGACCCTGTGAGCTTCAGTGTGGAGCAGGAATTGTACAGAGAGCTGGACAAGGAATTGAGAACTGTCTGCCTTTGAACTCAGGTGGCAGTTGGTTAGATTTGGGCAGGAGCTGGAACCATGGAAGAGGAGTCATGGAAACTGAAAGCCTGCCTCAAGTCAAGATGAAAAGACCTCTCTGTGGGTGCTGAGTAGTTACTGATGAAATTATAATTTATTGGTGACTTAGGGGTGGATGGCCTTTGTACTTTCCACTACCCTTTAAGAGGGTACTGAGTAGTGATTCATGGTACTGTAACTTAATTGCACCCCGTGGGTGGAGGACTTTGATCTTCGTACTTTGTGTCCCTTCAGGAGGTAAGCCTCCTTAATGATGATTGAATGATTGGTTTAGTAAATGATTGAATTACGGACTTAATAAATTATTGTACTTAGTTTTCACTAAAGTGGTCACATAGTTTTACACAAATTGTTACTGAATAAATAGAGTTCACTATACTGTGTAATCAGAACCTTGAAAACCTGTTCACAGCAGCAGTCCTCTGGAAAAGCTGCTTGTGTTTGGTTTTACAGAGTAAGACATAATTTCTGTCAATCTCAGGCAACACTTCAGGCTAAATAACGAAAGGTTGTGATCTGTAATTGTAATTTGTATTGTAAAATTTGTAATCTAGAGGGAGTTCCCAAACTTCTGAAATAACAGAATCTTGACATATTGTAATTTTCAAAGAAAAAAAATGTTTTCCCAGCTAGTTTCCCACTGTAACTATATGTTTTCTTTTACAATACCAAAATTTTTTTCCAGGCTATAAAAAAGTGACTGTTTACTTCCTGCTGCCTAAAATAGGGGGACAAGAGTGGTAGTTTATTCCTTAGCACCAATCCATCTACCTTTCTTCTCTGTCATTTCTATTTATTTGTATTTATTGATTATCCTGACCAGCTAGGTGGTATAGTAGATATGGCACTGACCTGGAATTGGGAAGATCTGAGTTCAAATCCAGTCTCAGACACTTACTAGATAGGCAAGTCACTTAGCACTATCTGCCTCTGTTCATCATCTGTAAAATGAGCTGGAGAAGGAAATGACAACCCACTCCAGTCTCTTGCCAAGAAAACCCCAAAATGGGATCATGAAGTATCGGACACAACTGAAACGACTGGACAAGAACTGGATATCCTAGGAATTAGATCTATTCATTGTTCTAAAGAGTTCCCAAACCTCTATGAAGATTCCCAGTAGATGCCTTAGAATCTAAACATACAGAGGAACAACCTAAAGATGAATAGATTATAGTTTTTCTTTTTTAAATATGGTATTATGCCTCATTACATGTTTGTTCACATAGGAGTTTCATGGGTTTATATGGCATTAAGTATTCTTTTCCTAGATGAATTATGTCTTGGAATTTATTAAATTGAAATGGTCTAAACTCAGTTGTACAATGGGGATAATAATAGCACCTACCTTGCAGGGATGTTGTGAGAATAATATTGTTAAGCACTTAGTACAGTAATTTCTAGATAAATGCTTATTCTGTTCCTCCCTTCCTCCCTGTTCCTCCCCAACCTCCCCTCCCTTCCATCATGCACCCCTCTCATCCCCTTTTCCCTACTCTCTTGTAGGGTGAGATACCCTATTTAGTGTGTATGTCATTCCATCCCTAAGCTAAATTTAATGAGAGTGAGGTTGACTCATTCCCTTTTACCTTCCTGTTCTTCCCCTCCATTGTAACAGTTTTCCCTCACCTCTTTTATATGAGATAATTTACACCATTCTATCTCTCCTCTTCTCCTCTCATTATATTCCTCTCTCACCTCTCAAGTATCATACCTTCATATTCAATTGGTCCTGTGCCCTCTGTCTATGTATACCTGTACACATATATACGCACAGTCACGTATGTATTCATATGCCCATATAACCTCCTATACAGACATATATATGTATATACATATATATGTATATATGTTCCCTTTAACTAGTCTCATACTGAGAAAAGTTTCATAAGTTACAATTGTTTTTCCATGTAAGAATGTAAATAGTTCAACTTTGATAAGTTCCTTATGATTTCTTTTCCCTGTTTACCTTCTCATGCCTCTATTGCTTCTTGTATCTGAACGTCAAATTTTCTATTCAACTCTGGTTTTTTCATCAAGAATGCTTGAAAGTCCTCTATTCTATTGAATGACCATATTTTCCCCTGAAACATGATACTCAGTTTTACTGGGTAGGTGATTCTTGGTTTTAATCCCAGGTCCTTTGACCTCCAGAATATCATATTCCAAGCCCTTTGATCCCTCAGTGGAGAAGCTGCCAGATCCTGTAATCCTGATTGTGTTTCCACAATATTCAAATTGTTTCTCTCTGGCTGCTTGTAATATTCTCTCCTTGATCTGGGAATTCTGGGACCTGGCTATAATATTCCTAGGATTTTTCTTTTTGAGATCTTTTTCAGGAAGTGATCAATGGATTCTTTCAACCTCTATTTTGCCCTCTGGTTCTAAAACATCAGGGCCATTTTCCTTGAGAATTTCTTGAAGGATGATTTCTAGGTTCTTTTTTTTTATTATAGCTTTCAGGTAGTCCAATAATTTTGAAATGATCTCTCCTGTATCTATTTTCCAGGCCAGTGGTTTTTCTCATAAGATATTTCACATTGCCTTCTATTTTTTCTTTTGTTTGGATCTGTTTAATAGTATCTTCATTTCTCATAAAGTCACTAGCTTCCATCTACTCCAATCTAATTCTGAAGGAATGATTGTCTTCATTGAGCTTTTGAGATTCTTTTTACATCTGGCAAATTTGGCTTTTTAAGGCATTCTTCTCCTCATTAGCTTTTTGAGCCTCTTTTGCCATCTGAGTTAGTCTATTTTTAAGGTGTTATTTTCTTCAGTCAGGTTGTTGACTCTCTTTTCCTTATTTTTTTTGCATCATTCTCATTTCTCTTCCCAATTTTCCTCCACTTCTCTTATTTGGTTTTCAAAATTCTTCTTAAGCTCCTCTATGAGTTTTAACTAGTTCATATTTTCCTTGGAAGCTTTTGGTGCAGAAATCCTGACTCCATTGTTTTCCTCCCATTCCATGCTTTGATCCTTTTTGTCCCCAAAAAAGGAATCCAAAGTTGGATTGCTCTGCTTGCTTTACTTCCTTTACATGCTTATGTTGCCACTCAATTATTTGACTTTTGATTTTTTTCCCCACAGTAGAACTCTGCTTCTAGAGGGGATAGCTTTGTCCCAAATTGCTGGGGTTTTCTCAACTGCTGGAGCTATTAGTTGGGTGCCCTCTCAGAAGCCTCCACTGGCTCTGGCACACTGGTCACACACCCCAGGACCTTCACCTTAGACAGCAATCCAGATCCAAGCAGGTTAAAACAAGAGAGATTACCCTTCAAATGGTTGCTTGGTCCCTCTACAATCTGCAGGCCAGGAGCTCTGGAGCAGCCACATAGTGGTGGCTGCTGTGCCTCAGCCACTTCTCCTTCCTGGGGCAGAGGCCAGACCACACTCCGGGACCCACTGTTTCCACGAAGTCCACACTGACCTCTCACTTTGTCTTTGGCATTTATGGGTTCATAATTCTGGAAACCAAATTGCCACAGCTGCTGGTGATCCACTCTTCCAAAGTTCCTCTAGCCAAGGCTCATCATGGCTTCCCTGAGGCTAAAACCATGGGCTCATGTGGGGCTGGGTGCTGCTCCTAGTATGCTGTGATGGATCCATTCTGTTGGCCTGCTGGGCTGTCTTCAGCAGGAGGTTTGTTTCTCTCTGTCACTTTGTGGGTTCTATATCTCTAAAGTTTGTTTAGAATCATTTTTTATAGTTATTTGAGGTGGTTATAGAGGTGGTATACAGAGTTTTCCTGCTTCTGTGCCACCATCTTGGATCCACCCCTTGATGTGAATTCTTTCTAAGAGAGAAGAAGTAACATGCTGAAATTTTGGCCCTTAATGCTGTTAGACAATTTTACCATATCAATTAGTACTACTAAAATAGTATATACTTACTGTATTTTCCTTATCAATTCACTATACTATTCTTCACAGAGACTCTTAAATCCTTTCATTTTTCCTCAAATCTCCAATGGCTTCACATTTCCCCACTCTTAGCTGAGAACCTTACCTCATATTCTACAGGAAAAAAATGAAGCTGTTTACAGTTAGCTCCTTCTTCTCCCCTCTTCCTCATCACCTGTTACTCAGATACCTCCTGACACTTTCTCTTCCTTCACCCCTGTTTCATAGAATGAAATGACCTTTCTCATTACCGTGACCAACTCATCTACTTAGGTAATCCCACTCAAGTGATCTGCAGCTTTCTTCAGTATTGATCACTCTTTCTTCCTAAATACTTTCTTATGTCTAGGTTTTCAGGACACCACTATCTCTTCATTCTCCTCCTATTTATCTGAACACTCCTTCTCTACATCCTTTGTTGGATCCTCTTCCAGATTATGCTAACTATAGGTGTACCTCAGTGTTCTGTCCTAGATCCTCTTCTCCCTCTATACTGTTTCACTTGTTTATCTCATCAGATATCATGGATTTTATTGCTATCTCTATTAATTCTCAAATGCTATCCTATCCCTGACCTCAAATCTTCTATTTCCATTTGTTTTTCAGACTCTTAAACTGGATGTCTAGTAAGAATTCTTTTTTTTTTTTTTTTGGAGGGAGGACAGAGCAGTTGGGGTTAAGTGACTTGCCAAAGATCACACAGCTAGTAAGTGTGTCAAGTGTCTGAGGTCGCATTTGAACTCAGGTGCTCCCGACTCCAGGGCTGGTACTCTATTCACTGTGCCACCTAGCTGCCCCTCTAGTAAGAATTCTTAATCTCAGTCCATCCAAAACAGAGCTCATTATCTTTTCACTTAAACCCTCCCCACTGCTACCTTGCCTGTTACTATATAGGGCAACACTATCTTCCCAACCTAGGAGTAAACCTGGATTCAGCACTATCTCTCATCCTCCTTAACCAATCTGTTGACAAGGCTTGTCGATCTTACTTTCTTCTTCTCTTCTCTGTTGCTGCCATCATCCTAATGTAGACCTTATCATAGCACATCTAGATTATTGCAATAGCCTCCTAATGGTTCTCCCTGTTTCAAATCTGTTTCTTATTCTAATCAATCCTCCATTCAGTAAACTCCAATAGCTTCCTCTTACCTCCTGGATCAAATTCAAAATGCTCTATTTGGCATTCAAACCTTGCCCCTCCTACCTTTATGGTCCTCTTGCTTGCTTATATGTACTTTCCCATCCCGTGACACTGGCCTTCTGCTTGTTCTATGAGCAAGACACTCCATCTCCTTGGCTCTGGGCATTTTCTGTCTGTCCCCTATGCCTGGAACTCAATCCCGCTTTTTTTTCCAGTTAACAAGCTCGCTTTAATTAATCAAACATATATTACCTAGTTCAGGGGGAAAAGGTTAGCACCCCAAACTTCAGAGTATACAGACAGATCAAACAGACAGGCTTCTAAACTGTCCAACCATTATCAATACCAAAATCACAGTTACCAGAGAGGGAAGCATCAACATCTGGGTTTTCAAAGCCAGGGGCCTCTCAATGGCTACCCAGAGTCTCATCTGGTTAAATCACACAACACTTCTCAAAGTGAGCCCCACTCAATTCCTCTTTATCTCTACCTCTACCTCTTGGCTGTCCTGTCTTTCTTTAAGCCTCTAAAACTAAAATCTCACCTTCTAGGGGTGGCTAGGTGGCACAATCAATTGAGCACCAGCCCTGGAGTCAGGAGGACCTGAGTTCAAATCCAGCCTCAGACACTTAACACTTACTAGCTGTGTGCCCTTGGGCAAGTCACTTAACCCCAATTGCCCTACCTTACCCCCTCCAAAAAAAGCAAAAAAAAAATCTAGCCTTTTATAGGAAGCTTTCCCAATCCTCTCTTAATTCTAGTGCTTTCCCTATATAAATTATTTCCTATTTACCCTGTATATAGCTTCATACACACAACAAATACATATATGTATGTGTGTGTGTGTGTGTGTGCATGCGCATGTATGCGTGTTGTCTATTCCATTAGATTGTAAACTCCTTGCTGGCAAGGACTATTCTTTGACTTTTTTTTTTTTATCACTAGCATTTAGCACAGTGCCTGGCACATGATAAGTACTTAATAAAGGTTTATTGTTTGATTAATAATTTAAACTCTTTCACTTTGTTTTCAAGGGTATTTATAACCTATCATTCCAACTGTGCTTTAATTCTTCCCCTCCATTACCTTGACCAATGTATCTTAACTATTCCTGCATTTGTGTCTGCCCATATGATTTCTTCTGCAGAAAATGTCCTCCATCTTTGTGTTGTTTTTTTTTTATCCCATTCATTCTTTAAAGCCCACTTCAGGAATTTCCATATTCATTAAACCTTTCTTGGCAACTCTATCTCACAGTGATCTCATTCTCCTTTGAACTCATACTCTTTAGTGTCTATTGTTCTCATTTGAAATTTATTTATATAATCTTAAATGTGGGATGGGCCTGAAAGGTCATCTAGTCCAACTTTGGTCTGAAAACTCTTTTTATTATAACTTCCTTAACAAGTGATCTTCCTTCCAACCTTCTCTTGAAGAAAGATAGTTGTACAAAACTGCTGCCAAGGAAAGCCTTTCTCCTTCTGGACAACTGTATTTGGTATAAAGCTTTTCATATATTGGGCCAAAATCTGTATCTTTGTTGTGTTTGAATCATTTGTTGTCTCATGACACACATTTTCTTATTGTCTTCTATTCTTTATTAATTGTGTGTATTTATGTACTGACTGCCTAATTAGATGGTAATGTCCTAGACAACAACAATATTTTCTGTTAATATTAGACAAATCACTTAGCCTCTTTAAAAGTTTTTTTAAATATGTGTTTTTTAAAATTTGGTTTCCTCAACATTTCTCAGGAAACTGTTATGAATCCCATGAGAAAATATGTGTAAAGTCCTTTATAACTGTTAATATGAGTTATTGTTCCAGTCTATTTTATTTTATGTAGTACTCATGTAGTGCATGCAGGAGCTGCTCAAAGAATTTTTGGTTTACTTTACAGGACATTTTACCAAGTATTACTAATATTACTAATTACTAATTAATGTCATTAATACCAATGTGAAGGGCAATATTTAATGTATTGTCCATTGTCATTTTGTTTGTTAAGGATCTACTTAGAATTCTTCTTATATTTTATGAAAGTTTAGTGCCTGAGAGGCATAAATGCTAACTTTCAAAAAGAAAAAAGAGATAAGCTATAGTTTTGGCAGGTGTTACATTTGTAATTTTTTTTAAAGCAGCACATGTTTTTCTTTGTCTAGTGTGAAATTTGGATAGGTTTTTCCAGATGCTAGTAAATACTGTCATGAAGGTCTGTTTTACATTCATATCAAAGAGACAGAGTTATGACATCCTGAATTGAATAGACAATCTAATACTATTGAACATTCCAGTGATGGACTAAGGTAGACCAAACAAATCTCAATTGCTGTGTGTGAGAGAGTATATAAAAGGAAAGCTGGAAGGAAAAATGTCACTCAGAAAATATTTTAGGTAATTACATAGTATAGTATCATTTTATATACTTCCTCTGTTAATGTTTTCCTGTCAGGTATGATGCCAAGAAATGTGTTGAGAGCAGCCAAAGGTGGGACTTTTGTTGAGAAGCTCTATGTTTGAGAGATTGCCATCTTTTATCTACTAGAGATTGAAAAGTTTGGTCGACTTTTAAAGCTAACAGTAGAAGACTATGGAAAATCAAAGAAAACTATTTAATTTACATTAATAAAATATTATTTCTGACTTTTGTCATTTTTTCTCATAGTAGCTAATTCAGTCTTTATATGAGGTAATTTTCTTCCAGGCAGTTATTTGTCAAATGACACACTGATGATTTCATTTAAGTGATTTTATTTACTATTTTCTCTGTACTTTATTTACAACCTAAGAGAAATACTAAAAGTCTACTTAATACATTTCTTAATAACACCCCACCTTCAGAAAGGTAACTAACACTTGATTGAAAAGTTTATATTTCAAGATGATTTTCATACATTTGGAAAGAAATCAATCTGAATAAATTTTAGTAGAGATGACATGAAACTAGTGTATCTTCCACTGAAATGACCTGTTTTAATTTTGTGTAAATATGCACATATTTTCTCCCCCAATAAAATAAAAGATCTTTGAGGGAAGGTTCTGTTTGACTATTATCGATACCTAGCAGTGAGTCTTACATATAGTGGGCATTTGGTAAACACTTATGAATTGATGGAAAAAACGGTAGTAAGAAGCAAACGTGGGATTTGAGCTCTGGTCTTCTTACTCTGAATCCATTGTTCTTTCCGTTCCCTGTAGTTTTTCTCTTTTTGTTTATACAGTTGTATTTAGGGAAAAATCATGAGAGATTAAAATATCCTCACACAGCTCATTACAGTTTCACATCCCCCTTAGGGAAAGAAATGGGCACAGTGAACACTTTTTCTAACCGAAATTTCTAACCTACGTGCCATTTTCTTAGCATCAGCAGTGTATCTAGTACGTCAGGGGTCTGTGAGCACATCAGAAAGCAGTCAGTCCTAGCTTCAGAAAATACCCGTCATGCATCATTATGAGAGAATGCACTCTTCCAAAATAAATGATAACAATAATAATGTTTATGCATATGGTGATGAAGTTTCTCAAATGGAAAAGCCATGAATGAACCTTCTTTCAGATGATGATGCTGATGCTGATGAGGATGCTGATGGGGATTGTAGATTATACGTGTGGTCCAAAGAGTGATGGGTATAGAGAATTCTCTTTTTGTCTCCCAACCCTAAAATATGTGTGTAAAACCTTCACTTTGGTTTGAGAATATACATATAATGTTAAGTGCTAGTGGGCTATAGTGGAAACAACACTTTATGTGAGGCAGAGGACCTATGTTCAGATTCCACCTTCTACCTATGTGAAGTTGTGTAGGTCAATTAATTGCATTGTGTCCCTGTCTCCCCATCTATAAAATGAGTGGATTTAAGCTAGATGAGGTCTGATGTTGCTTCCAACTTTAGATCTATGATCCTATGCTCATTTTTAAAGACTTCCATTAAAAGGGGTGGGGGGTGGGAGAGAAGAGCCATGCTGTCTTTGCTTCCATGACTTCTTTTTAGATAAGAGCTAGGATGCTTTTAGGGGGAAGATTTGTTTCAGTGTTTAATCAAATTGTTCCTTATGCTCCTCTCTAAGCTCCCAGTCCATCAGCTTCAAGTCTCCACATAGCAAGGATTTGAGTGTCCTGCTGCAATCTAGTCACAGTTCATTTCATTCTCCAAATTGCTTCAGTAATGGAAGTCAGCTAGTCCGGACATTTTAGATGTCTTTGTTGGTCACCTATATCTCTTTTAAGCATGGTTCATAGATGACATTTGTAAAGTCATTCAAAAGTTGAATGGAACTTCTTTAACTGGGACAAGCCTCCTATACAGTCTTATGGGGCCAAACCCATCCCACTTGTATAGACTTTCAGTTTGATTAATCATCACTGTCTTACCATACTTTCACAAGGAATTCCAAGGGTGATCATATCCTTCTTGATTGTTAATTCATGTTTTGATCTCTTTGTAAATCATGTTTATACTATTGCCCCTGCCAAAGACACTTTTTTGCTACATGTTTTTTTCCATGAAATTAATATGTCGGAGTATGAACAGAGGAAGCTATGGGTCAGATATAAAGTACATAGAGGCACTTATTATCACTCGGAATTTTGAATAGAGAGCCTTGAATTGTGATTATTGTCTAATAGCATGGTTAGGAATAGGGGTAAAACATGAAAGTATTACAATTCTTGTGGGGATTCCTGTCCATTTATAAAATAAGACAACAATTTAGTGTCAGAAATCTATGTGAACTTGATCTAGAAAAAGATTTTTTAAAAAATGGAAAGATTGTGAAGCTTGGGCTATTCTCTCTCTCTCTCTTTTTTAAAGTATAAACAAATTTATCTAATTTGATAGTGAATCAGAAATTAGAGAAAATGTACATAAAGAATACATGCCAGACAATTCACAAGGGAAAATGAACCCTTTCATTGAGATTATCTAATTTAATTAAGAGAGAAAATTCTAGATCTTTCCCAAGGGGAAATTTCCCTAAGTCTTTAGTGTAGTAAGCTGAGGATAAGGCCATGATTGAGGTGCAAGCTTCTCTAACCATCAGTTTCTTCCTAGAGCTTCTCCTTCAAGGCCCTAAAGGGAATATGGAGCCACTTGTCTTTTCTAGCAAAGCTAAAAGCCAGTAGATAGACTCTTTTCTCTTATGCTATTGCCATTTCCACTGCTCATGCAGGTACAGAGCATTAAATAGTCAATCTCCACCAATGTGGAGAGGTTTATGCAAATGGGCTTTGAACTAAGGGTTATATACAAAATATCTGTGTGTCTATTTGCCAAAGGACTCTTGGCATCTATATAAATGCAAGTATGAACCATAGGAATACAGGAAAACATTGAAAACTGAAAAGATATCATTTATTGTTGAACTATGCTAAGCTAGTAAAAATTATAAAACTATTAAAATCAATTTATAGTTTTAATTTCATATGTATCAAACTACTAAAGCATTACCTAATGGAATTAGCAAAATTATAACAAAATGTATCCTGAGGAAAACTAGGTAAAAAAAACTCAAGTAAAATATTGAAAAACAAAAAAGAAGAGGAATGAAGGAGGCCTACTATTGTCATATTTCAAACTATAATGTAAAGCGATAGTAATTAAAACTATTTTATACTAGTTATAAAAGTTGGTCAGTAGAACAATTAGATAAACAATAACCAGAAGCCGTTGAATGGAATAGCATAGTATTCTATATACAGCCATATTATCAAGCATATATGAAAAGTAGTTTGGCAAAAAAACGTATAGACTAGCATTTTATATCATAGATTACAGTAATTTCTAAATTACTTCCTGACGTAAATATAAAAGGTCTATCATTAAATAAAATAGATAAGGAAAGGAAATAATTTTCTCAATAATATATAGAGAAGTCTTAACTAAACAAGTGATAGAAGTGATCATAGAAAATAAAATGGACAGTTTTGATTGCATAAAATTAAAAAGCTTTTCCACAAGCATAATCAATGCAGTTAGACTATATCTTTATCTGTATTGCATTGCTCCCTTGAGCTATAGTCTTTATATAGTCTTGAGCTATATCTTTATATGCCTTTGGACATGTTGAAATGGAGGTTCTATAGACAACTCAAATTTAACATGACTAAAATAGAATTAATTTTCTCCCCTAAACCCTCCCCTCTTCCAAGGTTCCCTATTACTGTTGAGGGCACCACTATCTTTGGGGTACATTGGATTGTTCAGGGAGAATTAGCACCTCTGGTGGGAGGGCTTGTAGAATCCTTTTCAAAAGAGTATTAATAATAGTATTTATATATATTTGAAACATTTAATCTTAAGACCTCGAATTTCAGATCCATTTCCTTCCTCCCTTGTCACCCATTCCCTCTGGGAAGATAAGTAATTCAGCATATGTTGTACATGTCTAGCTATGCAAAACATTACCATAGTAGATATATTGTATGAGGCTGCTTATAATTCCCTCCCACTCATCCCACCCCCCAACCTGGTCCATTCCCTACTTGATCCTGTCCCTCTTTTATAGTGGGTACTTCCAACCTCCCCTCCCCCTAAGGATGCCCTCCCATCCATCATCCCTCCTCTCATCCCCCTTTCCCCTATTCTGCTGCAGGTTGAGATATCCCATTTAGTATGTATGCCATTCTCTCCCTGAACCAGATTCAATGAGAATGTGGTTTTGCCTTTTTGCCTTCCTATTCTTCCCCCCACTTGCAACCACTTCCCCTTGCTTCTTCTACATGAGATAGTTTACCCTACCCTGTCTTTCCCCATCTCCTCTTGCCACTTTCCTCTCTCACCTCATAATTTCACCCCTTAAGTATCCTCCCTTCCCAACAAATTCAACCTATGCCCTCTATCCATATATAACTGTAACCAATATACACACATTCACATATGTATTCATATGACCACACACCCTTCTTCCATTATTTTCATACTGAGAAAGATTTAATCAGTCACAGTTATTGTTTTTCCACACAGGAATGTAAATAGTTCAATTTTGATAAGTTTCTTTTGATTTCTTTTCCCTGATTACCTTCTCAGGCATCTCTTGCTTCTTGCGTCTGGATGTCAAATTTTCTATTCAACTCTGGTTTTTTCCTCAAGAATGCTTGAAAGTCCTCTATTCCACTGAATGACCATATTTTCCCCTGAAACAGAATACTCAGTTTTTCTGGGTAGGTGACCCTTGGGTTCTTTCCTAGCTCTTTTGCCCTCTGGAATATCGTATTACATGCCCTTCTATCCCTCAGTGTAGAAGCTGCCAGGTCCTGTGCTATTCTGATTCTATTTCCACAATATTGAAATCGTTTCTTCCTGGCTCCTTGTAGTATTTTCTCCTTGATCTGGGGATTCTGGAATCTGGCTATAATATTCCTGGGAGTTTTCTTTTTGGGATCTTTTCCAGGAGGTGATCTGTGGATTCTTTCAACCTCTATTTTGCCCTCTGGATCTAAAACATCAGGGTAATTTTCCTTGAGAATTTCTTGAAGGGTGATTTCTAGGTTCTGTCTTTGATCATGGCTTTCAGGTAGTCCAATAATTTTTAAATTGTCTCTCCTGGATCTATTTTCCAGGTCAGTGGTTTTTCCCATGAGATAATTCACATTGCCTTCTATTCTTTCATTTGTTTGGATCTGCTTAACAGCATCTTGATTTCTCATAAAGTCACTAGCTTCCATTTACTCCAGTCTAACTCTGAAGGAATGAATCTCCTCAGTGAGCTTTTGAGATTCTTTTTCCATCTGGCAAATTCGACTTTTTAAGGCATTCTTCTCCTCATTGCCCTTTTGGGCCTCCTTTGCCATTTGAGTTAGTCTATTTTTTTTTTTAAAGCAATTGGGGTTAAGTAACTTGCTCAAGGTTACACGGCTAGTCATTATTTATGCGTGGATGCTCATTTTCTGAGGCCGGATCTGATCTCGGGTCATCCAAACTCCGAGGCCGGCGCTCTTACTCACTGCGCCACCTAGCCGCCCCTTTAGGGCAATTGGGGTTAAGTAACTTGCCCAAGGTTACACGGCTAGGTTTTTGTTTGTGCGGATTAAGTGTCGGAGGCCGGCTCCGAACTCAGGTCCTTCTGATTCCAGGGCCGGCGCTCTATTCACTGCGCCACCTAGCCGCCCCCTAGTCTATTTTTTAAGGTGTTGTTTTCCTCAGTCAGGCTGTTGACCCTCATTTCATACTTTTCCTGCATCCTTCTCATTTCTCTTTCCAAGTTTTCCTCCACTTCTCTTATTTGATTTTTAAAGTCCTTCTTAAGGTCCTCTATGGCCTGCAACCCGCTCATGTTTTCCCCTGGGGCTTTTGGAGCAGGACTTCTGACCCCTTCCTGCTCTAATCTTGGATCCTCTTTGCCCCCAAAGTAGGAGTCTAAGGTTGCATTTTTCTGTTTAATTTGTTTCCTTTGTCTTGGCATGTTGCCACTTTATTATTTGACTTTTGGGCTTGTTGCCACACTATGGCTCTGCAGCCAGACAGGGGAATTTTCGTCCTGAACATGTGGGGGACAACTTCTGTTTCTGGCAAGCTGGAAACCTACCCACGACCTCCACCCCAGATCACAATCCAGATCCAGGGAGGTTAAAGCAAGAGTGATTACCCCCCAAGACTGATCGCTGGATCTCCCTACAATTAATTGCAGGCCAGGAGCTGGAGCTGCCTCTGAAAACTACAAAATGGCGTGTCTCCTCAGCAGCTTCTAGCCCCCAGGGGAGGGAGCCGACACATTCCCCAAATACTGGTCCCAAAGTCCATAGGGCACTGACCTCTCACTTTGTCCTAGGCATGTCTATGTTGATAATTCTGGAATCACCACAGCTGTTGGTGTTCTGGGGTCCCTCCAGCCGGCTGCTGGCCCTGCCGCCCTGGGGCTAAAACTGCGACTCAGGCTCCCACACTGTGCTGCGGGCTCCCAGACCACTGCACTGGTCCTTCCTGAAGGGCTGCTGGGCTGTCCTCAGTAGGAGGTTAACTTCTCTGTGTCGTTCTGTGGGTGCTGGGGCTCCAGAAGTTGTTCAGAGTCCCCTTTTACGTAGTTTGGAGGTAATTTGGGGGCAGAGTGGCTTTCCATCTTGGCTCCGCCCCTGTAGAATGGGGCTATTCTCTTAAGAGCTGGTGAGAGAGAAAAGGGACTTTTCTTTATGCTTGTAAACATCATGGGAGTTATGCCTTAGGGAAGAGAGAGAGAGAGAGAGAGAGAGAGAGAGAGAGAGAGAGTGTGTGTGTGTGTGTGTGTGTGTGTGTGTGCGCGCGCGCGTGTGTGTGTGTGTATCAAAGTAATTCATTTACTCAGGCCTGGGCAGCAACAAGAGTTCTTCCTGTATGTGTGAATATCTCTGAGATCTTTCAACTATCTTCCTATGATCCTTTTTGCTATTGTAACAGCAAGCACCCTAGCATACCCAGGATGGCTGCTAGCACAGTTTTTTTATCTGCTTTCCTAAAGGAAAACAATTCAAAAGGGGTAAACAATCTCACTTTAATCAAACATACATATCATTCATTTAGTTCAGGGGAAAAAGTCAGCACCCTGAACTTCAGAAAAACTACATACAGAGAAAATGACACTATTCAACAGATGAACAGACAGGGCTTCTAGCTGTCTGACTATTACATGCATACATAGTTACCAGAGTTACCACCAACATCTGGGTTTTCAAAGCCAGGAGGCTCAAACCAGGGTCTCATCTGGCCAAATCACCCAACTCTTCCCATAAGTGTGCCCCAAAGCAAAACCTCACCTCAAGAGTGTGTGTGTGTGTGTGTGTGTGAGTGTGTGTGTATGTATACCCTTCTTCAGGGTCAGAGGACATTACAACCTTCATGACCCAATGCCTAATTACAAAGTAACAAAAGGTATGGGCCTTCCTTAAAAATAAGCCTCCACTTAGAAAGCTTCTCTTGTTGGGCTCCAAGTGAGGCCCATTAAGAGGCATGTAAGATCTTCAAATTCCCTTACCATTAGAGCTATACATGTGGACACTTTTGAGTGGTTTAGAAACTTGGTTACTGAAACTAGCATTTAAAGAGAGAGATGTTTCCTGATTTCTAGGATTATATTTTTGCTTATCTATCCTTCCATGAAAAGATGTAAATGGTAGTCATACTGAACTATTCTTTATAAATCAGCAGGATTTAAAGAAAAGAAATTTATATATACATTATTTAATTACAATTTAGGCTCTTAAATTTTCAAATTCACTTACCACTTAGCATTTATAGAAGAAAATCACATTTATATACATATTTATACATATATTTATGTATATATATGAAATCACATTTGTATATATATGTATATATGAAATCACATTTATTTTTATTGAAAAAGCAGCAAACCCTTACAGATAGAATATATATGAAAGGCAGTGGTTGGTGAGAAGAAGAATCAAATGTAGGTTCAAGTCTATCTCTGTTGCCTTTTTGGACCTATGTGATTTTTTTCAGCATGGACAGACCATTAAACTTCTCAGTGCCTTAGAAAATTCAATAGGACTATAAGGGACAAAGGAATTTCCACATGCAAGGACTTCCCCCGTGCCTTTGAAATCATACCATTTAGTTGTACCAGAACTTAACACAGTGCCCTGCACATAGCAGGCACTAAATAAATGTTGACTGGTGTCCCTTCTTTTCCTCCATCCCCAAAATTTCACATATATAAATGAAGTACATTCAAAAAGTAAAATATATAGTAAGGGGCTTTCATTTTATTTGAAGTAAACTGTATAATATAGTGGACAGAGAAAAGGCCTTGGGATCAAGAAGTCCTGGGTTCAGTTCCTACTTTTGGTATATATTGCCTGTATGACTTGGGATAAATCATTTAACCTCTCAGTGCTCTAGGGAGTTTTCACCTTATCTAGAGATAAGGCATGCCAATCTACATTAGTAAAAGGAGTTTCCTCACCTGGGAAGTCGCAGTAAAATCATTGGTCCAATCTCTGTATCCCCTCCATTTTTCAATTTTAGCTATTACACACGTATGTATGTGTTTGTCTATTATTCTCTTACTTATCTATTTTTTTACTTATTTTCAAATAGAATGATGATTTTGGATATAAGATAAGCTAATCAACAACATGTACACATAGAAATAAGTAGAAAATAAATACAAAGTAATTTTTCAGTGATACTAACAGTTGAAGAGAGGGGGATAGGAAAAGGCTCATGAATCCTTAAGAGCTTGAAAATAGCTTTGAAAGGAAACTCAGGATTTTAAGAGGTGTAAATAAAGATGGAGTTCATTCCAGGAATGGGATACAACTTATACAGAAGCAAAGAGATGAAAGAGAGAATTTTATGTACAAGGAACCAAAAGTAGATCAGTTTAACTAGAATGAAGCATATGTGAAGGAGAGAGTAAGCCTGGGGAGATGGGTTGAAACCAAAATGTGAAGGACTTTAAATGCCAAACAAGAATAGTTTGTATGTATCTTAGCAATAGGGAGCAACTGCAACTTTTTGGAGCAAATGCATGGCATGGTCAGATTACATTTCCCATTTTTATAAGCCATAATGGATGGATATTTCTGACCTGGGAAACAAAATATTTTACTTTTGAAGGCCAACTGTATTGTTACTTTTTATCAATTCACTCTAGGCAATGGATAAAATTTCACTAGATAAACATTATACAGATTTAGTAAGTTGGGATAGATAATACCATAGTTTAAGCAGAATGTTTAAAACTATTTTGAGGCTAATACCAATTCTAAGAACCAGTTTATTTATCACTTAAAAGAGGGTTAAGGAAGAATTTTCAGGCCTGTGTAAGTATTTGATGTGAAAATCTTTATACATCAGCACATTTTAAATTAATTTGCTCTAAGTAAACAGAATGGGGAAAGAAGAGTGCTTTGAAGCATGAAGTCACCTATTTTCTCCTTTTTAGCATTTCTACATTAAAAAGCTGCAGTTTCAAGCTTCTAGTAAAAGCTTGGCATACAAGATGCAGTTGAACAAATTGAAGTTATCGAAGAAAAGGTTTACACTTTGTCTTTCCTGACAGGGAAAAAAGCAACAAACACTTATTAAGTGCCTGTTAGTGTGGAAGGCACTGGGGATGCAAAAAAGTCTGGGGAGCTAGATGGGAGCCAGATTGAGGGCTTTGTTATCAGGCTGAAAAGTTACTCGATTATCCTAGAAACAAGAGAGAACTACAAAGCTTTTTGAGTAGGGAAATGGTGCAGTCACACCTGTGCTTTGGGAATTTTATTTTAGTAGCATTGGGGAAGAAAGAATGGAGAAAAAGGAGTCTGAAAGGGGGAAAATCTATTTGACTATGGCTTTCTAATTGACTTTTGATATGAACTTTGATTTTTAGCTTTTCACTACAGAGATTCTTGGCTAAGCAAGCAGTCAGCTATCTCTCTGTGGCTTATTTCTAAAGGTTTACTTAAAAAAGAGCAAGGACGTGATAAAAATTACAGTAGATGTGCTTTAGGGAATTGTGCAAAAGAATCTGTAAGTTTAAAGCAAAATCAAAACATCTGTTCAAGAAAATTTCTCAGAGGTAATATGGCAAAAAAAAAAATGAAGTATATAGACTGAAAGGATAGATGGAGATTGTAATTCCAGAGAGAGATGAATTCTGTTATTGAAGATGAATAATGTTTTTTTAACCTTTTTCAATTAAATATACTTTAAAGAAAACAAAAAAGTTTTCTCTTCAGAAATTTGCTTCCCTGTCTATCTTCTCATAGTTCTTTCCCTTGTCTTTAAAGTATTAATATTCCCTCCCACCCGCACCCCTTTTGTGCGTCATTTGTATGTGTTAGGATCTACCAAAAATATGAATACTATCAATATAGGACTTCTGAAAAGAGACCAAAATTATCCATAAGCTTCTTTCTGCATTATATTTTCGTATATAAGACTAAACTTAAGAAAATTTGTCACATGTCTATTATATACTATTTTTATTGCTAGGTAAGCTTGAAAAATAGTGTTAAACCTAAATTGCTTAAAAAAAAAAACTATCATAGAACGACAGATTGAGTTGGAAAGTTCCTTAGGGATCATCTACTACAGATCCTTTATTTTTAGTTAAGAAAACTGACCCATGGATATAGCTATAGCTTCTTGTGCTTACTGCAGATTAAAGGAGATGAGTTGCTAATCTCCCAGACTGTCAAGGGACAGACCAATCATTGATAGGAGGCTTTCTTCTTCACTACACTATAACCAAAGAGTAAATGCTCATTAAGAGTGAACTGTGGATTATTAAGGGTTTTGATGAAAAAAGAATCAGTGAATACTTTAAATGACAATGATCTACAAACCATGTTAAAACAGCATCATAAGTTGATTTTTGTTCTCATGGTTAGGTAATAGTAGAGAAATTCAGCCTCATACAATCGTGCAAAGGTATATCATTCACCTTCTCAGTCATTCAATTCAGTAAGTCTGTCATTTCTCAAAGGAAAGCACCTTCCCCTGGTCACTGTTCTCCTATATGTGCAACTTCTCCCATTAGAATATCAGCTTCCCTAATGGTAGGAAGTTTCTTGATGATTTGTATACTTGATACTTTAACCCAATATATAGCACATGGTATATACACTTAGAGAATTTCAATCATTCATTCAATTATTTATTCAGTAAAAGATTATAATCCTTTAAGTGTTACAGTATTATGTGAGTTGTAAAAAAAAAGAAAATAAAACCATTATTCCTGCCATGTATAGTCATTTTTGTTTTCTTATTATTTTTTTAGATTTATGTTATATATATTTGAAATGCTCAATGTATTATATTTGGAAATTGGAAGCAATGATGTTTTCAAATAAAAAATGACATAATAATAAGGAATGGTAATATATAATACATAAGGATGCCCAAGATGGGAATGGAGAGTGGGAAAATTTAAATTTAGAACTCCAAGCATACTGTTTGTCCAATCAAAATCTTTTATGTTCACTAGTGGTTTCTGAAATTTTAAGAGAGTATATTATTGGGGAGGGGGCACTTGAGAAAGAGGAACCTTGCCTTGGTGGAGAGTAGGAGACATATTAAAGTGAAAAGAGCCCTAATCTGGGACTCAGGAGACTGAGGTTCTAGTCTCAACTCTGTTATTAAATGACTATGTAGCCTTGACCCAGTCACTTAACTTTTGGGCTTTGGTTCCCTCATCTATGAAATGAGGTGTTTGAATTGAATTAATTCTAATACTGCTTCCAAGTATAAAATTTGTTGGTTGTACAGTCAGGATATACCCCCCCCCCCATCATTTTGCAGAGAAATTTCAACTAAATCTTTATATTGCCTTCTGCTTTTCCATATTTTTTCATCATCATTCATGTTTTTTCCCCTATACTGAAAGCTGGACACCATAAAAGCAGTTCCCAGTGACTAATTTTATATCTTTAACATTTATTATTTGAACTTGGGAAGTCTCCTTTAAAAATAAATTATCATAAGGTCTTAAGTATGGGCTTCAAGGTGACCATGTCATATTAGACCATTGTCCAATCCATCATTTAATGAATGTATCATTTAAAATGTTGTCAAGTTTGAGAGTATAAAGCAGCAACTCACAATCTGGTAAATGAATTTTTGTGTCCACCCATTATCAGTGGTGTTAGAAGTGGGCCTGACTCCAGCCAAGTATCTTATTCAGGTTCCATATTGGCATGAAATGAGCAATTCATAGGTTACTCAGGAATGAGCAAAGAGTTTACTTAATCATAGTATGGAAACTGTATTCAACAAGGATAGCACTTAGCTATAGACCTGAAATTTTTGGTGAACAGGGCAGAGTATAACAACTCTGATGGTCTTGGGACATCTGCCAAGTCTAAAGGTCCACAGCTACAGGTGAGTGGACCTTTTTATGCACTTAAGTGACCGGGTAGCTTTGTCAGTACTGCCAGCAACTAGCAGGAAGTTTTCTCAAGGGAAGTATAACCTGAGCCCTAGCACCTTAGGCCAATCAACACTCAGTGGTTACTTTGTAGTATTTCAAAGAAAATCTGACTTAGCTTGCGTGGAGGAAGGTGTTAGGATATTGCTCCTACCACATAAGGGAAAAGAGCAAGATGAATTATTTTTGACATTCTATTTTTTAATGAAAAAATAATTTTCCTTGCTTTTGTAAAAATCCATTTATTACTTACCCCTCTCTTTGGATTTATAGTGGTCACTGTAGGTTATAAATGGACAGACTTTCAATTGACTAGACTAAAAAAGTATATTTTATAAATTATTTATAATTAGTAGCATTTTCATAATAGAACTATGGATCAATTTAATGGTATTTTTCCTTCATAAACTATATTCCAGGTATATTTTGATGGGAAAGAATACTTTCTCTTAATTATTCCTTAATAAACATATGAGATCCTCTAAATGTTAGAACAAGTCACTATCCAC
The DNA here is from genome assembly GCA_011680675.1 of Gymnobelideus leadbeateri. NCBI lineage: Eukaryota > Metazoa > Chordata > Mammalia > Diprotodontia > Petauridae > Gymnobelideus > Gymnobelideus leadbeateri. Next base: position 204,602 of record WOXC01006433.1, read on the forward strand.
TGAGCTGTGTCCAAAAGCTGTCAGTTATGTCTGTCCCTTGAAAAATAAGCACATAAGTGCTCAAAGAAATATATTAGTCTGTCATTTTATCATTTAAGGTTTTGTAACAAGAAATATCAGTATGTTAAATTTACCATTTCCATTCTTCATTTATGAAATGACTTTTCCTCTAGAATATAATCTGTCACATGTAGAAAAAAGTGATAAGATATTTGATTGTACTGCCTGTCATTTTGCCATTAAAGACTTTTGGTGCATTCATATATTTAATGATTTGGCCAGAGGCAGCTCTTAAAAACATTTAATCTTCTTTAAAATAACATTTTACATGATTTCTGTGGATTTGTGGCATTATTTGGTGAATATGATTGTCCATAATGAAATCCACATTTAATTCAAAGCAAGTATTAGAGTTGAACAATTTTGAAAGTAATGATGTAGAATTGGTATAATTCTAACATGTAACAAGACATCAATATAATATTCCCTAACTGGAAAGAGATGAGACATTGACCAGACTGGTTAGGTCTTTAACTAGAATTGCTTCAAATTTTTTGTCATTGATGAAAGTCATCGGACATAGACTAAGACCAAAGGTTGAAACATTGTGCTTTTTACTATTCATTCCTGGGATAACTAGGAGAATTAAAAAAAAGAAGATTGTTCACATAAAATATGTTTTTGCATTATAAGAGAATCATGCCACATTAATTATATCTCATCTAAAATAAAAACTACAAAATATTTTCCTAAATGATTTATAAAGTTAGTTTCTCTTGCTGTCACAGAACTCCATATACAGAATCCCATGTTTGCATATTAGCCAGTTTACTCTCTACCTTGAATTAAAAAAAAAAGTTTTACCATACCAGTAGTAATAAGCATGGCAGATTGAGACAAGCATCATCTTTCCTCCTCAGAACTCCCCTTCTGCCTAGTTTCCCTAAACTTGAACCCAAATCTCCAAACCTTTTATTTTTTTCACTCATATATTATTAGCAAGCCCCTCTCTGCCTTCAGTAGCATTCTGCCACTTTTTATGCAAATGATCTAATTTTCTGTTGTCAAATTCATTCTCTAGGTCCTACAGATTTCACGCCTAGATTTCTGTAATTATCTATTTGATTACCTGTTGGGTTTTTTTTTGTTGTTGTTGTTGTTATTTATTTTAGTCTGTTTTGTACATAAAAATATCTTGAGATGAAGAAATCAAAGAGAAGAACATAGGGTCCTAGAACCTGATAGAGTTCATATATGTTTTTCCTTGAGGTGATAGGCCTGACACTTTTCATAGACGTTAAATACAGAAGAAACATTGTGGATCACCAGTCCAACCCAATTATTCACAAATAAGAAAACAGACCTGGAGAACAGAAATAATTTGTATTAATAGCAGAGCCTGGGTTCCAACCAAGGTTTGTTTGTTTGTTTTTTAAATTCTAAATACATAATTCTTTCCATTACAATACACTTAATGTATGATGTTAATATTCCTGTGAATTTTTATTTTTATCTGATGCTTACTTTTGGTGCCTTATCTGCCTAAGATATATTCATTCTGATGACCAGAAGGAGTTAGTGTGTGATAAATTAGGGAGATGTGAGAAGATCAGAATTCCAAGACCTAATTCACATTACTCATAACCCACAGGTGGTGAGGTGGGGGACAGAGGAATATAATCTGGCTTCAAGAAGCCCTATTTCTGGATTATAGAAAATCCATAATCAATCTTGGGGGAAGGCACCCCAAAGAGAGGAGATTTAGATTTTTTAAAAAAATTCATATTCCCTGATTCATTAAACCTCCACTTAGAATTATTCTAGGAAAACATCATTAAATAAAACATAGGTTTGGCTCATGTCTAGACACTTCACCAAGAAAGAATCCATTGTAGAAAAAGTTATTTAATGTACTAAGCAGTAGATATCAAATATGGAAAAGCAATTTCCCCCATTACACAAATATACAAAATGTTTAAACTTTAAAAGCCTTGTAACTACACATTGACAAATACTTAAAACATGAAACGGTAGCACATAACAAAGGAGCTCATGAACAAATACAAAAACACATGTTATGTCTCACTTCTATTATACTCTACCAGAGGTAAAGGCTCCTAGGAGAGTTGGACTGCTGAACAGAATCACCTCAGTCCATACTGTTGGAATAGCAACTCAAGATCAAGGTCTTCTGGCCAGTCAGGGCACAAAATTCATTCTCCTTGTGGTGCTTATATTCTCATCCAAGAAGAGGCAGAGTTGTAGGAAATACCCACAGCTGTCAGCACCAGGACTTGTCAATGACTCTAGACCTATAGAACACAACTGGTAGCCAACAAGGCTGCAAACAAGACCACTCTTTCTTCACCTATGTGCAAGTGAACAAACAAAAAAAAAAGATCTAGCCATGAATAAAAAGTTGGGGGGAGCAAGCATGGGATCTAATGGAAAGGGCCAGGGCAGAAGTTCAGTTGTATGGAAAATACAAGTATACCAGATCAGGACAACTCCCTTCTTTATTCTCATTGTATTCTACTCATCTCTCAGTGCTAATGTAAGTCAAAATATTTTCTCTTTCTATTGTTTTTTACCACATCTCTGAATTTCATAGCCATTAACTTTCCATCATTTTAAAAATCAAAAAGTCTTTTCACTGCTACATCAAAAATCTTCTATCAGATAAATTCATCCTACCTGTTTCTGTTTTAATGATACTTGGATTTCATATAGTTCTACTAATCTGTTTAGGTCTATTAAAACTACCCCCCCCCCCCAATTCTTTCCTCTATTGTGCTTCCAAGCTTCTGTTGAAGTAATACCAAATGCAAAAAAAATTACATTTCCTTGCATATGCAATCATTTTAATTGAAATACATTTCAAGAAATTTTCCCATTATCCTCATTTAAATTATAAACTATTTGAGAACTGAGGTCCTAACTATTAACTATCCATTCTTGGCATCTAGTATATTGCTTATTGTAAATGTGGACATTCAATGTATATTTGTCCATTTGAGTTAGGGAAACTTTCCAAATATAGCCTTAGTTATGAATCGATGGAGTTATAATTAATTTACCTGATTTTTTTATCTTTTTTTGCTTGTAAGCATTACATAAAAACAAAATTGAAAGAGGCTTGTGTCAGCAAGTACAAGTCTTTTATGTATGAGAGCCAGATTATCCATCCTCTTATTTAAAGGTTCTATATGTGGATCAGCTTACATCCTTACACAGAAATAGAATTGTGACAAGAAACTCAAGGAATGGCCTGTATTTTATATTTATCCACTAAATAATAAGTTTGAACTCTGAGTATGCTTATGTAGCTTATATTGTAGATAGATGACTATCTCTTCACAGGAAGGCTAGAAGTTTAATTCCTAATTGCAGTGCAAGGGAATAGAATTATGAAGTTTTTTAAAGCTAAAATAAAAATGGAAGCATGACGGGGAAGGGCAGACTTCAGGAATTTCTAGCAATCTGCAGGTTTGGAGATTATAGCCATCAAAGCAGCAACAACAAATGGGTTGTAGTATAAATAGTCAAAATTTTCCTAGGTTTCAATTCTTAACTTTTTATCGAGCATTTTAAATACTTACAGGTAGAATTTCATAGTCACATTCTCCACATAGTTGCCAACATCTCAATTCTTCATCACCAACTAGAAATAGAAGATTTTGAGGAAGAAGGTTATCCTCTGAAGCCTAGATAGATAAATAATTAATTGATAGATAGATGGATATGTAATTATAGACACACACATATACATATAAACATATAAAATTATACACAGGAATATGTATAGATGCATGTGTTAACATACAGGTATACATATGTGTATGTATACATATATGTGTATGTATGCATATATACATATACTGCCTTCAATTTGACACTATGTCCTTCAACTTTCTAGAGGAAATCAATGGAAGGTAGTTCTAACTGAAAATTACTTTAGGTAGTGTACTGTATGCCTAATAAGAAGAGCTACAAAAATTGTTAGTAGACATAATTATTCCTCAATTCATGATTCCCAACATTTGTGCAATTGAATGTACTCTCTCTATCAGTCTGATAGGCCAATGCAGACTTAGTAAAGCATGTTCTTTTAACATATGTAATTTTAGTGATAGCAATTCATTTTAAATTCAACAGGGGTATTAAATGGGAAGAAGATAGTGGAAAGGGGAGAGAGGCTAGGAGAGAATACATTTGGAAAATTAAAAAGAATTTTGTAAGCCAGGCTTTTCCCTAAAACAAGACCCCACTTTTTAATACCAGTATTTTTCCTGGAGCTGTTTTATGGCTTTGAATTATATCACTTTGCAGTCTCTAAGATTTTAATTTAACAATTAGTGAGCAATGGAGATGTTTGTGGTTGCCATAAGTAGTTTAAAACATATTATAATCATGTAATTAACATGAGACATAGTCTAAAGGATGCCATCAAGGAAAGGCTTGACAAAAGTAATAAACCAGAAATGTAGCAGGTGTCTGTGTTCTCCAATGAAATCCATAGAGTCCAACAAAAGGAATTTCCCCACTCCCCGCCTCCCAGGCTTGTTGGATGGACCACCTCATGGAAGATGAAGTTATGAGAGTTCATAGGGGAAAATCACACAGGCTAGAAGAATATGGGTGTGTTGCAATTTGCATTGTTGGAGGGATCCCACAGTGTAGTTCGTCCTAAAAGTTAGTTAAAAAGAAATTATTGTGAATGTCATACTACTGAATACTCAAGAAGATATCTACTCCTTTAAAATAGAAAAATAAAGATTTTAAGGGAGGGAGAAAGAATTCAACTTTAATTTCCCTCTATTAATATAAACTTATTTTTGTGTCTAAAGTGAGTCAATTCATCACAACTCTACCACCTCCCCATTCTCTCTATATTTTAACCCTTTTTATATAAGCTATCTTTCATAATACACGTGTATGCATAGATGCACTTGTTTTTTTGTTTTGTTTTTTTTTAAGCAATTGGGGTTAAGTAACTTGCTCAAGGTTACACGGCTAGTCATTATTTATGTGTGGGTGCTCATTTTCTGAGGCCGGATTCAATCCCGGGTCATCCCAACTCCGAGGCCGGCGCTCTTATTCACTGCGCCACCTAGCCGCCCCGATGCACTTGTTAATATGCCGTATGTGTATATATCTATTAGAAATAGATCTAAATAATTTTTTCTTTCACATAATCTGTCATATTTGAAGCAGTTTTAGTATGTTTGTTTGACTAGAACAAGAGATTGCTGATAGTCTGAATATCACACTTGTATTCCAGAAACATCAAAAGGTATCTAGGCAAGGGTGGCTAGGTGATGCAATGAATAGAGCACCTGTCCTTGAGTCAGGAGGAACTGAGTTCAAATGTGGCCTCCGACACTTAACACTTGCTAGCCATGTGACCTTGGGCAAGTCACATAACCCCAATTGCCCTGCCTTCCCCCCTCCAAAAAGCAATGAAAAAAAATAAAGTTAAAAAAAGGTATCTAGTGAACAGAGCACCTGACCTGTAGTCAGAAAGACCTGAGTTCAAATCCATTATTGGGCAATTACTATCTGGGTGGCTCTGGGCAAGTCATGTAATATCTGTCTGTCTGAGTTTCCTCATCTGTAAAATGGGGGTAAAACAGTACTTTTCTTCCAGGTTTGTTGTGAGTTTAAAACCAATAATGCATTATACAAATCTGAAAACATTATATAAATGATAACTGCCATTAATGTCATCATCATCATCATCATCATCATCATCATCATCATCATCATCATCATCATAAGACCCATAAGAAAACCTTTAGATTATTAGTAGATTTTCTATGGAGAATCCACAAGAATGTGTTTGGGTTCTACATTCAGAGAAAGAGAGTGCTAATATCCATGAACCATTAAAGTTTTGATACTAAGTTTCAAGACCCAGAAGTTCTTTATATTTGTTGTAGGAAATCATAGGGGTCATACTTAAAGCTTTTTTTGTTGTTGTTTTGTTTTGTTTTTTGCTTTTTTGGGGGAGGGCAATTGGGGTTGAGGTCACATGGCTAGTTTTTGTGTGTTAAGTGTCTGAGGCCGGATTTGTGCTCAGGTCCTCCTGACTCCAGGGCCAGTGCTCTATTCACTGCACCATCAAGCCGCTCCACACTTAAAGATTCTTGGTTGGGGTATTCAAATTCAACTTAAAATAATAGTTTTTTTTTCCCCAGGAAACATTTTCAGTTTGGAGAATTTCCTGACTTCTTTAAACAAGTGGGAAATGATCAGATATCAAAAGAAATAACTATTCGTCACTCTTCATATCACATACATTGGTAAATTCTAGTGCTTTTTGTTTTTTGGTGTCTTCATCCTGAAGCTTCCTATTTACTCTATGGATTGGCAAAAAGTACAAACCTTCAGCTTTAAAATCTTTCAACTTGATACCTCATTCTTTCTTCAATTTTCACTTGACTGTGATTACAGTTCATAAAGAGAGAATTATAAGCACAATCCGTTTGCTAATATAGTTTATCTGCTCTAGAAAAACAGATTATTTAAACAGTCATTGTTATATCACACTTCCATGCCTTATTTCAATTTAAAATTGTACTGAAATGTAATTCACAAAATCAGCAATCATGTCTTCTCCTCCTGAAACTATACATTTTTGTTACTAAATTTGACATGTGGAATTTAGGATTGCCAGTTCCAAAATTATATTAAATTCTCACTAGAAATCTCATTGAAATGATTCCATGGGGAACCTCAATTTTTAGGGTGAGAAATAGTTGGGAATTTTATCAGCAAAATGTTAAGTATTTAGAAAGGTTATTTATACAAAAGTATACTGGTTACTTTCATCTTTTCCCTGGTCCATAGCCATTATAATCTTAAGAACATGAAAGACATAAATGGAATTTTATCCCAGTATTTTGTAGTTAGTTTAAAAATAGTCAATTTTAGCTAGATTGCTATCTATTTTATCTTATTTCCAGAAATAAACATTTATTGCAATGTTCATGATGAAGCTACAAATTCTTAGACTTGTTTGCAATCTCACTTCTCAATTTCAGTTAAGATTGAAGGGAGTCAAAGTTGTTCAATTATACTTAACCATGTGGTGGAGGAGATTCGGACAGCTTAATGACTCTATTATCTCTCCTGTTCTATGTAGATTTTTTAAATAAAAAGTTTCAAACACATAGTGATTTTTTGAGTATAAAAATTAGATACTGAACAATGTGTTCATTCAGACCCAGATGAGTAGGTATAACATTGATCAAAATTATACCCACAAAATATTTTTGGATACAATGGCATGAAGTGTGCCAAAATGGTCTGCTTATCTGTAATATGGAATGACAGGAAAGATTGTATCCATTTTGGGAAGGAAGAAAAATTGAGCAGTTTGTATTTTATCTTAAAGACATTATGGACTCACGGAAGTTTTTTGAGCAGGGGAGTAATATAAGACTATATTTTGGCATCTATCCCCCAGTAGGATCAGAGAGGAAGAGCTCGGAAGGTGGGAGCCTAGTTAAGAAGGGTTATAAATAAGTTATAAATACATATATTTGTTCATTATTGAAAGGAAAAAGGAACTTTTAAAAATAATTTTTAGCAGATTGCATGTTAAGTATTAATCACAAGTTGTCCTGAACTCTCCTGCTGCTCTGTCTATGCAGATCATTGCATTTCAAAGATAAATATGCCAGGGTAGATTATATGAGTGAGGACTACAACAGAGAATGCTTTTAAGTGTTTCCCCCCCCCCCCATCCCCCTTTATTTTACTTCACAGTCAGAGGTATGTTAGGGCAATCTGCAAACTGGTAAATTGAACTTAGATCTCCTACCTCAATATAATGGTGATACAGAGATGTTTGTGATTTTTTTTTTCTATTGTGATACTTCCTGTTTGTGCTTTGATTACCACAGAAGCCATAAACTGTGATAGCAAACAGTAATTAGCTAATAGCTGGCTGAGAAAAGATGCTGGTGTGCGTTTGGTATAAACATTTCTTAAAACCTAAGGTCAGGTGATTCTTCATTGTCATTTGGAGTTAATCTTTATCTTTTCTATGTAACTCATCACTTTTTATCACTCTCAAGTCTCATATGGTGCTCCAGTATACAGTTCAGAGCCATGTACATTATTAGTCAACTCATGATTATCTGAATTCTCTATGATCCTCCTACCACTTTCTTTAACTTAATAGAGTCCAACCCCTCCAGCCCTGACTTAATAGAACCCAAGAACCCCCATGTAGTTTTTTTTTTTCTGAATTGTTGTCTTTCCTTTTTTATTCAACAAAACTCTTTTATTTTATCCTGGATTCTCTTTCTAACTGGCTTATTGGAGTTTCTTCTACACCACTAATTTCATACACACATACATACAAACATACATCACATACACACACATATATACACATATACATACACATATGTATATATGTGTATACATATATATATATATATATATATATATATATATACGTGTGTGTGTATGTGTACGCACACCTTTATTACCTTACCCTGTGTCTGGTTATGAATTCTTCCACCGTCCATAATTGTGGAAAAGATGTAGGCTGCTGTTCTCTTTTCATATACAGATAATTTATCCATTTGGAATTTGCTGTGCATATATTGTGGATTTTGATCCAAACCTATTTTCTTTCAAACTGTTTTCCAGTTTTCTGACAGTTCTTTGTCAAATAAAAAAATCCTTTCTTTCATAGTTTAAGTTCATGTATGTATTGAAATGCTAGACTATTCTATACATTGGCTTCTAGATTTTGCTTATCTAATCTATCCCAGTGACATAATTTCCTATTTTGTATTCAGTACAAGATTTTGATAATTACTGTATACCTGTACTATAAATTGAGAAATGCTAATGTCAAACTCCGTTTAGTGATTTATTTTTCCTATACTATATTGCCCTTGATATTCTTTATTTTTTATTCTTCCATATGAATTTTTACAATTTTATCTAATTGTATAAAATAATCCCATCATGGTTTAACCAGTATCACACTAAGTTTGTAGTATAAATACAGCAGTTTTAGATAGTCTTTTCTCTCTGGATTTTCATGACACTGTTCTTTCTATGATCCTCTTCCCATCTCCCTATCTCTCCTTTCCTGAATCATCACCATTGCCATGTTCACTGTTTGTGAAACAGAAGACTCTTTCCTAGGCCCTCTTTCTATTTTTCTCATTAAGTGAATCTCACTTAGTTAATTTATCAGTTCCTGAAAAAATTATTAAATTATTATCTCTATGCCAATGATTCCCTTATCTGTATACCCACCTCTAGTCTCTGTTGAACTCTAGTCCCACATCCCAAACTAAGCATCTCAGTAATGGAATACATTATTTATCCCCCAAAACATTTTGCTTTTCTGAAATTCCATATTATTGTTGAGGGTAAGACCCTTCACCTTCCTGAATCTGCGGTATCACTCTGACACTTAACTAAATTATAAGAGTGCATCTGAGTTGGTAGAGGGAGTTCCCACACCCTTGAAATCATAGGTCTTCAATATAGTAATACTATTTTATGATGTCTTCATTGACTCACTCATTATTTAAAGTATAATACCATCATTTTAGCTCTGTTCATGTCTTGGTATTTTAAAATTGTTTCTTATATGCAGAAAATTATTGCATTCTGTTCTGTAAATCATTCTTCAATACATTCCCATTTAATGTGAGTTTATGTCATTATTATTCAAGGCTATAATAATTAAGTTTTATTTTTCCATTTATCAGATCTTTATATTACTTGAGCTGTATATCCTCTTGTCTGCTTATAAAACTCTTTGACATGGAAGTTCTATTTCCCACCATCTGTTTAAAATGATCAATTGTGAGGTGGCTAGGTGGTGCAGTGAATAGAACATCAGCCCTGGAGTCAGGAGGACCTGAGTTCAAATCCGGCCTCAGACATTAACACAAAAACTAGCCATGTGACCTTGGGCAAGTCATTTAACCCCAATTGCCCTCCAAAAAGCAAAATAATAGTAATAATAATAATAATAAAACCATCAATTGTTTGGCCTTACTAATTCTTTAAGAGTTCATCTTAAACTTCCCCTCTTTATATTAACTTTTAATTCCTTTGTTAAGCTTCTCATCTCCTCTCATCTCATCTATTCTGGGGATACTTGCAATATTTCCCTCTCATTTCTTGGATAGCTGATTACTGTAATTGTAGTATTATTTTCTTTTGAAAATCTCTTTCTTTCACCCTATATGTTCAGTATATGAAGACCTCTTGTGTGAGACATATATATGTATGTATGTATATATGTATATATATGTGTGTGTACATATATATATATACACATATATATATATATTCTTTTGGTTTTGTTGCTGACTTCTGTTTTTTCTGCCATGTTAACTTTGTTTAACAGCAGCAATAAATCAGCATCCATTTATTAAGTGCTTACTAAGTGACATTATGATAGGTGCTGGGAAAGGAAAAATCATTTGACATAGACCCTGCTTTGAATGTAAATAGATGTTTTCATTCATTTGAGATAAAATTGATATAAAGTATTTTTTTAAGTTTTCACTTTAGCCCTAGTTAATAAATTTATACTAATCAAGCTAAAAGAGCTGTCAGAGGGAAACAGGGCCAAGATGGAAGAGAAAAGGCAATGACTCTCCTGAGCTCTCCCCCAAACCCCTCCAATAACCTTTAAATAATTCCATAAAACAATTCCTGGAGCAGCAGAACCCACAAATGTATGGGGTGGAATATTTTTTCTTGCCAAAGACAAACTAGAAGGTTAGCAGGAAAGATCTGTTGCAGCTGGGTGAAGGTGGAGTGCAGTCTAGCACAAGAATATACCAGCAGAGCCCCAGCCCCAACAAACCAGGAGCAGGCCTGAGGAGCCACTGAATCAGCAGCATCAATAAGTAAGTTGAAAACTGATCAGAAGGAGATTATAGGGATCTCTTTGCTGGCATTGAGGGCATGACTGTTGCTTTGCCCATACTCAGATCTGGATGTAGATCTGGAACCAGAGTGGTGGTTGTATAAATAAAAAGACAGAATTATATGAGAGATCTTGTGATGATATTAAGCATGCTTATTAACAGACTGGATCTGTGGAATGAATGAGAGTAAGTAGTCAAAGCTAGCACCAATGTTACAAGGAAATGATTAGGAGGCTAGTGCCCTTGGCAATAACAGAGAAGCCCAGAAAAGGAGAGGGTTTCAGGAAAAAAGTAATGAGTTCTCTTTTGGACCTGTTGAGTTTGAGATGTTAAGAGAATATCCATTTTGAGGTGTGGGACTATAGATCAGGAGATATATCAGAGCTACACACACACACACACACACACACACACACACACACACACACACGCGCGCGCGCGCGCACACACACAATACAGTCAACTATTATTCTCTATGCAGATAATTCCCAGATCTATTTATCTCTTGATCTATCTAATCTATCTATCTATACATCTATGAATCTGCATATAGTAACTGAATTCATGGAAACTAATGAGATCCCCATGTAAAAGACTAATCATTGATCAAGAGCAGAACCCAAAACTTAAAGCTGTTTTAGAAAGGATTTTATTCAGTTGATTTGGCAAAGTAGAGAGACCCATGGAAAGGTGTCTTGGAAAGGTCCCTCTCATGGAAAGTGAACTATAACTCTCCTTCCCAATTCTCTGTGAGGTTTATTTTGTATAGAGCTGTATTTTTTTGGTATTTTTTGTATAGAGCTGTATTTTTTGTATTTTATATAGAGCTGAAACAAAGGTCCAAACAAACACACAAACTGCTACACAAGGCAGTTTGTTTAAGATGAATATCAGCAGGTAAATATACATATTCAATAAAATTTGGACAAAGCCAAAACTTAAGCTATTGCGCGGACCCAAAACACAAACACTTGGGATGGAACTAAGACCTTTGTAGTCATAGCCAGTTTTCCTGGAGGGTCACTGAAGTGAACATGAAATAATCTCTAGTCACAAATAAGCTAAGTTTAAATGATATAATAATAAATAAGGCTTTTAAAAGCACTATGAAAAGTATTTTCTACAGCATGAAGGAAAAATAGAGGAGTGCTCAGGAGAGAACATTAGGGGTTTTCCTTGGTTATTGGACCTGACACAGATGAAGAACTGGCGTAAGAAAATGAGGAATTGACAGACAGCAATGAGGAGAGAGGAGTATCACAAGATCCTGCAAAGGTGTGTGATCAAAGGTGTTGAATGCTACAAAGCAGTGAAAAAGGATGATAAGTGAGTAAAGGCCATTAGATTTGACAATTAAGTTGGAGATAGCAATTTCAGATGAATAATGATGCCAGAGAGGGTGTTGATGAACCCTGGATGTTCAAATATCTCCCATAGAGCCCGTACAAGTTGCATTCACATTCATTCAAAAGGAAATATATGAAATACATAAAAGGCCAAACTATTGATGTATGCAAGAAGAAGAGTTCTAGAGAATTAAAGTTCTTATAAAGAAACCAAATCATTTTACACTTCTATGTATAAAAAAGTAAATTGTTTACCTAATCTCTGATGTGCTCTAATGATACAATCATCAGATTCAATAATTCAACAAATATTTAGTTGTGGGTGGAAAGTTCTATAAATAACTATTCCTTGCATACTATGTGTAAAGCATTGTTCAAGTTGTTATGGACATAAAAGCACAAAATAAAACAATTCCTAACCTCAAAGTGCATTCTGCTAGGGAGGATTACCATGTTCCAATTCATTCAAAGCAAATACAAGGCAATTTGGTAGAAAGGCACTAGCAGTTTGGGTGTTAGGTAAAAGCCTTAGGAAGGAGAAGATGTCTGAACTGAGCCTTGAAGATAGGATCGTGAAAGAGTCTAAGAGATGGAGTTCAGTAGTGAGTACATTGCAAACAGTGGGCACAGTTTGTGCAAGACAAAAACAAAACAGATCTTGCCCTCAAAGAATATTCTGTTTGGGGAATATAATATATACACAGATCAACAGGAAATGAATGGAGGAGAGCTTTAAGAGAAATTTGTGTTCTAAAAGACAGAGGGTAAAGGGGAGAATATTCTAGACATGAGGGAAAAATTGTAAAAGCACTAAAGCTGAAAGATGAAATATTATATAAAGGAAACCAAAAGTATGCTAGTTTGACCAAAATGCAATGTATATAAAGGAGAGTGATATGAAATAAATCAGGGAAAAGAGGTTGGTTTGTGAAAGCCTTAAAAATCACGTATAGGTATTTTTATTTTGTTGTTCAGTTGTGTCCAGCTCTTCATGACACCATTAGAGAGTTTCTTGGCAAAAATACTGTAATGGTTTGCCATTTTCTTCACCTGCTTATTTTACAGATGAGGAAGCTGAGGCAAAAAGCATTAAATGATTTGTCCAGGGACACACAGCTAGTAAGTGTCTGAGGCTGGATTTGAACTCAGAGAGATCTGACTCCAGGCCCAATGCTATCTACTGTACTATCTAGTTGCCCTTTTTTTATTTTAACCCAGAGGAAAAATGAAAACTTCTTTTTTTTTTAAACAAATGCTTTATTAACTTCTGGTTTACATCATTCATTTCCACCAGATTTTGAGTTACAATTTTTCCCCCATTTTTCCCCTACCCACCACCCCAGAATAGCAGTCCCACTGGATATCCCCTCATCCAATCTGCTCTCTCCCATATCTTCTCCCATACCCCCTTCGACTTTGCCATTAGGGCAAGGTGAATCTCTAAGCCCCAATGTCTGGACATCTTATGAAAAATAAAATGAAAACTTCTTAATCAAGGGGGTGGCAAGATCAGATCTATATTTTAGGAATATCAATTTTATAACTGTGTGGAAGAAGGATTAGAGAGGGGAGAGACATGTAATAATAAGACCAATCTAGAAGTTAATACAATACTACAGAAGAGAGGTAATGAGGACCCAAACTTGAGTGGTAGCCAGGTGAGTGGAGAGAAAGGGAGACTTCCAAGAGGTGGTAACATTGACTCCTGGAGGTTAAAGAGAGTGAAGAATTGGGCATAATTCTGAGCTTGCTTCATTTATCTATGTTGTATGGAAATGGGGTGTTTTCTTAAGTGAATTTACCAAATGATTAAATCTAACCCTTTCAGGTACCCAGATTTTACTTAAATTATTTTGGTACCTAGATATTGAATATTTCTAAAATTGACTTAGCCAGTTCATTGCCTTTATAAATGAAATAAGAAAAAAAGTCTTTTCTTGATTACTCAGGCTCATTATTCTAACCATTTAATATTGTATAGAGAGGTTTTGAAGTGTGTAAGACTAAGTTTGTCCCTTACTTGAACACTTCTTCCTTCTGCATAAGCTGGTCATTCTTTTCCTCCATTGCTTTCAATGGTCCTTTCTTGATATTTTGTTTAGTTCTACGTCCTGCCTCACCCCACTATCCATATTGTATGTAATCTTCTATAATCTAGAAGAATTAAAGGTTACCAGGACACTGGTGATAACATTTTTAAAAATCAACAATTTTGTGAACAATTCTAGGTTGATAGATTCATATGTATGGCCCTGAGGGTTTTTCATATCTAGCTAACAAGATTAATTCAACACAACCCAAAACTATTAAGTACCTGTGCTGTATGGGGAATATCATAAGATGATCCATGACAAATTTGCCATTAGTATATTTTCAATTGGGAAATTCTGCTTAAATATAAAATAGCATTCCTCAGTCAACATGGAGATTTCTGAAAAATTGTGCTTCACAAATAGAAATTAAAGTTTTTAAGATGCATCATTTGCTATAGTATCTATGGTAAATTTGGATTTGGGCATTTATAAATTGGGTAAAGAGTGTACTGCTCTTAGTGTTTAGAAGTGGGGGAGATAAGAGCTTAGTAATCATTTGTTCCTTTAAAATACCGTTACCCAAATGCTGTGTGCATCCACAGAACTGACATTATCTAAGAGGCAGCTTATTTGAGTGGGAAGATTATATTACTTGTCAGACAATATTTGTTTGAGGTTCAGCATCGCCACAGCCTAGGTGTGTGCTCTAAGACACATCACTTAACCTCAGCATCATAGGCCCTTAGAATTTGAAGGCTCCTCCAAAGCTTCCTAGCCTAAACAGAACAGGAATGTGCTGTACAACACCACTAGATAGTCATCCATTCTTTACTTAGAGATGGAAAATGAGGGGAAATACACCACCTGCTGAACCAACCCATTCATTTTTTGAACAATTCTAATTCTTAGAAAATTTTTTCCCACATCAAAGCTAAATTTTGTCCTCTGTAGCTTTTACCCTTTGTTTCTAGTTCTACCCTTTTTAGCTAATCAGAATAGGTCAAATAGTTCTTCCCTAATACAGCCCTTTAAATGCTTTAAAGTGTCTACTATGCCTCCCCACTCCTGAAGCCTTCTTTTTGATTTTATGCAAATTAGCAATTTATAAAATACTAAATAAAATGTAGCTCATTATTGGATGCTGCTTGAAAAAATCTGCACATTCCCTTCTAATCCCCCTCAGTGTAGATGCCCTTGATTCATACATAGATAATAAACATAAAGACTTTTCAGATATGACAGGAGACATACTTGTCGATAGTTGCTGACTGATGTTTGCTCAGTCTCTTAATTTTTTTGGTGAGATATGAATAAGATCCTGAATGTTTTCCCACATCTTTGGTATCTTTCCTTCTAATTCCTTGCATATAAGTCTGCCTTAATGTATATCTGAGGGTAGAATAGTTGGGCAAGTTGGACCCAGAGTTTAACAGGAAAGTGGGCTCGATTACCTTTGGGAAATTGACAAGTTCCTTTGGTGACCTCAAACTTCTCATGATAACAAAGCCCCCCAAACAAACAAACAAAATCATTTTACTGTTGTTGGTACAGAGGAGTAAAGTATGAAATAAACTGTCTCTGAGAATTTTTTTTTTTTAAAGCAATTGGGGTTAAGTAACTTGCTCAAGGTTACAGGGCTAGTCATTATTTATGCGTGGGTGCTCATTTTCTGAGGCCGGATCTGATCTCGGGTCATCCAAACTCCGAGGCCGGCACTCTTACTCACTGCGCCACCTAGCCGCCCCTTTAGGGCAATTGGGGTTAAGTAACTTGCCCAAGGTTACAGGGCTAGGTTTTTGTTTGTGCGGATTAAGTGTCTAAGGCCGGATCCGAACTCAGGTCCTTCTGACTCCAGGGCCGACGCTCTACTCACTGCGCCACCTAGCCGCCCCTGAGAATTTTTTTAAAATTAATGTATCACAAACAACAACAGAGAGATTCATAGTGGGTATAGACCCACTGCAATATATGTCCAAGGACTGACCCTGAAGATGAGTAAAAAAAAAGTTATCAAAGACAGGGAAAGAAGATAGAAAAATTACAGGGTAACAGTGAGAGATGCCAAGTGGAGAGCCAGAGGTATCCATTTGTATCCCTGAAATATCAGGAAAAGCAAAGAAGGCCTTCAGCAGATAGGGTGGATCATTTGTGACCAGCTTAGATAACAACATGGACAAAAATCACACAAAATGTGGAGGGATGAGTAAATTATAACCTGCTTGGTTATAGGGAACTTCTGCATTAATGAAACTATAAATTCATTTGAGTATTACAACAGATAATTTACACTTTGCCCAATGAAATAAAGTTCTTCTTTTGACATTCATTAAACCATTTATAAAAGAACTTATGCAGATTGTTTTTAATAATGATTTAGCAAATTATTAGTAATCATTTAGTAAATATGCTTACAACTTATTAACAACTTTTTATGCATGTAGAGCAATAAGTTCTTCTGGTAGGGGTCAGAAGGTGAAACTAGACAGTTTTAACAAGGAGAAGATGGGTTATGCTGTACAATGAGCATTTATTTAGTCCATTACTAAAATGTATAGTCTGCAAGTTGGTTGACTTCAAGATATCTGTGCTACATTTTAGTGTTTTCTTGTTTTAAAAATCAATCTTATCACATGGCCAGAAGAATATGATTGATTTCCTACACTTAATGCAGATGAGTCTGTTATTTTCAGCAAACCACACTTCAGCTTCTGGCTGGATTAAGAAATAATCACTTTTTTTTTTACTGAAATCAATCAAGGTGAACTAAGAATACTTTTAAATATCACAGTATAAATAAGGTCAGTCTTTATATTGATTGTGTCAATAAAGTTGATAAACACTGAATTAGTCTCCCGTGGTTTCAAAAGAGTTCCTTAATCAGGGGATGGAAAAGATTTCTATTTCATTGTATTTTGGAAAATCTTTACAAACACATGTATATTTATTATTTATGTTGGAGATAAATACATGTATATGCATAATTGATGTTTGGGTGTTTGTGTCTTTGTAACTATGGGTAAGGAATAGTAAGACAGATCTGATAAATGAGAGACAAAGTGTGATATAATAAAGACAGTAATAAACCTTGGAAGTTAGAAGATCTGGATTATAACAGCACCTGACATTAACACAACAATAGCATTTTAAGATTTGTAAAATACTTTATAAACAATATCTCTCTAAAGTCTTATGCAGCTTTAAGCTATTAAGACTATTTGTGTATTTATTTTATTTAAGCTATTAAAGCTTAAAACTTCTCTAAGACTTTTAGTACAGTATATATCTAGGTCTCTCCTAGACCCAAATCCACTGTTTTTTTCACAGTACCACACTAGGTCTCTTGTGACTCTGCCACTAACTAGCAGTGTGGTTTTGGGAAAAATCACTCTTCTAAGACTTCATTTTCTCCACTCAAATGAAAATATTGGGTTAGATAAAAATTTCTAATAATACCTATATTTCTATCATTCTATAAGGAATATTTTGTTTATAGCATCATATGATTATTTAGCAAGGGTTTTGTCATTTGGATACCTATTTCATTCATTACTCAATGGAAAAATAACTACTTCTAGGACAGAAATAAATTCTTTGTGTATGATTTTGCTTCGAATGTCTCAGGTAATATCTATCCTACCTTCTACCCAAAACTCTATTCCCTACTAAACCTACTTTCTTTTTTGACTTTGTTATTTCTAGTGACTCCTGACATAGTTATTTCCTTTTTCCTAGTCCTCCAGGATGGAAACCTCCAAATTATTTTAGACTCTTCCCTCTCTCTCATTCCCAATTTCACTCAGTTCTCAAATCCCAGGAATCGTTCCTGCCCTTTGAATTTTATATCTGTCCTTTCTATTTCTACTGGCTCCATTGCCTTCCACCTGTCTTCTATCACAATATCTACCTAACTAGTTTACTCACTTCCAGTCTTGCCTCATTCCATTTCATTCTATATATGGCTTCCAGGTTAATATCCTTAAAGTACAGGTCATATTTTGTCACTTCCCCGCACTGAGAGATTTAATGGTTCCCAGTTGCCTACCAAATTAAATACAAACTACTTAGCCTGGCATCTGTGGCTTTTTATGCTCTGGCCCCAGTCTACCTTTCTAGATTTATCTCTTATATTTCCATAACCTATGTCTCAGCCAAACTAAACTACTGTGTTGAACTGTATTTTCCCACCTCTGTGCCTCATTGTTCATTGTTCTTACAGCTGGAAATTGTCTCCTCCTGCCTCACATTTCATCTTCTTGGAGTCCTTAAAGGTCCAAGTCAAATACCATCTCCTTTATTTTTAATTCCCTTATTGCCCCCATTTAGATGTGATTCTTGTCTCACAAAATCACTAGTTTAATGATTAAGAATTTATAGGAACCTGAATGGAAATCCCTCCACAATAAGCAATCTCTTAAAGGGCTCTATTGAAGGGAACACACTATCTATTGAAAAAGACCATTCCAACTTTTGGATAATTCTCACAGTTGGGAAATTTTTCCTTGCTTTGAATTTAACTCTTGTTCTCTGAAATTTCTATTCACTCTTTCTCAGTCTTCTTTCTGATGCCAAAAAAGATTATTTTTCCCTATGAAAGTCATTCATATACTTAATGAGATTTGATACTACTTGCACTTCCCAAAAATTTACCCTCTTCCAGGCCAGCTACATCTAGTTCTTTTATCTGATCTTTGTTTTTCTTGGTCTCCAGTCTCCTCACTGCCAAGCTCACTTGGAGCTTTACATGTTGTATCTCTTCAAAGTCCATTTTCTAACCCCAACAGCATTTTATATACTTCTTTCAATGTACTTATCACATTCTGCCCTGCAATTATCTGTGTGCTTCTCATTAATAAGGATTATCTCAGCAATATTAAAAAAAACTATTATTAGGTCAGACAATATGTTTTATTTTTTTATCCCTATATCAGCAAGCACGCATCATGATGCCTCCTTGTACTTAGTAGGACTTCAATACATGTTTGTTGAATAAAGACTAGATGTATTGTTGAATAAATACTAGAATGTATTTATTAGATATGGGAGAAGAAAGAAACAATTGTTTTATCTCGGACTAGTCATAGTAAATTGTGTTGCTCACTTTAATTTACAGGAGCAAATTCAAAATTTAACTATTTTCACCCAGTTGTAAAACTATTCAACACTTCTAGGTTGGCTAAACGATATCCCTAAAGTTATTAGTTTGCTTTGTCTCCCTTCAGAAGTATAAACTTCAGCACATGCCCCTGGCTGATGTGTGCTTTGAAATAAATGTATTATGATAGGATTTGGAAAAGATACTCAACTTAACTTAACATTTAAGAATTCACATTTAATTGGCTTGACAATTAAAAGTCCAGCCTATCCTTTCATTACTATTCTGGAGGATATCTAAGAGACTGGGTCATTTGGTGTGCCTCATGTATGGAGAGATTCCCAAGTAATAGGTTTGAAAGGGGGAGGGGGTTTGTGGAATTTATCATGAATGCTACATGTCAAACACAATATCCCATGTGCTGATCTCTCTTTTTAAGGGAGTGACTTTGAGAGTAGAATAAAGGGGAAAATGTGCCTTTTACTTCTGGGAGGAAAAAAGGTAGAATAATAAAACTGGAAAGAACAAAAAAAAAGATTTAAAAGGTATGTAAATTAAGCAAAAGTACCATTTCTCTTTAAGTGCTTTTTTCTGACAGCAATTTGCAGAGTTTTCTAGTGCAGCAGACTTTTTAATTAAGAAGATCTTTCAAAAATGCTGGGGATGATATGCTTTCTGATTTTCACATGGATTAAACTGATCTTATAAATGGAAAAAATAATTTCCTAAACAGATTATTAAAATTAGACTAAAAGTATAGTGTATAATTGTACTAGATATACATTGTGAATTTTTATAAAATAAACAGTGAGAAAAGCATTGAATCTTCTTATTAGAATATTATAAATATGTAGTTTACTTGACTCCCCTCCCCCAAATGTTACCTAGCAATTTCTTTCTAGCAAGGCTTAGGTTCATTCTTTCATACATTCTGTTGGGAACACCTTATCTTCAAACATCTACCTAACCAAAACATTTTTTCCTCTTACACCTTCTATGGTTTCTAATAAGGATATGAGACTGGTCCAGGAATGCTAACAAAGATACTTTAAGCTAAGCCAATACCTTAGACAGGCATTAGAACTTTGAGGGAAGATTCAAAATAGTATAATCTTTGTCTCTTGAAAATATTTTCTATATGAAGACACAAGAGATTTATTCATTCAATGAGCCAGCTTAACTGTATTTGTTAAGTCATCCTTATACCCAAAGAAATGTGTTAAGGATGTTTCAGCTATGTATATAACATAAATATGAGTTGGGAAGTGAGATGAATAGATTTGCTAAGCATAGATTGTACATCTTAAATAAATGATCTTGGTTATAAATACCTACAAAGCAGTTTGAACACGTCACGGTTAATTTCATAGGTCAGTGCAGGAAGTTTTCTTTGAAATCCCAAGCTAATCACAACCTGTTGGTGCTACAAGGAATTGTCAAAAATTCTTAGTTGTGGAGAAGTTGTAGGTCTTCAGATCAGTGACAAGAGTTTCTGAATTTGCACTAATAGAATTGTGGGTTCAATCCAAAAATGTAAACGAGGGGAGAGGCTCATCTTGTGTATAAACTGCAAATTTGGCAAAATTGCTAAAGTTAAATTTTGTTAGACCTTTGGTCGAATTATCATAATAGATTTGAAAAAAATACAACAAAATTCTCTAGCTTTTTAAATTTCTTGAAATCTTGTGTCATGAATTTTAAATATACTCACTTTAATATTATCAAAATTATCCTTTGCCTTGATATAGCAACTTCCCCTTGAAGAACTACAAAAATACTTTGAATAAGATTCTTCAAGTGAATTATCAACAATCAGAAAATAAGCTAGAATCTTTTTTTATTGGAAATCCTACTAATATTTTCATATCTGCAAAATTTTCATATCTGCAAAATTTTCCTTCCTTTCTTTCAAAGCAATTGAAATCTTATGGAAAGTATGCTCTTGAAGAGTACAAAATTTTAAAAAGTGTGGGAATAAAACTCAACAGCCATATAACCTAACCCATACAGGAATTCCCATTATTACCAATATAAAATGTGGTCATCCAGCCACTGCTAACTGCTAACATTCACATTGGCCAGTTCCTTAGTACCTCTAGACAGAGTTCATATAGTAGGTAAGGTAAATGTTCTCTTATGTTATCTCATTATTCCTTTAGGTTATCAGTTCCCTGTTAGCCTTCATTGTCCAGTCATTTTGAGGGCAAAGGTCATTCTCCTTGCCAGAGAAAACAGCAAGAAATTAGGAATTAAACACCTTTGCTTTCTCTCCTTGGGATCAGTACACTTCAAACACAAAAACCCTATATGTTCTTTCATGTTCTTTTTAATCACTTTTCATTCAAGGTGAACGAATTCATTTTAGTATCAGAGTACAAAGTTATTTAAACAGTTGAAATCCTTGGTCATAAATGTATTTTTAAGAGATATCACTTTACACACTTAAATTCCTTAAGAGAGTTTTTCAGCCTAATCTTGTATCTAAAAAATAAGCCAATTCACCAAAGATTTTAATCAACGTGGTGTGACATCATCTGACATATTTATAAAGCTTTTCATAGATACAAACTTTTAATCTTCCCTTATTATTTTGTTGTTGTTTAATCATTTTCAGTCATGTCAGATGCTTCATGATCCCATTTGGGTTTTTCTTGCCAGAGATGCTGAAGTGATTTGCCATTTACTTCTCCAGCTCATTTTACAGACACAGAAATTGAGGCAGACAGAGTTAAGTGACATGTCCAGAGTCATACAGCAAGTATCTGAGGCCAGATTAGACTTAGGAAGATGAGTTTCCCTGACTCCGGGCCTGGTGCTCTATTCTTTGAGGCCCCAGCTTCCTGCCCCCTCTTATTATTCCTCTTCAACTCCTCTGACTCCTTTTTTCCCCACATTTACTTCTTTGAATTCTTTCTTCATAATATCTCTTATATCTTGCCATTTTTGTCTCAGCTGCTCCCCATCCCATCCTTATCATCACATTTCTAAAATACTCTATTTTAGATGATTTTCCTACTTTCATTCTCTTCCCCTTCCATTTTTTCTATATGCTATTTTCAGATGTCTTCCCAAAACACCATTTTTTTTCAGGCTGTTCCTCTGCTCAAAAATCTTCCATACCTCTCCATTAACTACCGGTTAAAGTCCAAACACCGCTCTCATTTTCAAAGCACTTCAAGACCCATCTGAGTCACCATTCCAATTTTTTTTCTATTACTCCATTATAAAACCCCTCTAATTCTAGCTAGATCAATCGATTGAAATCCTCAGAGATCAATATGTATTCCAATGTTTTTTTTTAAATCAAGCAATCAGTAAACATTTATTAAGTGCCTTCTCCTCTCTTACTTTACAAATACCACACATTTTTCAATGCCCTGGTCAAAGCCCATTTCATCCAAAATGCCTTCCCTGAACATGCAGTAATCCTGTTCCTTTCAACACCCTTACCATTGTGAATGTGGGCAAATCATTTTACCTCCATAGCCTGTATCCATCTTTATCTGCAAAATGGGGAGAATGATACCTCTGATGTCTACTTTATGGGATTATTGTGAGGCTCAAATGAATTTATGTTTGGTAGCAATTTGTAAACTATAAAGCTTCATATGAATGTCTAGATATTATTATTTGATTGTAACTAATCAAGTAATTTAAATTATTGATTTGCTCAGTCATCTCAGTTATAGAACCTTTATATATATAATGTCTATTTAAGGTCTACTCTATTGGTTACATTTTATTTTCTATTCTGCTAAATTGATGAGGTTCTTTTCAGTCATAGAAGGTCTGCTGAATGTAATCTTTACTTGCTGTAAAAAAACAAACAAACAAACAAACAAACAACAACAACAAAAACATCCTTCCATATGGTAGCTTCCCTAGCTAAAGGTACCATTTAATGAAAATTCTAGCAAAATGATGAAGATAGAGGAACCCTCTGAAAGCCAGAGACAAAATGAAAAATTATTGGGACCATCAAAGCTATCCTTTAGATTCAGTTTGCAGCTAAAAAGTGCAGTGGATAAGAGTGCTAGACTTGGAGTAAGAAAAAACTGAGTTCAAATTCCACCTCAAATACTTACTAGCTTGTGACTCTGGGCAAGTCATTTAACATCTCTTACCCTCAGTTTTTTCATCTGTTAAATGGGAGTAATAGTAATGCCTACCTCACAAAGTTATTTAATTAATTAGCTTTTTATAGGACACTCTTTGTTAAACTCAGTTTGAGATGAGTGAACACATTGAATTTTGCTTCACTTGTAGCAATTAATGTTATTGTTGTTGATTTGACCTATTTTCCCAGGAATGTTTACTTTAAGAGTCTGCTTTCATTGAAAACTCAAGATTTTAACTCCTTACATGCAAACCTCATGTACACTAAACAAACCCTCTGCTTGAGTAATCAGGAGCCTCTGCCACATTATACATAGTTTTTCTGAATCATATACTTCAGTATTTTAGTAGAACAGACATAGTTGTAGTGGGTATAAGAAAATAGGTTGTGATGACGTAGAAAATTGAAGCTTATACATTCATACATGTAAAATGTAGGAGTTGGTGTAAAATATTATTCACTGTGGCATTCTACTTTCTTTTTTTTTTTTTTGGAGGGCAATTGGGGCTAAGTAACTTGCCCAAGGTTACATGGCTAGGTTTTTGTTTGTGTGTGTTAAGTGTCTGAGGCCAGATCCGAACTCAGGTCCTTCTGACTCCAGGGCCAACGCTCTACTCACTGCGCCACCTAGCCGCCCCGGCATTCTACTTTCTTATGACATTCTTTATTTTCCCTACAAATCCCATAGAAAGAACCATCCTAATCCTATTATTAGAATAATTTTATGTTATTATCTGATATTGATCTGAACTGAGTTTTTTTTCCCTTAAAATTATAACCAA
The DNA here is from genome assembly GCA_011680675.1 of Gymnobelideus leadbeateri. NCBI lineage: Eukaryota > Metazoa > Chordata > Mammalia > Diprotodontia > Petauridae > Gymnobelideus > Gymnobelideus leadbeateri. The sequence goes on from WOXC01006433.1 coordinate 228,894, forward strand.
ATTCATTATAACCAAATTCATTTCTCTGTCCTTCTTAGTTCTACTGTAGTTATTATGATGATGGTTTACCAACCTCTTAAACATTAAATTTTTATTTCACATTTCAGTATCTTTCAAAATATATTGTTGGCATATTAAGGAGCCTTGGCGTCTCTCTGGGTTCTGGAGTTTAAGCCAAGGTTTTATTTATTCTTTTTTTTTTCTTTAGTCTGTCTGCCCATCTTCTAGGATAGCAAACAGTGGAAGAGTAGTAAACATTCGTATCTCAGTCCTACCAGGGATTGTCACAAGGATTTTTATTTCCTCCATTTATGACCTTAGGCAGTCTGATGGCCCACCTAATCCTGGGAGCCCAGCACATTGTTGCAGGCCTTAGAGCAAGCATCTGAACAACTTAGAACTCCACAGCTCAAGACATCCATTATCTTCATCCTACCTTCTTCCCTTCCCAACAATCGGGTTATAGGCTTGGGCCATCATGACAGGTCATTGTTTTTACTAGATACCTAAAACGGTACCTTTATTTTACTTTGCCTCCTCATTATCTTAGCAACACATCTATCCAGATGAAGGAGACATCAAGACCAGAAGGGGAGAAAGTTATTTTTTTCTAATACAGTATTTAAAATAAAACTGCTTTTGGCCTATGAGGTCTCGGTGGGGGTGAAGCAAAATTCAGTGTGTTCAGTCATCTCAAACTGAGTTTAATAAAGGGTGTCCTATAAAAAGCTAATTTCTTGCTGGTAAATTGCTTTTTAAGTAATGCTTGCTGTTGCAAGAGAATCTTTCATAACATCGAACACAGGAAGCCATGTTTGAACTGTCCAATGTGTTCTCTATGATAAGGTATTACCCAGGTGGAGTTCTTCTTCTTACTGGATGACAACATGTATAACTAATATTGCCCTTTGAGACTAGTTTGCATGCAGTTGCTGGTATGGCACTGTTCAGCAGTCTGCTGTAGATAAGAATGAATGATGATGCCCTAGATTATAATGGAAATTTTAGAGTGCATGCAGCAGTAGGGTGCAGTCTTCAGTAAAGAAAAACGAGCTGACTTGCAGGCATGAGAGGTCATCAAGAAAGATAAAGAAATAGGACATCTACTCTAGACTAGGCAAGGCTTTTTAAAGGATATTATGGAAATGAGCAAGAACCAATTTAATTTTTATAATGCCACTCCATTTAACTTTAAAATACAAGGTCAAGGTACTGTGTTTTTCATAATGATTAAAGATTTGGAAATGCCCTTTCTGTTGAACCTTGCTACATTTGTTTGGTTGAGACTGAATGTGACAAGGAATTCAACAGGGATCAGAAAACAACAGAAGTGGGTTCAGTTACCTCCCACAAGTTTTCAAGGTAAGAAAGGTGGATTTCGATTGACATCTTTATTCTTACCTTAACAGGGAAATCTATTTTCTGAGATTCTACTCTTCAAAGTTAATACTATCCCAAGATGATAATGCAAGCTTTAGATAGATAAGGGGAGAGAGAGAGAGAGAGAGAGAGAGAGAGAGAGAGAGAGAGAGAGAGATAAACATACATATATTTGCATGTGATATATTTGCATGTGAATATGTGTGTGTGTGTGTGTGTGTGTGTGTGTAGACACATAATACTTTTATTTATTTATTTATTTTTGAAGAGGAGAAGGCAGGGCAATTGGGGTTAAGTGACTTGCCCTAGGTCACAAGGCTACTTTGTGTCAGAGGCTGAATTTGAACTCAGGTCCTCCTGACTTCAGGGCCAGTGCTACATTGACTGTACCACCTCGCCACCCCTGACACATAATACTTTACAAACCCCATGTATAGAAGTATAAATCTTCAAAAATGGCTTGTAAGTTTAGGGTTTTTTTTTTGTACTTAAGTTTTATGTATTGGAATTTTAATTTTTGTGTGTTGAAATTTTGATTTTCTTAAGATGAGGCACCCTATTATTATGCAGTATACATGCAGCAGTCTTTTGATGACTTTTCTTAGACTAATGGATCTGTAGAGGAGACCCTCTTGTTTGTCTGCATGGGTGACCTGTTCTATCTCCATTAGACTGTTCTTGGTGGGAGTCACATCATAACTATTATATACACATCAAATGCTCATTCTTTGGATAAGTTTAAGGCTAGGAGTATAAACACAATCTTTTCAGTCACAGGATATCAGCTGATGAAGGATTTTATGAAAATCAGGTTTTATGAAAATTCATATGACAAGCTCTGTATAGGATAAGAAGGTTATTATGTTGAATTTTAATAAGAATCATTAATATTTATAATTTTAAATATTTAACATTTTAAATTTTTGTAAGATTAAAGGTTTTATATTTCTGAAGTAATCAAATCTTAAAACTATAATAAAATGTTTGGGGTAGCCAATATATAATGCAAGATATGTGTGTGTGTGTGTGTGTGTGTGTGTGTGTGTGTGTGTTTTGATAGAAAGAGAAATCATTTATACACATATACCAAGCAGTATAGCTATTTGAATAGTTAATATTTCAAATGTTGTTTCTAAGCTTGAAGTCTTTACCTTTGAAATTTTAAAAGTATCAAAGCTTAAAACTAAACTAAAATGTTTGTGTTACTCTTTTCCAGTCATATTGTGTATAAATATATAACTAATATATATACAATATGTGTGTACATATATATATGTGTGTGTGCGTGTGTATATATAATATCTTACAGTGGATAGCACACTGGGCCTAGCATCAGAAAGGCCAGAGTTCAAATATAGCCTCAGACATTTACTAGCTGTGTAACTGTGGGCAAGTAACTTAACCCTGTTTGTCTCAGTTTCTTCATCTATAAAATGAGCTGGAGAAGGAAAAGCACTCCAGTGTCTTTCCCAAAGAAACCCCAAAATGGAGTCATAAAAACTTGGACATGACCTAAACAACAACCCATTATTTTATATGGGTTTAGGGGGAAAAGAGAGAGAAATAATCGATATAGATGAACACAACAGTACATTTTATCAAGGACTTGAAAGAGTTTTGTTTTTTTTTAGAGATGAAACTTTGGATCCTTCTATACAAAAACTAATTAAAGAATTTGATATCAGGTTTTTATGAACTGTAACTTCATAAAACTTCATATTTTAGAGTAACATCTCACAATACAACTAGAATGGCAGTAGTGTAAAATTACTAAAGTTGTACTTTAAATTTTTTCTTATTTAACAAAAGTACAGCCTCCTACTTATTCTAAAGACAAGAAATCTCTTGTAAACACAAGCAAGCTATTGCAGAATTAAAACAGATTCATATTAATAGAGTGTCATTGTATATGTTTGTTGGTGCTACTGAGATAGTTTAAATCTGGAAGTTTCTTTAGGCCCATTTTCTCTTTTAACAGCTGCTTCTATAGATGACTCTCTTATTAGTTGGATTTAAGTCAAACTTGTTTAGGTCTTCAAAAGCCTAATTTATTTCTGGGTCATTCTGTACCAAAGGTTAGGTTTTCAATTTACTAGATTGTGTTGAAAAGATTAAGGGTGAACAAAGTGGATTATATTACAATACCTTAAAGGGAGAAAACTAGAAATTTTAGATGAAAGCAGAAAGCACCCAGTTGAACCTTCGAATATTGTAATCTTAATTTTGAAATTATAGAACCAGACAAAACATAGAGTGCTTGCTTCTTATGAGGTTTTTGCCCACAAACACTTTGAAATGTCCTTTAAACCAATGAGATAGATGACCTCAAAATGTTTCTTCAAGAACAATACATTTGTTGCTTTTGTTGTTTGGTCATTTCAGTAGTGTCTGACTCTTCAGGAACCCATTTTTTTCCGGTGGGGGTGGTGTTCCTTTGCAAAGATACTGAATTTGTTTGCAATTCCCTTCTCCAGCTCATTTTACAAACAAGGAAACTGAGACAAACTAGGTTAAGTGACTTGCTCAGATTAATAGAGCTAGTAAGTGTCTGAGGTTGGATTTGAACTCATGAAAATGAGTCTTCCTAATTCTAAGCCCAGTACTCTATCCACTGTACCACCTATCTGCTATACTTGCTACCACTTAACTGTTTGGAGTATTTGGAATACTCATGCTTATTTTTGTCATATTCTTGACTACATTGTCTACTTGAAAGAGGATTACTTACCATTCTAAGGGAATGGCTCATAGTCTCCCCCATCTCTGCTTTTCTTAACCTTGTCCATGCCTAGAACTATCTCCCCCAACATCTTTTCCTCTTATCCATTCTTTAAAACCAAGCTCAATTATCCATCTTCTACAAAAACCCTCCCTTTATGCCCTCAGCCAGAAGCAAAATATCCTTCATTTGATCATGTAATACTTTATTCTCCCTTTTGAATTTGTCACTTTATATTTTCATATTACCTTCGTAAATGTCCTGTACCGATATTGTGCCATAGAGGTGATATAGGATTGCTAAAGGACTATTGTCAGTAGAAAACAAAGTCTAGCTCATCCTGTCATGCTGCAGGATCTTTGAATTTGGACTCATTTCTTCTGTCCAGAGTAAACAAAGAAAAATTTGACACCATAAAGTTAGATTATAAGATTGTTTGTCATGGCAGCACTTGTTACAGAGGAAAAAAAAACATTTTTTTAATCAATTCACTTTAATAAAAAAATATGCAATTGTCTATTCTAAGGCATTGGGCTCTGCTAGAGAGAGAGAGACAAGAAAATTAGTCTCTGCCCTTAAGGAAATTACATTCTATTTGGGGGATATATGAACACAAATATATAAGTTCAAGATAGTTAAATGAGATAGAGCATAAACAATGGGTTCTGGGGTGGGGGGATAGGGAGTGGATCCAAGATAATTTCATAGAAAGACAGAATCTGACTCAAGGTTTATAGGAAAATAAGAGTTCTCAAAAATGATTCCTAGAGACAGAGATGAAGAGAAAACTTGTTCCAGGCGTGAAGGATGGCTTATGTGATAGAGGCAGGAGAAATCACCCTGAGTTCAGGGAATAACTAGTAGTCTATTTTGCTTGCACAAGGCAGAGTAATGAGAAATATGACTGAAAAAGCAAGTTGAAGGCAAATTGGGGAGAGCCTTGAATGTGGAGCTCAGAAGTTGGATATCTCCAATCCTATGTAATCCATTTCTGTTTCCACAGTTACATTAAGGAATTATTATTTTTTAAATGGAGCAGATGGTGCTAAAAATCATACAGTTATTAGACCATTTATAACGATTACTTTGTTAATTTGATCAGTTAACTAATCTTAGGAAGCCATTTTTTAAAAATGAAGATGATTTACCCCTCCCCCCACAGAAGGAGAGCCTAGATTCAGCAACTACAAAGTAACACACCTGTTTCATTATCATCACTGAAGTTTTTGTTGGAATGGACCGTGTGTGCATAGATGTAGCATGAATGAAAACATGGATTTTCTACAACAGATTATATCTTTACAATCAGGAACTATTAGAGAGGTATAGAATTAGTTCCTAAAGTGTTTATTGTCTGTTAATTGCAGAAGTACATGACAATGGAACAAAGAATCTATTCTTTTTTATATTTTTAACACTGTTATTCTATGGGTGCTATTTGACTATGAATCAAGAACTATCATAATCCTAGAGGAATCATGATTGTCCACAAAAGAGCAGTGGAGAGATACCTACCATAGTTGATTTTAATTAGGCTGCAACTTAATAGCAGTGACAACTTCTGAGCATTGCCCTATTACCCAACAAGAGTCTTTAAATAGAAGAAAAGCTTCTAGTCTGTGTTATTGAGGCTTCACAGAAATATATCAACAATAGTCACACAGCATAAGAACATACCAAGACATTGTGTATCCATTTAAGAATCATATCTTTGTGTACCAGTTATAGCATCACAGGATAACAGAGGTAGAGCTGAAAGGGTGTGACCTTAGAGAACATGTAGTCCAGCCTTCTTGTTTTACAAGTGGAGAAAAGCCCAGAGAGAGTAAATAATTTTCTCAAGGTCACACAGAGGTAGTATAAATGAAATAAAAGAGCTGTAGAGATTTTGACTTATTTGTCTCTTGGTTAACCCAAAGATATTATGCACAATAGTTATGTATAATATTATGCATAATAGCCATTATATATTTTACTAATATGTCAATTGCAATTCTGAAAATTAAATTGGAAAAATAGAATGCCCTGAAATCATTGTCACCTGAGCTGGTAACATTTTTGTACAGTTATGTGATATCACCTAATAGAAAAAAAAAATTGCTAGAAATGGGAGAGACCGTAGATCTCACATAGCTCAAACTCTTTCTTCTTTTAGATGAAGAAAATGATAGAGGTGAAATGACTTGCTCCAAATCACAGAAGAGATCTGTCGTTATTGAGTTTGATTATCTTACTGACATGCATGCATGATGATCAGATGTCATTGTGGACAGCAAAATTTGGCTAAGGGAGACTCTCTCTCCCAAAGGAAAAAGGAAATGAACAAGCCAGTCTTTGCTACTAGGACATCTCAGGTTATTAATAATAAGTCATCGTAGTTCAGAGCTCCTAGATTAGAGCTAAAATCTAATAACTAAAGCAGAGTAGGTTGGGTCACCTTTGCAAATTGTTGTTTTATTCAATCTAGTCAGTAGCATCCCCCCATTTGTGATCCTGTATATAATTTAAAACACACAGAACTCGATTGATCTTATTTTTATCTGAACAGAACTGATTTGTCAGTGACCAAAGAGATTACAAATAACAGAAAAGCCTGAGTTTAACTATCAGTTCTTTTGTATGAAAAGAGAGAAGTGAATAAGGGAAAAGATTCTTGGGCAGAGTATAGTTCATCAGTGGTGAATATTATATTCTGGGATCAGTTTCCTATCCACCCCTGGCTGACAAAGATGCTGACTGCCTATAAGTAGTCCAGAGGCACTTTACCATTCTTCTCTGCCATCTGCCTTTCAGTGAATGCCTGTCTGTTTGTCTAACCTCAGAAGGATCTGTGTCCACTTCTTGGTGTGTCTGTACATTTTATTTTGTTTTTGCTTGTCTCCACTTACCTGGAGAGTGATTCAAAAGATCAATGGCCACTGGATACCTCCCTAGTCACTCCTCCTGTAGTGAAAAACTTTCCCATTCAAACCCAAGAGTCTAATCTCTTCCTAAGCTGGGAAGATTACAAACCCCAGAAATTTATGCAACTTTCTGAAATCTCTCTGACCTGCAGGCATTGGTCCCAGTACAGGCACTTCACATATTATTATTTGTAGATTTCAATATAATACCTGCTTATTGAGCTAAAGTGCTGTTCACAGTAAAAAAAAAAAAATATATATATATATATATATTGAACTGAATTCACAGTAGGTCACAGAAATGCCTTAGGGAAACAAAAGAGATTTAACCTCCAGGAGAAGTAAACCACGATGCACTAAATATTGTTTTTTTTTTATTCCTGTAGAAATAAATATTATTTTTTTTAATTATCAAAGACAATAATTATTGCTAAAGGCAAGACAAGTATAGCAATATATTAAACTTCTAAATTGAAAGGAGGTGAAAGATACATGGAGAGAGGGGCGATATTATCTCCTTTGTGTAAAGTGATTAAGTCATTAAGACTGCATGGTAAACTTCTATTTAGGTGGAAATATGTCCACTGAAGTTACTTTCACTATCTGCTTGCTAGAGCTCAGTCCCAAAGAACAATTCCAACATCCCAGGCATTTATATTGGAAAATACTGTGTTCCATTCCTGGGGAAAAACATGTTGTTGGAAGTGTGGTAGTAAGTGATAAAAGCTAAACTGTATTTGTCAGGTATGAAAGATGTAGGAATTCCTTAAAATATGAGGTTGAAGAGATTAACCATCATGATAGTTGTTGCTTCAAGGTATAGTGGAATTCAGAAACAATTGCTCACATTTGACAAGAAAGACAAAAATTAACCATATTTTGAAATACCAATGTTTAGAAAAAGTAGGGGTGGGAAACCTGTCAGATGCCACCTCGAGGCTGCAGGTTCCCCACTCCTGAGTCTTCTGAGGTGATTTCCCCATAAATGATAACAATGTGATACAGTGGGAAAAGAAGTGGTTTGGAAATGTAAGGACCTAGGTTCTAATCCCAGTGCTTGAGCTAGTCATTTCATGTCATGGCCTGTTTGTTTTTTCATCTGCATAAGAGACAGGGATGAGATGAGCACTGAAGTCACTTTTAGCATTAAATCTGATTTTGTATTGTCCTTTCAACAACTTTAGCTGTATTCTATTATATTAGCCTTCAAGATTTGCTCACCCTACTGAAAATGTGATTATTTTTTGAGGATTTTAAAGAAAAATTTCATCTTGTGAGTTAAGGTCAGTACTGTATAGGGTAAAACAGTTCTTTGTAATTGGTTCATTATATTTCTAAACATGCATCCTTTGTACTAAAAGAAAAATTCACCTCAGTGAACAAACATAAAATAATGACATTGAATTAAAATATATGAGTAGGCAACAGTGACCAGCATATATTAAAATAAGATGACAATTTTGAAAGGATGTGTCTTGTATCATGCACAAAAGGTTAGTAGATTGGGTCATGCTTTTCTCATTCAGGGTGGGCAGGAAGTCCCACAAATGGAAATCAGCATTCAAGGACTCTGTGTCACATTAAAGAATGAATTTGCAGAAATCCTTTACTAATATTGTACATGCCAAACTCTGCCAAAACCTAGGCTAGGTTTCCAGGGAAATAATCAAGAAGTAATGAGCACAAAACCTTAGTTAGCATTCAGAACTTTTTCACAGTGATAGGGACCCGATAGATAATTTTCATTTGGGTATGGTGTGGAACACAAATCTGTTTGCCTCTCCTATGTGCCTGGATGATAATGCCACCAGTGTTATCCCATTAGACAGTAGTTGTATTTAAACTTCAACAGACAATATGCCATATTAGCCATTTTCAGCCACTGGTTTGAGACCAGTAGGCTAAGTGGAGTTGAATTCAAGGCTATTAAGAGTGTCCTATTATCACATTATTTAATCAATAGTCATTAACTTTTATTAAGTGCTTACTGTGTGCTAGGTATTGTGCTAAATTCTGGTGACACAAATACCAAAAAAGAAAAAAAAAGATAATCAATGCCTCAAGGAATTAATAATCTGCTGGGGAAGACAAAACACAAAAGGAAGCTGAAAATCTGGGTGGGCAATCAAAGACATTCAAGGTAGTACAAGTAGCTGACCAAGTAGCTGGACCATTGGATTGACCTATTGAGATGTTATCCTTCTAATCAGCCCTTTGTAGTTCCATGAGTTGTATTAATAAGTTGAGTGGTTCATTTTTTTTGTTCATTTATTTCTACATGATTGAGCTAGTGTTCTTTTTTTATGGAAGATGTCTTTTGATACATTTACTAATCCAATATTCCATAGAGTTTTTCATTTTTCATGTAATCACATAGGAAAAATGTTTTATATCATCCTTTCCTTTGAATGCAAGATTACTGCACATTTTTTATCTTTGAGTCTTGTTCTGGGCCAGCCTTCTCATGGTTAGATCATTATGGGAATTGTTGAGTCAAATATTTCTACTTTGATATTCAATTTCTTATCAATTTTTTGTTGTTATTGTTGAATGCAACTAAGATTGAGCCAGACTGCTTTATGTCTACTCATACATTTTGTTATCTGAAGTTTCTGACCAAGTTCACATATTCCATTTCCTACTCAATTTCCAAGCCATTTATATATGCCTTGCCTTGTGCACAGTGTTCATTTCTCATCCACTTTGTTTTGTCAGGGTTTATCTCTAAGACTATCAGCATAGCAGTGCTCGACAGCTGCTGCAGATTTTCTTGGAGCTCTGGAATGGTTCTTGTAATTAAGATGCAATCATTTGCAAAAAGCAAATGCATGAAATGTTTGGCATCAATCATGACTTCATTTTTCCAGTCAAGGAATCAGAACAACCCCTTTGAGATAGCCATGAATTGTTTGAGGGAGATTATATCTCTTTATGTTGGAAAGCTCTTGAGAATAGTCTGATTTCAGTGTTGAATCCATTGTTTGTCTATTTAATAATGTTAAAAGTCACAGGATTGCTCAATTGTTCTGCAACATGTTCAAGACTGCCTTTATTTCAGCCAAATCAATGCCTTCTTCTAGTCTACAAATGTCTAACATATACTGCAGAGACTTGATGATTTTGACATTTTCTTGACATGACCAGACTTTGTCTAGATGATGGATCATTTAAAAACTGGCACAAAATCTTCTATGCTCACAAGTGGTGGAGGATGAACAGATGGCATGACAAAAAAGTGATTAAAGATCATCAGTGGGGCCTGCCAAGTACGACCTCTTAGGGTCTTCATTGATTGATACATAAAACCCACTTTCAATTATTCCACTCAGTTCACATTGAGCTACTTGACATGCCAAGATATATTAGACTATTTCACTTATGATTAATAGATTTTCAAATGCATCTGTATGACCTTGGTCACTTAACTTCAAGTTTCTGCATTCATAAACAAAGAAGTTGGACTTAGAATCAGAGGATCTTAAACTGCAGCCCATCAGCTTGAGCTTGAGTTTTTTTTAAATATAGTTCTATGACAGTATTTAAGTATAATTGGTTTCCTTTGTAATCTTGAGCATTTTATTTAATGTAGTTAAATAATAATTTTGAGAAAAAGCTTTGTTGACAAAGGGGTCTGTGACTCAAAAAGAGAAAAAAAGGCAAAAACTCCTGGACAAGGTAACCTTTAAAGTGCTATCCAACTCATAATTTATGAGTCTATGATCTAAAGACTCTTCCAAATCATCTTTCCTTTCTTCATTTCACCAGGAAAATCTGGTACTTTAGAATCTATATACTTCTTTCATCAGACCCATGGACCAATCATCAAGATCATTTTTAAGAAACAACATCACATTTGAAAATACTTTCTTCTAAAAATTGAATGGGGTTTTATTTGCCATAAAGAGGCTCACTCTTTATAAGACGAAACTTACTTTACTTATGAATATGCTCTTTGCATTTAATTCTCCATTATAGTTATTGAGCAACACAATTTTAAGAGTACTTCCTTGGATTTATATTCAATTATATATGGACAAATGTAAAACACATAAAATAATGTATAGTAAATAGAGCTCAAACAAACATCAGTTGCTTAAACTCTTTAGGCTTTAATATAGTAATATTAAGACCCCCAAAGGTATACTTTTGCAATTTCTCAAGATTTAAGAAAAATACTACATACACACATATACACATACACACACACACACACACACACACACATATATATATATATATATATATAATATCTCTAATTACATGAGAACATTCCATAAATGGAAACCTATTTTTTCCTGTAATTTTTGTTTCATCTTTTTTGAATCATATATTTTGATCTGGATACTTTAGACTTTAATATAGCTGCTTGAATATTATTATTTGAAATAATGAGCTAAGCCCTGGAAATACATAGAAAGGCAAAAAAACAAAAAACAAAAACCAGTCCATCCCCACAAGGAGTTTGCATTCTAAGGAAGGAGCAACACACAAATAATTATTTATATCAAGATCTAGGCAGAGAATATAGAAGGTAGTCTGAAAAGGAATGGGGGAACAATAATGTCCCAAGGGGAGGGAAAAAGAATTTGGTTTTGAATTGAGTCATGAAGGAAGGCAGGAAAACTAAGAGACAGAGGTCAGGGGGCAGAGCATTCCAGGGATGGGGGATAGCTGGTGCAAAGCTCCAGAAATGGGAAATGGAGTATCTAGTTTGACTAACATTAAGTAAGCCAGGGCAGCTAGATCACAGAAAGTGGAGAGGAGAATGAAGTGTTAGAAGACTGGAAAGGCTGGAAAGGGGCAGGTGATGAAAAGTTTTAAATGTGAAATCAGAAGACTACTTGATCCAGGAAGAAGAGCACCTATTAAAGTTCACTCCACAAGGGAGTGGCTTTGTCAAGATCTGACCTTTAGAAAACAAACAAACAAACAAAAACCTTGGCAAAGGAGTGGAATCTGAAATGTTTTCCTTTCTTACTTTTGCCTCCTGGCTTACCTAGCTTCTTTTGACATTCTTTTTTTTTTTTAAATTTTTCCTCTTGAAAGAGGTGCTACCTTCTCACCACTCACACCCTACCAAATGCCTTCTTCCCAAAATAACCTCCCAACATTTGCACATATGTGTTTACATACTGTCTCTTCTATTAGAAAATGAGCTCCTTGATGACAGGAACTGCATTTTCACCTTTCTTTGTATCACTAGCACTTATCTTAGTGCTGTAGTAGGTACTTAACAAACACTTGCTGACTGACTGACTAGAGAATGGATTCAAATGAGAGGAGACGAGTTAGGGAGGCCAGTTAGAAAACTAGTGTAATAGTCCAGGTGAAAGGTGAAGGAAGCCTGAACTAGGGATGTGGGGAAAATCTTTGTTTTCTTACCTATATATATTACTACAAATTAGCAAGTTTCTCAGAGGGGAAATTACCACCATTTCTTCATATAAAAATTCAATGCAATCCAATCTTATAAGATTTTGTATCCAACAGATGAACATTCTAGAAATGTGCACATTTAACAGCAATAGTAGTGTCTCACATTTATACATCTTTAAGGTTTACAAAATATTCTACAATACAGGAACAAGGACGAACATCTACTTCAGCAGTTTTATGCAGTAGATGTTTGTCCTTGTTCCTGTATTGTAGTCATACTTTCCCATAATAATATCACATAGAGAAGACCCCTGTTGAAGTATGTAATGTAGAATGGTTATTTGTCCATTTGGCCCATCTTTGCAGGTATGCAGCTCTCTTTCAGGCTCCTCCTTTGAATAGAAGTCTGGCAACCTTACCATCCCTCCCACCATGATTCAGTTCTTCCAGATGCTCCTTTCACAATAATTATTCTACCCCACAACAGTTATTTTTAATTCGTTACCTTTTTCTGCATATTTGTATCATCCCATGCTTGCTGTTTTTTTAAATTTATTTTTATTGTGAATTTAATCATCCACAAACACAAACATTGCAATATACAAAAAAGAAGACAAAGGAATCCCAGGTTGCATTTTTTTCAGGGAATGGATGTCAGAAAAATAGCCAAAATGAGTTTTAGCATTGCTTTTGTTGACAAGATCCTTTCCTGGACATTCAGTTGTTAGTGGTAGAAGAATGGCTTTGATAGACTCAGGGTTGTTCTTTGGTCAAGGGAGTTCATATCTCATACTTCTGATTGACATTTTAAAAATTATGATTCCATTATTTATCTTTAAGTTAAAATGCATTGACTCAAACGCAGATACACCCTAGCCCTCCTCACAGAGCTTTCTAGATTCCTGGGATAGAATGCAGGATTTCCTTATAGAAACCCTAGCTTCCTTATAAATTAATTTTAAAGGCCATAATTCCTATAAGACCACCTCATGCATGAGAGGAGACTGACCTGATCTGCTAAGTTGATGATAATTTCATATACTTTGGTATACTTCTTTATTTACTTAATACATATTTGTATTTACTTTATGCACACATATTGTTTCTTCCTATAAAATATATTTTTTAAAGTCCATGGACTTTCCTTTTTTGTCTGTCTTCATTACCTTACAATAGTAGGTACTTGATGAAAGCTTGTTGAATAAATGAATGAATGACCTTTTAGAGCTTATATTTGAAAGGTGTAGTTTTGAGAGTTCAGTGTCTGTCACTCCAGGGTGTGACATCAGAGTAGGACTGTGGTGGTGATGACCACTACTGGTTTAATACAAAAACAACTGGATTAAGAATAAAAAATAAATAATTTCTATCACTACAGAAGTTTGAATGTAGCACCATGGTGACAGAAAAGTGCAGGTGATTGACCATATATACATAAACATATACATATATATCTATGTATGTATATTTTATTTTCCTCTTAGCTTGGTGTTGTGAGACCTTTGTCATAGACCACTGCTCTATAGTAGACTATCTAAAAACATTTAGGGGAGAGGGGAACCAAGATGGTGAATTATAAAGATCAACCTTCCTGAACTCTCTTAATATTGTTCTCCAAATAACTTTAAAATAATGCCTCAAATCAAATTAACTTTAAAATAATTTCTCAAGTCAAATTTTGTAGCAACAAAGCTACCAAAAGGTATGGGTGAGATTTTTTGGGGGGGAGAGGGCATAAGAATACTTAGGAAGGCTGTAGGAGAAGCCTCTATTACACTGGGGTAGAGCCTGTCTGGAGCACAGGCTCACCGACACAGCAACAGATGCCCCAGCAGCAGCAGCAGCAGCAGCAGTTTTAGGAGTTCTCAGCCAAGAGAGGAATGTTCTGGACCATAGTTGCCAGACAGAGAGGAGAGCTGGTGGTCCATCCTTTACAAAGGAGAAGGTGCTTTGATTATAGTTACAGGACCAAGAGGAGTCCTAGTGCTTGGGGCTACAGGGGACCAGGGTCCCTTCCCGGATAAAGATCAGTGTAGAGACTAGGACATCAGTGATCATACCTCCTCCAGGATCAAACCACATTGGAAGCACCAAAAATTTGCAGACCCACAAAGCTAGTTCTGATAACAGCAGTGCAGAAAAAGTTTGGAACTTTGGACTCTGTCTCCCCATCCCAGGTGAACAGAGGACAGCTTTTTAATTTAAAGTTCAAAGTGAAGAAATAGGCAAGAAAAAATAAGTAGACAATAGAAAAAAATGGTGAAGAAGAAGAACTTGACCTTAAAAGGATACCATAATGGCAGGGAAAAATAAGACATAAACTCAGAAGAAAATAACAATGTAAAAGCAGCTACAAAGTATCAAAGACAAATGCTCATTGGACCCAAGCCCAACAAGAATTCCTGGAAGAGTTAAAAAAAGAGGTAAAAGTGGTAGACGTTTGATGAAGGACAGAATAAAAAGAGAGAAAGAAGAAAGAAGAGAATGGAATAGAGGGAAATACACTGTAATAATAACTGTGAATGTGAATAAGATGAGTTCCCTCATAAAAGAGACATGGGTAGAAAATGGGTTAGAAATGAAAACTCAGCAACATGTTGTTTACAAGAGACACACTTGAAGCAGAAAGACACACAGAGTTAAAATAAAGGGCCGTAGCAGGATCTAATATAATTCAGTTGAGGTTAAAAAAAAAAAAAACAACCCAGTAGCAATCATGATTTTGGACAAAGCAACAGCAAAAAGAAACCTAATTAAAAGAAATAATCAGGGAAATGACATTTTGCTAAAAAGGTACCATAGACAACTAATGCCAAAATTTTTATAGCAAGTTTCTCTAATAAAGTTCTCAATTCTCAAATATATACCAAATACATAACTGAGCAGAATTTGTAAAAAAAAATAAGAATCATTCCCCAGTTGATAAATGGTCAAAGGATGTGAGCAGGTAGTTTTCAGAAGTAGAAATCAAAGCTATCTTCATAAAAATGCTCTACCATACTATTTATTAGAAAATTTCAATTAAAAACAACTCTGAGACACCATCTCATACCTATCAGTAATGAATTTTTGGTAGAGTGATGAACTGGTCCAACCATTCAGGAGAACAACTTGGAACGAGGCCCAAGGGTCTATAAAACTATAAAAATTTTATAACCTTTGAGCCAGCAATAATACTACTAAGTCTGTAAGCCAAAGAGATTAAAAAAAAGGGAAAGGACCTATATTACAAAAATATTTATAGCAGTTCTTTTTGTGGTGGTAAAGAATTGGAAATTGAGGAGATGCCCATCAATTGGGGAATGACTGAACAAGTTGTGGCATATGATTGTGATGGAGTACTATTGTATTATAAGAAATGATGAGGTAAGTGAAAAAAAAAGAAAAAAAACATGGCAAGACCTATATGAACTGATTCAAAAATGAAATGAGAAGAGCTGAAGATCATTGTGTACAGTAACAGCAACATAATGATGATCAACTGTGAAAGACTTGGTTACTCTGATCAATTCAATGATCTGAGATAATACCAAAGTACTCATGATGAAAAAAATGTTATCCACATCCAGAGCTATATACTCTGAGTGCCAATATAACTTAGTCACTTTATTTTTCTTGCTATTTTTGAAATATGACATATAAAATGTGTTTTGCATGATTTCACATGAATAATTGATATATTGCTTGCCTTCTTAGTGGTTAGGAAGGAAGGATGAAAATTGATAAACAAATTTTAAAAATATCTTTGAAATAAATAATTTTAAAAGAAAAATGTTTATTTTTCATTCTGGAGAAATATCTATTTTTAATGGTCAGCTATATAATTGATTCATTAGATAATAATGTAATCCCATTTAAACTCTTTCCATTGGTGTCCTTTGCCTTTTGACAAATAATGTGAAGATTCATGTGATATATTCTACAAAGTACTTAAAGCTCTTGAGAAAGATACTATCTGAATAATTATCCTTGAATCTCAAGTATGCTTACGATATACACTGCTATAAAATTATTTAAGCATTTATTTAAAATTAAACTTTTCTATAAAAAGAAGGCTGAATGTAGAACCTTGAATATACTTGAAAATACGTATTTTAAAGGTCCTCATTTGGGAAATGTATGAATCTTTAGTTTTAGAAACACAGTAAGACATGAAAATACTTACCAGCACCACAAGTTACATAGTTTAAATATAAATGGGTGCATTTTATCACAATCAAAACTTTCTTCCTTTAGAAATTTATTCATTCATCAAGTCCATTCAGTTATGTGCTGTTATTATTTTTATTTGTAAGATAAATTTTATATATTTTTAGCAATTATATGTAAAATAATTTTCAACATTCTTTAAAAAAATTTTTGGTTTCCAAATTCTATGCATCTCAACCTTCCCCACTCATTTGAGAAGGCAAGCAATTTAGTATAGATTATACATGTAGAGTCATGGAAAACGTATTTATATTAGCCATGTTGTGAAAAAATATGAACTAAATAAAAGAAAAAGAAAGTTAAAATGTATACTTTGATCTACATTTAGACTTCATCAGTTCTTTCTCTGGATGTGGATAGCATTTTTTATCATAAATTCTTCCAAATTGTTTTGGATCATTGTATTGCTAAAAATAGTCAAGTTATTCACAGTTGCTCATCATACAATCCTGCTGTTACTGTGTATAGTAGTCTCCTGGTTCTGCTCACTTCAGTTTGCATCAGTTCATGTAAATCTTCTTGGGTTTTCTGAAATCATCATTTCTTATATCACAGTAGTAGTCTATCAAAATCATATGTCAATATATTCCCCAATTGATGAGCCTGCCATCAGTTTCTAATTCATGGCCGCCACACAAAGAGATGCTATATCTATATCTATATAATCTATATCTATATCTATCTATATCTATGTTATCTATATCTATATATCATTATCTATAGATATTGATATATAGATATGTATATTAGCATATATAGGTCCTTTTCCGTTTTCTTTTATTTCTTTGGCCTACAGACTTAGTAGTGGAATTGTTATGTTAAAAGGTGTGCATAGTTTTATAGCCCTTTGAGCATATTTCCAAATTGCTTTCCAGAATGGTTGGACCAGTTCACAACTACACCAACAATGAATTTAGTGTCCCAGTTTTCCCATATCCCCTCTGACATCTATCATTTTCCTTTTCTGTCCTATTAACCAATTTAATAGGTATGACATGTTGAACCTCAGAATTATTTTAATTTGCATTCTCTAATCAAGAGTGATTTTATAGAATTTTATATGATTATAGATAGCTTTAATTTCTTCTTCTGAAAACTACCTGTTCATATCCTTTGACCATTTACCAATTGGGGTTCTAAATTATTATTATTAAATTATGTAACTTTCAGCAAAAAAACCTAGTAAAATTCACATTATTTTTTATAACTATGAAATTAAACTTGGCTTAGTTTATCAGTTAGCCAGTGGACTACTCTAAAGAATGAGGAAAATGAATTCTACAAAACCATATTGATTTAAATTTATTTATATAAGGCATGTACCTGTTTTTTTATTGTGAATTAGAAAATCATCAATCAAGTTATAAAAGTTTAATTTACAGAGAAGGGGCATATTAAATTTAATATGGCAGTCTCAAAATTTCCTAGCTTGCCTGTGTCCCTTCTGAATGTCCTTTTCCTTTCTTTGTTGTATTTTGTAAATATTTCGTTGACACTTTATTCTTTTCTTTATTTACTTTTAAACTTTTTTATTTTAGACAAATACTAAAACAAATACTAAGAAAAAGAAACATATTATCAACTTAAATATAAAATAAGAAAAGAAAATAAAACATGTCATGTGCATAGCCGAATATAGGAGAGGATTCAGAAGCAATAAATTTCCATTTCAAGAAGGTCTATTTATTAAACACTGCATATTATGTTGAAAACTATCCATCTTTTCTTTGCTTCCTTGTAGGTTTTCTTTTGTTCTAGACTGCATACATTTTACTTTGTTCCTTTTTCTGTTCTTCCTCCACCACTCCACTGCAATTAAACATGGATATATTTATATAGAGACATTGATATATACATAGACATATGCATATACACATACATGCATACATGTACTTTCCATAAGAGATTCTATTCCTAATCTTTGTTTTTATGTTTGTACGTATTTCTTTTTTTTTCCTATTTCTCCTGACTCCTCTACTTTATTTCTACTCACTACCTTGCCACTACCTTAACCTACCCCATTAACTACAATCCCTCCCTTATCCTCCCCTTCCAATAAATCAAAACACTCTTTTGTATACCCCTTTAACCTATTCCCACACCTCTACTCTCAAGATACTTCCCTTATCCTGCCAAGAATTTCTCCCTTATCTTCCCATTCCCATTGATTTAAACACCCTTCCATATGGTGCTTTTAACCTATTGACTCACCTTCCCTTCTGAAGATGCCTCCTTTATACTGTCTCCCATCCCCTTAGAGTTTTACTTCTTTCTAAATTTAGAAGATTTTTTTAAAGCAATTGGGGTTAAGTAACTTGCTCAAAGTTACATGGCTAGTTATTTATGTGTGAGTGCTAAGTACTGAGGTCAGAACCGATCCGGGGTCCTCCTGACTCCAGGGCTGGGGCTTTTACTCACTGTGCCACCTAAACGCCCTGACTTAGAAGATTTTTATACTCTTCTAGATGTATATGTAGTTTTCCCTCTTGAGCCCATTCACAATGAACGTAGGTTTTCAGAATTAACAACCCTTCTCCCCCCTCTAATTCCTCTGTATTAATTCTTCCTGTCCTACCTCATTTGTATAAGATCATTGCTCTTCTAACTATTCTTGAATGGTTTTACTTTTTGAAGCATATTATACTCAGGTCTACCCCAAACTTTCTTATAAGCTACCTAATTATTAATAACAATCTGAGACATAGGTTTTACATTTCCCTTACATAAAAGGTAAACAGTCTATTCTAATTGAGTCCCTCCTAATTGGTCATTGGTATGTAGCTTATATTTCTCTTCGCTTTTATATGTCAAATCTATTAAGTTCAGGTTTTGGGGTTTGTTGTTTTAACAAAGTCCTGAAAGTCTGGCAATTCATTAAATGTCCATTTTTATTTTCATTCAGAATTATGCCTAGCTTTGCTGGGTATGATATTTTCATCCAGAAACCCATTACTCTTGCTCTTTGGCTCTTCAGTCTTTTAGTGTTGCCACTTGTTAGGTCCTGTGTGATTCTAATTATGGTAATGGTATATGTAAATTGTTTTTCTGTTGCTATGCATAATATTTTGTTCTTGAGCTGGGGGGTTTCAGAAATTGACTTATGATATTCCTGTGAGTTTTCTTCCATAGGATCTCTTTCAGGTTGTGGTCAGTGGATTTTTTCTATTTTTATATTCTCCTCCTGCTCTAATGCTTCAGGACAAATTTCTTTATTTCCTGTGTTATTGTATCAAGATTCTTTTTTTGATTATAGCTTCCAGGTAGTCCAACTATCCTTGTGTTTTCTCTTTTTGATCTGTTTTCCAGATCAGTTGTTTTTCTTATGAGATGTTTCACATTCTTTTCTATATTTTTATTTCTTTCTTTCTATATGTGTGTGTTTGTATTCAATTTCTTGGACTCTTATACCTTCACTGGATTCCCCTTGCCCAATTCTGATTTCAAGGAGGCATATCCTTCCCTAAGATTCTGGATCTCCTTTTCTAACTGATTGACTTTCTTTTCATAATCTTCTTGTTTTTCTTGAATTCTTATTTTTCTTTTTAGTTTTTCCTTACTTTCTCTAATTTGATTTTTAAAATCTTCTTTGAGTTTGTCAATGAATTCTTTGGGGGCAGGTGACCATTTGACATTACTCTTTGGGGTAGAAGGTTTCTTTGCTCTAGTGTCCTCCTCTGAAGATGAAACCCTAGTCTTTCTATTCCCTTAGTAGTTCTCTATGGTTGGATTCTTTCTCCTTTGCCTGTGATTTTTTTTTAATTATATTTTTAATTTTTTTTCTTATTTTCTTTAGTTTTTTTTGTTTTTTTTTAAACAAATGCTTTATTAACTTCTGTTTTACATCATTTATTTCCGCCTGTGATTTTTTTTAATAGTTTAGTTTTTATGATCTCCCCCTAATCCTTGGTATGGGGAATGGTGCCTCTGGCTTCAGATCTTCTTCAATTCTTCCCTCTGACCTTGAACTCAAACCAAGACCTCCAGTCTCCTGTTAGTACCCACAGCCAGGGGTGTCCTGCCCCACTGCTTCTGCACTCACCCAACATGTTCTGCTTCCTTCTAGCCTCCACCACATCTCCACACCATTGGGTCTGGGAATACTTGTCAGCAGAGGTTCCCTCAATTTCCCTGGGTTCAGACACCCAATTCCCCTCACAGTCCCAAATGTAAAAGTTCATGTGGCTAGGGCCAAGGCAGCCCCCCAGTCTAGCTAACCCCAGGGCTTGCAGCTTGTTGTTTAAGCTGTTCCTAGCCAGGAGGTGTTTACCCTTCATAGGAGGAAATCTCCTCCTGAGATTTTTCTTCAGATCTTCTCTAATTTCCCCAGGAGGACCCTTTTTTTTGCCCTTAATCTTATTTTTTTCACCCCGACTTATTTTTTTTCACCGCTCTAGCCCTGAGGTGCTATTTTACCTGTTTTGTGGAAGAAAATCTTGAAAGCTCGAAATTTTCTGACTTACTCCACAGTCTTCCCAGAATCCTCTTCACTTTTTTTTATATCATTTCTCCAAAATCTCCCCATACTGCCTAAAATTCCTCCCTTATAACAAATAAGTAAAATGAAAATATTTTGTGTTGTATTAGTTATGTCTAAAAATGTATACCTCATTCCACCAAGAAATGAGAGGCCTACTGCATCATCAGTTTTTTAGAGTTATTGGTTGTAGCATTAATCAGAGCTCTTAAATTTTTCATAGTTGTTTTCCTTTACAATATCATTGTCTTTGTATAAATAATCCCCTACTTCTCACTTCAGGCTGTAACAGTTCATATCTTTCCTAGTTATTCTGAATCTGTTTCTTGCATAATTTTTAAAGTGCAAAAATATTCTGTTATAGTGATATATCACAATTTGTTTGATCATTCTCCCCTTGATCATCATCTACTTTGTTTCCAGTTCTCTTCCTCAACAGGAAGTGCTCCTATAAATATTTTTGTATGTAGAGGTCCTTTCCTTCTTTCATCACCGCTTTAGGCAATAAGCTTGATGAAGGCATTGCTAAGGAAAATGGTATGCCCAGTTATTGGCTTTCTGTGTATAATTCTGAATTGCTTTCCAGGTTGGATCAATTCATAACTGTGCCAATAGTGGATTAATGTCCCTGTCCACACAAATCTCCACAGACAACTGCCATTTTCCATTTTTGTCATTTTTGCCAATCTGATGAGTGTGCAACAGAAGTTCAGAGTCGTTTTAATTTTCATTTACCTTACTCTAAGTGATTGGGAATATTTTTATATGGTTTTTCAAAGCTAGAATTTCTCCCCTGGAGAGACCATTTATCTGTTAGGGAATGAATTTTGTTCTTATTTATTTGCATTGCTTCTATGTATCTGGGATATCATACTTTTATCAGAGAAATTTGCTGAAAAGATTCTAGTTGCATGACTTTTGTTTATTTAGAAACAAATTCAATTTTCATCAGTCAAAATTGTTTCTTTTATCTCCAGTGATCATCTCTATATCTCTTGTTTTGCCAAGGACTCTTTATCTATAATTGTTAAAATTGAAAAATTGTATTAAAAAATCTCCTTTGTATCTCCTCTCATTTTTTATGAGTTTTATATCTAGGTCATTTTTCCCATTTGGGGCTTATTTTGTTATATGGTTAGAAGTATTGATCTAAGCCCAATTTCTCTCAGAATGCTTTCTAGCTTTCCCAGCAGTTTTTATCTAATAATGAGTCCACACCCCAGTAGTTTGTGCCCTTTAGTGGCCGGGGACCTTTTCATTGGAAGTTTCCAAGTTAAACTTCATTCCTTTAAGGAACTTATAGTTTAATAGCAGAGATAGAAAAAGTACACAAATATGTATACTATAAGTTAGAATGAGATAAGGGAGATTATGGCACAAAATGGTAAGAAAATATCACTTGAACTTACTTAAAAGAAAAGGATTTCAGGACACAGAGATGAGAAAGTAGTATAGTCCAAGTATGAGGGATGACCTTTACAAGGACATACTTGTTCCTTAAATTTTGAATACAAAATAAAACAATATTTTTGGAATCTGTTGAAATAGAATCCACTTTTCTTTATTTGAAGGACTGAAGCATGGTTTTAAACATTTTTTTAACTGTCCTTTGTTCTTACCCCCTAAGAGTAATTTTTGAAGTCTATTATTTCTTAAACATTTTTAATGCTGACCACAGTTGTCCTAAAAATACAGGTCTAAAGGATGATAATGGATCACGAGTTCAATATGTCAGTAATGTGATGAAGTAGCCTAAAGAGCAAATGTAATCTTAGGTTGCATTAAGGGGTATAGCTAACAGGAATAGGGAGGAGACAGTCCCAATATTTTCTCCCCTCACATAACTTTACCTCTAGTATTGTGTTCAGTTCTTAGCATCTGAATTCAAGAATGACATTGAT
Source organism: Gymnobelideus leadbeateri (assembly GCA_011680675.1). Lineage (NCBI taxonomy): Eukaryota > Metazoa > Chordata > Mammalia > Diprotodontia > Petauridae > Gymnobelideus > Gymnobelideus leadbeateri. Next base: position 251,856 of record WOXC01006433.1, read on the forward strand.
AAAGTGGAGAAAGTCTGGAAGAGGGCAACCAGGATATGTTTTGAGTTCATGTCATGTGACAGTAAAAGAAACAGGTATATTGAGCACAGAAAAGAGAAGATTCAGAAGGGAAGTGATGGTTCTCTTCCAATTCTTAAAGGGCTGTCAGATAGAGGTCAGCTTCAGAAACAGTAGCAATATAGTAGACCTTGCAAATAAGACTATTCAGGCTTGATATGAATTTTAAAAAACAGCCTTCCTAAACATTTGAGCTATACAAAAGTAAAATGTGCTACCTTGAAAGATGGTAGTTTCCCCCTCCTTGGAGGTTTTTAAGTAGATGACCACTTATTGGTTGTGTTAGAAAAGAAATTCCTTTCTTATATGAGTTGGGCTAGAAAGTTAGTGAGGTCCATTCCAAATCTCAAATGCTGTGATTCTGTGATTATATTAATTTTAATAAAAGAAATTAAGATGAATGAATTAAGTGATATTTTTTATATTAGCTCTAGTTTTAAATTCTCGTTATTTCTGTCTCTTATCATAGGTAATTATGGTTTCTAAAAAGTTGTGCAATAACAACTTAGGCCTTAACCTCTAGATAAATTGAAAATATAGAATCTTTTGAAGGCTCATAAATGTAGGACTGAAAAGGGCAGGCTGACTAGTCTTTATTGTACATATGAGAAAGCGGACACAAAAAAGTGAAATGAATTACCTAAAATGACACAGGGGTCAGGAATTTTTCCCAGCTGTAATTGTAAGTCTAGCTCTTTCCATTGATTTGATCTGATTTTATATAAACCTCATTGTTCTTAACTACAATTTCTTATCACCTTTTCCTCCACAATAATCTGTTATGGATGGAATCTTAGTATTTGACTTTTAGTAGGTTGCCTTATATTTGTATCTCCAAAGAAATTTCTAAACTAAGCAGTAGAAATTGGTCACATTTTTCAGAATAAAATATATTTTATCAGTGTTCTCCAAATATTCATTGCATGATCTAAACTGAGACAGATCAACAATTCCATATTAGCCCTCGGTTCCCCTCAGCCCCAAGCAACAATCTAAAACCATAAATCTTCCCCACTATCTCAATAAATCTCATTTATATAACACTAGAAAACCTGTGTACTGCTTTGCATACATTTTCTCATTTGAGTTTCATACTTTATTGTGAGGTAGATCCTAAAGCTTAGGGCAGCTAGGTGGTGCAGTGGCTAGAGAACTGGGCCTGGAGTCAGATAGACTTATCATCTGACCTCAGACACTTACTAGCTGTGTGACCCTGGTCAAGTCACTTAACTCTGTTTACTCCAGTTTCCTTGTCTGTAAAACTAACTGGAGAAGGAAATGGCATAACCCTCCAATATATTTGCCAAGAAAACCCCAAATGGGGTCCCAAAATGTCAAAACACCACTGAAAACAACTGAACAGCAACTGATACTAAAACTATTACTGTGCACATTCTGAAAATGAGGAAATTGAGACTTAAATAAGTTAAATGGCTAGCATAGTCACAGTTAAATATCAGACAAAAAAATTTCAAACCAGATCTTCCTAACTCCAGGTATAGCATTCTAGCCAATGCATGGAGCAGCCTCTCATCAGGCAATCTAAATCAGGCTTGCTGTTGAGAGTTCCAAAACTCTTACCTGCTCCCCCAAATCTCAAATGACCTATGAGGAAATTCAAGAAGAGGTCCAAGGTATGGAGGCCAGTTCACATTTTTCAGCTCTGTCAACATTTATCACTATGTTACCTAATAACTAGCCAAATTCCCACAATTCCAACTTCTATATATTCCCTTAATTACTTCTCATGTTTTAGGATCCCTTTTGGACAAATACTCCATTAAATACAGAAAAGGCAGGCCAAGTCCCTAAATTTTTCTTTCAAAACTTTTAAGGCAGGTTTTAAGGTCAGGGGACCAGTGAGTAGAAATTTAAAGATGTGGCTCCAGAACTAAAGCCTGTCACCACTGGAAAAAAGACAGTTTGCCCCAGTTCAATGATGGCCTGGTGCTGTTTGGCACAACTACAATGTCAATCTTATTTTGTTTGAATTTGTCTGAGCCATTGGGAATGCCATCCCTGGGGAATAAGCCTTGGCAGGTGTTCTGCTTTCAAAAGGTTAATGAGAAAAGAATGCCTCTCACCAGAGCATTTTCTGGATGATTCATGAGCTTATTGGTTTTGTCTCCTTAGGGAGAGTCTTCTTACCTGTCCTACCAACTTAAGTGCAGTTTTATTGATGTCAGTGAGCTAGAGTAGGGAAGTATATTTAAAGAAAAAAATAGTTATGGGAATTTTTGTCTAATCTCTTTTCTCCCAGTGGAACAGCAGCAATTTCCTCTCTTAGCTTATCTACTTATTTTGAGATAATATATGTAACATCCATTTCAAACCTTAAAGCACTATATAAAAGTCAGTTATTATTCTAAAAATAGCAGGGTGTTTTCATTTCTCACTTAAAGATAAAATTATTTCATTTCTGCTTGACCTTTGTGCATAATTAGAAGGAAAACTTGCTTCGAATGCTGTGGACATTCCTAATTCCAATATCATTAGAGGAATTATGTGATATCTTAAATTGTCACCCATTTCTATTAAGTATTAGATAATCTACAAGGCTATTTGCTAAGTAATTGGCAGATAAAGCCAGTCTATAAAAGTCTGCATTCTGTTCATCTGACTGCTGTCTGTTTTTTGTTTATAAAGTCCTTCAGTTTCCTTCTTTAGTTTTTCTAGGTCCCAGAGAGCTGTAGCAGATTTTTAGCTAAAATTATCATAGAATAGACTTGGGGTCCTTGGTGTTTCTTGAAGAATTTGCATTACCTAGCCAGGATGGGTTTTCATTTTAAATTCTGTTGCTTAGTTGCATGTTCTCATTCTTAACAAACCCTTCCAGTCAGTATCCTGGTTTAGTCAGCTTATTCCCAGCCAGCTGAACAAAGACTTACGTGACTTTTTTTTTTTTCAAATAAATCCTCTATCAGTCCGTGCATTCTGCTATCACCAATTCTTTCTGAGATAGTTCTGTTTTACTTTTTACTACCAGATTTTATACAACTACTATTATATTTTGCAAGTTTTTCTCCTTTATTGAAACTTAAAGTCACCTCATTAGGCCAAAAAAATACCAGGAATCATTGCCACTTGCAAGCTAGTAGTAATGAGATTTTACCTACCATTCCTGTCTGTGAATTCTTTATTTCACATAGGAGAGACTCAAAAGACCTCAATGAATTCAGCTTCCCTTATCTCTGTGCTGCAGGTGATTGTTTCTCTCCTTACTAGATCCCAGTATAGCTTGCTTGTCCTCTAAGAGTCTATTTGATTTTCATTCGACATTAGCATATTAAAAAGATAGGAGATTGACAAGCAACAATGTTCTTATTAGAGAAATAATCAAGGTTTGGAGCATGTCTGTCATGTAAAATACAATGCTTGAAAAGCCACTCAGGCTAGCTATCATTGACCCAAGTGCCTGTTTAAGATTCTCTGAAGTGACAAGGAAAGTAAAGTGATTAACATACTGATAAGATTTTCTTAAAATAATCTATTTATTTGAAAATTTTTCTTTCAACTCTTCAATACAGCATTTAGCCTTCCCCCAGAGATAATTTTTTTTTCTTCAACAATACACGTTGATTCCCTATGTACTACCCTTGGCTGGTTTTTGTTTAGTTTGTAGCAACTTTTCAGGGGACATTTATTGGAAGAATGGCCTTGAGTGTCATTATATTCAATAAACATCCATTTTGACAATCAGATCATTAAATTGCACAGAGATCTTTTTTAAATCCATACTCTTCTTTCTTAGATATAAATGCAAATCTGTCCTTCACACCTTTGAATTGGATCTGAGAAGCTTTGCCATATTGATTCCTTCTACAAATAAAGTACAATTAGGTTTTCTCCCAGACTTCTTACTCTCTCCTCAAGAAATGCATTGTTACTGTTGTCTTCAGCTGAACACCATGTCCAATACACAGTTTTGGATATTAGTCCGGTGCATCTTTTTTTCTGATGTATTTCCTAGTTCTCAAGAAAGAAATATAAAACCCAACACATACTTGTAAGAAAGCAAAATCTAAGGGGGAAAAATGTCAAGAAGATTTATTTCCTGTAAATTCCTCCCATTTTATGCTTCTAGGATATATATTTATGGTTTTAAAATAAACTTAGTTACAATATTTCCATCCTAGAGCTAGGGACCAAGTTTCATATTCGGTAAGATACATTCTGTCTGAGTATGTGATTGGAACCTGAAAAAAGATCTTAGTCATCATCCTGTCTATGCTGTACCTTTTACAGATGAGGAAATTGAAAGTCACAAGAGTTAAGTGACTTACCCAAGGACACATCACAAGCAGAGATGGTATTCAATAATCCATGTTCTCTGCCTTCAAATCCAATGTTTTGTTCTCTTTTGGTTATTCCCACTGAGTCCAAATGCCCTCTATCTAAATCAAGAATTCCAACCTTGTGTTTCATGAACTTGGGTATAGAGAAGTTATATCTTTTTCAATATGATTGATTTATGAATTTTATTTCAACATTTAAAGTCATTATTCTCATAAGGGCTCCATCATCTTCACCAGACTGCTACACACAAGGTTAAGAACCCTTAATTCTAGACAGTGCCTAGTCTTTCCGTCTTATCCAACAGGCGAATCCATCTTTTCTTTACAAAGGAATTTCTTCAAATTGTGCATGGTGGTGGTAAATTTAACATTTCCTCTAAGGACATGTACCATGTTTAATAGCCTCTTTGCCATTAGATCCATTGCTTTTTTCCCACCAGTATTTGTCATAATTTAGCACTTTGCAGCATTTGACCGTATAAACTATCCTTTCCTTTTTCATATCTTCTTGGTATCCATAATATTTGATCTTCATAGTTGTCCTGCTATTACAAGATCATGAGGGAACAATTATTTATTAAGTACCTGCTATGTGCTAGGCACTATGCAAAGCATTTTACAGATATTATCTCATTTGAACTTCACAACAATCATGATTGGTAGGTCCTATTATTATGTCTATTTTACAGATGAGGAAACTGAGGAAGGCAGACATTAAATGACTTCCCCAGGGTCACACAGCTAATAAGTGTCTAAGGCTGGATTTGAATTCAAGTGTTCTGAACCAAAGGCCTTCTATCCACCATGCTACCGAACTAGCTGCTTTACCATGTATATCTATCTCTTTTTCTGGTTCCCAATACTATTCCCAGGCCTTAAATGTATATATCTTCCAAGGTCCTATCCTGGATTTCTTCTTGTTGTTTTTTAATTTTCTTCTTTCTCTACATTTTCCACTTTGGATAACTCAATCATATTCATGGTTTAAGTGATCTCTGATATGCAGATAATTCCTAAAAATACATTTTTACTCCAAACTTCTCCCTAGAAGTCCAGTCCTCTGTTTCTAATCTCCTGCTGGTATCTTCCTAGTTCATCAAACTTAACATGCCTAAAACATCTCGTGGTTCTCCTTCCCCTTTACCTCTCCCTAACTTCTTCATTAGGAGGCAGTAAAGCATAGTGGGTAGTATGTGCAATTGAAGTCAAGGAGACGTAGGTTCAAATTCTACCATTAAACACATCCTAGTTGTTGAAACCACTGGCAAGAATTTCAGATACAAACCTAGAAGCAATCTCAGTGTCCATTTGGTTCAACCCCAAAGGTGAAGATGCTGAGATCTAGGAAGGTGGCTTGCCCAAGGTAATAAATGCAATATCAAATAAGAGAGCTAAGATCTGAATCCAGATTCTACACGCTCTCCATTGCATCACACTTAACTTCCTTTTCATCAATTTCCTCATTTGTAAAATGGAGATGAGAAAACCTTAGTTTCAACCTCATAGGATTATTGTGAGACTCAAGCAATATATGATTAATAGATAGATGATAGATGATAGATATTGATACATTTATATACAAATTTTAAAAGCATTATAAAAATGTTAGCTGTTAATAAAAATCATCATGTTCTCAGTCAACAAAACTCAGACTCTAGGGTCATCTTGAATGCTCTATGTTCTCTCTGTGACCTCAGTTGCTGAGTCTTTTTGTTCGTTTGTTTTTTTTGGTTTTATTTTTAATTTATGGGATAAAACAAGTATTTCTGTAACATAGTACAACAAAGAATATAATTGTACATGAAACTGAAAATCTATTATGCCCAACTTGATATTCCTTTCAAATATGCAAGAAAATTATCATGTAAATTTATTTTTTTTGCTTCCCTCCCCACCCCTGCCCTACAGATGACTACCATCAGAAACAAAAAGTATATATGTATGTAAGATTATTCTATGTGTATTTCTATTTATGAGTTCTTTCTCTGGATGCAGATAGTGACTATCTTCATATAACCTTTATAATTAATTTGAGTATTTATACTCAAAATAACATTCACTCAAAGCCAGTCTTTCATTTCTACTTTTGCAGAAACAAACGCAGAGTTTAAGTGACTTACTCACGATCACACAGCTTTTGCATATATCTCAGACCATATTTGGACTTGGGTCTTCCTGCCTCCAGGCCCAGTGCTCTATCTACAAACTGCTTCTGAGGATGTAGACATTTTAAAAAATAGTCTCTAACCTCAAGGAGCTTCAGTTCTACTATAGGATATCCAAAAATCTGTGTAAATAAACATAAATGTAATAAAAATGGCAATTCTATATAAATTAGTCTATTAAGTGCCATACCAATCAAAGTGTCAAATAATTATTTTATAGAGCTAGAAAAAATAGTAGCAAAATTCATCTGGAAGGTAAAACCTCAAGAATATCAAGGGAATTAATGAAAAAAACATGTGAAAGAATATAAGCTAGCCATACCAGATCTCAAACTGTATTATAAAGCAGTAGTTATCAAAACAAACTGGTACTAGCTAAGAAATAGAGTGGTGGATCAGTGGAATAGATTAAGTACAAATTAAATTATAGTAAATGACCATAGTAATCTAGGTCTAAGCTTTTGGAACAAAAACTCATTATCTGCCAAAACTACTGGGAAATCTAGAAAACAGTGTGGTAGAAACGGGGTATAGACCAACATCTTTCACTGCATATCAATATAATGCCAAAATGGGCACATGATTTACATATAATTCTCAAAACTTAACTCAAAACTTTGATTAATGACCCAAAAGGGCCACTCAAAACTTTAAATTAAAGTGTTAAAAAATTGAAAAAGGAAAAAAAAAGGCTATTGTAGTAGTCCAGGCAAGAGATCATGGAGATTCTGAGGGAGAACTAAAGTGTTGGATTTTTGGATAGTGAGGATAGAAATATACAAGAGATGCTATTAAAGGAAGAAATCATAAGATTTGGCAAGAGATTAGGTAGATGGAATGAGAGTCAGGAGGCAAGGAAGACCCTGAACTTGAAAGCCTGGGTGACTATGGAAGTGGAGTTAACTTTGAAAGTAATAGGAAAGTTCAGAAGAGGGGAAGTTTTATTTTTTTTGGGGGGGGGGAGTAATGAGTTCTGTTTTGGACATGTTGATTTGGACATCTTGTTGCTAACCAGATAATTCATTTCAAGATATCCAAAAGACGACTGGTAGTGTGGGACTGGAGCTCAGGAAAGAAACTAGAGCTAGATATAATAACCTGAATGTGAAATTCCTTCGTGGAATCCCTGGCAGGTGGTCAAACAGCTTCTACTTGAAAAACATTCATGATGGGAGATGCTCTACTTGTTTATCATGAAGTTCAACAGTTGTCTAGAGGGTTAAATCATCCACATTTACTATATCATACCTCCATGCCATGTCTTTGATGTTCCTCAGACTCCTCCTCTGGTTCATTCTCCTGCTTGAATTGTCTATAACATAGTCCCATCATATCAGTATTTTTTTCTCCCTCCAATGATCCTCACCTGAATTCTTTCCATTATGCTCTTCCTTCTAGTTGCGGAATTTCCTCACAAAAGTAAACCTTTTCATTTGAAGAATTAAAAAAAATTGCCTGAAGTGTCTGAGAAAGAACTGTAAGGGCATTTATTACTAGTACCATATTTGTGGTAACAAATAAACTCATCCAGCAAGATTTTATTCCTATTTTCTTTCCTCAGTTGCTCAAGGGAAAGACTTATTTAGGAAAGTCTTAATTTTCCCATTTTTTAAGGACTATGGAAACTTCATAGTTAAAAATCTAAAGTAACTTGTCATTTTGACTATCACAGTAATTCCCTATAACAAGGAAACCACTTTTACACGTTGAATGTTGCTTAGGATAGATTTACTCTTTTATTACCTGCTACAGTTGAAGCCAAGTCAATACAAGCAGGGAGCACTGGCATCTGGCCTAGGCCTTTTGGGCCATTAATTTTCTTTATTAGGGGACACAAAGTGATTACCTTAGTTCAGCACTGAGTTCTCCCTTTTATCTAATAGGGGAAGGATTTTGCTTTTTTTACAGAAGAAATAAACAGATTCTGAGACATTCCAGATGACTGTCAAAAAATCATAATCTAACATTAGTGAGATAGGACACACATTGCTTATCCAGTGTGAACATTTTTGATGGAAAAACTATGTCAGAAATCTTAAAGTGTTAAAATAAAAGTCAAGCATCTCAGATTAACAAAAGAGATTTTAGAAAGGCATTAACATTTTTTATACTCAGAAAATGATTGAAATGTAATAATGCAAGTATGACAAATACATGGGTGTGAGTGATATTCTGTAGGCAGTTGCCCTCAATCCAATAGATATGAGTGACAGATAAAAGTTCACTGATCATCTATGACCATGTTTACTTTGCATTTCAAAACAGGCCTACATCTACCTTTATAACTCATGTTTTCAAAATTTTGCACATAAATTAATTTTTGTCATGAATACTTTAAATAGTGGGGAAATTTCTGAACATAGTAGATGCTTAAAATACTTTATCTGAAATAATTTTTCTATCACTTTCTACCAGTGTGACTTTAGACAAGTCACTTAATCTGTGAATCTAAGTTTCCTCACATATAAAATGAGAGGGCAGGAATAGAAGATATCTGAGGTACCTTCTAGCCCAAAGTCTATGCTCTACTCTGCTCTAATAAATATCTATTATGCAAATTGATGAATGGAAATATACATTTATATGATTTTAAAAACTTGACTATATATTGAAGGCAAAAATTTTTTATTTTATTTTTGTTTTTGTAATCCCACCTACCTTAACACCCGCTATATATGAGGCAGTTGATAAATGTCTTTTGATTGATGTTTTCAATGTCATTAAATAGAGACAGTGTGAAAACCTGGGTTCAAATCTGCAAGTTACTGATTGAATAACCCAGCTCAACCACATGACCTCCACATGGGTAAGGCAGATCTCTAATAGATCCTAGAAAGACTGCAATCTTTATCTGTACCAAACCTCTTTCAACCTTGTTTCTCTATAGAAATGAGAATAAAAAATTGCCCAGAATTTTTCTGTCACAAAATTGTAATATAAGTCCTTTACATGATATAAAAGAAAACATTTCAAAAACTACAAAGTTATCTACAAAAGTAACATTATTATTGTTATTTCAATTCAATACAATTTATGTTAATTAAAGTGTTCAGTTCCTTACATATATTTCAACACTATCAATTTTAATTTAAAAATACTTGGGATTGGTTTTTATTCTTTTTTATTGGCATATAAAGACTGGACTTAAAATTTCGTTGAAGTATATGTCACTGATGTATGAAACTCCCAGAGGAAAGAAACACCCTCCATCAGTGCAGAAACAAAGTCCTCCAGGTCAACTTTCTATCCACTACTACTATAATGTATTATTGAAAGAAAACTGTTCATCATTGAAAAAGGAGAATGGGAGATTTTAAAGGTAGCTTTTTAAAAGAAAGGACTAAATTGTTCAAATATACTTACATGAAAAGATGTCAATGTATGAATTAAAGAGTAGCTTTCAAGACAAATACAAACACCAAATTGGTAATATGTATAAAGAGATATGATCAGGAATATTGAAATCCTTGCATGAATTTATGAAATATTTACTGAACTTTCCAGTCTTATAGGCCAATTAGTAATTTTTGAAAATTTTCTACACATGAATTTCTACAACTGAAAAGATAACTTAAATAGTTCTTTACCATCAAAAGCTCACTGTTGTGTACCAAACCAGTAAAATCTTGTTCTAATTATTATTTGATAATGCAGATGCTTTTACACACACACGCACACACACACACACACACACACACACACACATACATCATTTAACATTAAGATTTGTATTGGGTTCCTTTTCTCCTTTATTTTCAAAATGTAAGCAATTTCAAATAAGCATTTATTTTAATTTCAAAATATTTGTTTTAAATTACCAACTCCTTGAAAAGCAAGTAAAAGTTTTCTACAAGTAGTTAACTTTGATATGTTTGCTTGTTTGTTTTAAATGGAAATAGGATAGTGTAATAGAAAGAATTTAATAGTTACTAGAAATCCAAGCTTTTCCTCTTACTGCTAACTGACTGTGAAGCTTTGGCCCAGTCACTTTACCTCTCTAGGCCTAAATTTCTTTGTAACATGAAATGTTTAGATTATATTACCTCTAAAATCCCTTCTAATTCAGCTTATAATCTTTATCTTTAATGTTCTCTTCTGTTTATCTTTCTTCTTAAGTAATTTTGTGAATTGGCTCGCTTTTACAGGAAACAATAGTAATATATTTACTTGTTTTTGAAAATTTTCCAAGTTGGTCACTGACTAATAAAACAGATATATGGACTTTAACTACTGGGATATGGAAAATTTTCTGTCTTATTTTCAGTAGAAGCTTATATATAGTTAATAGGCAAAGAATTAAGCTCAGAACAGCAAATATCCAGTTGAATAGATGAGATACATTTTCTTAACCTACCTCTTGTCCAGATTTGACTTTGAGTTGCTGCTGTTCCTCCTCCTCTTCGTTTTCCTCCCCTTCTTCCTCCTTGTTTTCCTCCTCCTTCACATCTTTCTCCTCCTTCTATCACTATGACTGCTGATAGCTAGCTAGCTTTAAGATTTTCAAAGGACTTTATACATGTTTTTGCCTTTGATCTTCACAACAACCCTGTGAGGTAAGTGTTATTGTGTCTTCTTTCATTCTTATTTTCTCCATGATAAACATATCCAATTCTTTCCACCAATTCCTCTAAACCTGAGGAGATGATCCTCATGGAGGCCTTCAGCTGGTGGCCAGCCTTCTAAATTAAACTGGTCTTCTGATGACAGGCATTCTCTCTCTGGGCCTGTAGTCACACAGGATCTGTCATAGGATGAATGGCTTAGCTTTCAAAGAAGCCAGAGTGACCTCTACCTTAGGTTGAGGTATAAGAGTAGGATTTATATAGGAGATCATACATTATATATCTTTAATAATAATTCCTTTCTCCCTCAAACCATGTATATCTTGAAAGAAATTAGAAACTTGTTTCTATTATTTCATCATGTTAGTACAGGACTTTTCAATAAAAAAAATAAATTACTCTTGAGCATATTTGTTTGTACCACAAAAAGAAGCAAGATCTGCTTGATTGATAGTAGACAGATTTTTCATTAAGCTTAACAGCAAAAATACCACAATTGCATCATTCTACTACTTGTTTCCAAGGAAAACAGAAAATTAGATGCAACAAACTCCTTAAAATGCTCAATGCGCATCCTTTAACTGTTAAATACATTATCAGGTATCATGTCAGGATGACATTTTAATTTAGATACTTCAGGACAAAAAAAAAGCATATTAGTCAAGTCAGGGATATTGTGTTCCCGTTATCATGCACCCTAAATATATTCCTCACATTTTCTTTTCTTTCTTTTTATTACATTAATTTTGTACATAATTATTGCATTTTGTAGGATAGGCATGCTTTGTACAAATGGAAAGACAGAAATGGAAAGGTTAATAGGAAAGGACAATACCATTTTTAAATCGACTTTTTACTTACTGAGGATTAGCTGTCTGTTCTATTTTTATTTTTCAGAGACATTTTAGAAACACTGGCCAGAAATTACTGAGTTATATGGTTTTTAGTTTTTGGTGATTCTAACCATTGACAAAAGAGTTACTTATGTGACTAAAAACAGCATAATGGACTAGGAGTCAGAAGACCTTCATTTTAATCTCTCCTCATCTTCTAGCAATGTGACCTTAGATTAGGTAGTTAATCTTTCTAGCCCTGTTTTTCTATTTGTTAATTGGAGTTCACAAAACCACCTAGCCTCCATCCCAGAGTTTATGTATTGCTGTTATTCAGTCATTTCAATCATGTCTCACTCTTCAGAAAACCATATGGGAGGGTGTAATGGTAATAGGAATTTGAAGATATTTCCTGCTCCCTAATAGGCCAAGTGTAATCACATGGAGCCTGTGGTAGGAGGAGTTTGCTGAAGGGTGGAGCAGAGCTAATAGAAATCTGGGAGTTAGAGTAGTTAGAGCTGAAGGGAGGAGACAACTAGGCTTGTGAATGTTTGTGGGAATGCTAAAGAATGGTGTGGCTCTTTGCTCCATTATGATGTATTAACTTTTTTTGTTGCTGTGATGGATTCAGTTTCCTGGTGTTGGGATTTGGCTTTCTGGTGTGTGAATAAATGTTTTACTTCTGTCTTCTATATAGAGAGTCTGTTATATTCTGCTAGTTAGAACTGTGCTGATGTATTCATAGTTGTTGTTGATGTTGTGAATATTGTGTTGGTGCTACAGAGGGCAGCTAGGTGGCACAGTGAATAGAGCACTGGCTCTGGAGTCAGAAGGACCTGAGTTCAAATCCTGCCTCAAACATTTAACACTTACTAGCTCTATGATCTTGTGCAAGTCACTTAACCCCAATTTCCCCTTGGGCAAAAAACAATTAAAAAAAGATTCGCTAAAATGATTGAAGGGATAAGTTGCAAATGTTGGAGGGAATGTGGGAAAATAGGGACACTAATTCACTGTTGATGGAACTGTGAACTGATCTAATCATTTTGGAGAGTTATCTGGAATTATGCCCAAAGAGTTTTTAAATTTCTTATATCCTATGATCCATCAATGCCTCTACTAGATCTGTCTCCAGAGATGATTAGTGGAAAAGGAAAAGGAACTATACAGTCTAAAGTATTTATAGCATCTCTCTTTATGGTGGCAAAGAACTGGAAATTGTAGGGATACCCAACAAATGGTGAATGGCTGAACAAGTTCGGGTGTATGATTGTGATGGATTACTATTGTGCTATAAGAAATGGTGAGCTGATGATCTTAGAAAAACATGGACAGATTTGTACAATATAATGAAGAGTGAAATGAGCAGAACCAAAAGAACATTGTATACATTAGCAGGAATGTTGTTTTAAGAACAACTTGGAGTGACTAAGTCATTTTGAGTATTATAAATACCCAAATAAACTTCAAAGGACCTTGAAGGAAGAGGCTATCTGCATCCAGAGAAAGAACTGATAAATAGAAGCATGCATAGAATGAGTTTATATGCATATGCACACACACATCCATATTTGTGTCTAATGGTAACCATCTTTAGGGTAGAAAAGGAGGAAAGGGAAGAAAAAATGGGAAAAATTACATGACAACTTTATTATATATTTAAAACAACTAGCAAGTTATACGTACATAGTTTCTATTTTTAAATTTTATTTATTTTTAAATAAAGTTTTATGTTTATTTTTAGTTTACATCATTCATTTCCACAAGATTTTGAGTTACAATTTTTCTCCGCATCTTTCCCCTATCCACCTCCCCAAAACAGTGATGCCATTGTATACTCCCTCCCCCAATCTGCTCTCTCCTATATCCTCCCCCATTCCAGTAGGGCAAGATGGATCTCTATACCCCCGTGCCTGTATTTCTCATTTCCCAGTTGCATGTAAATATATACATATATTTAAACATTGATTTTAAAATTTTGAATTTCAGATTCTTTCCCTTCCTCCCTCATCACCCACCCTTACTAAGAAGATAGGTAGTTCAATATAGGTTGTACACATGTAGCTACACAAAACATTTGCATAATGGATATATTGTGAAAGACTGACTATATTTCCCTCCATCCTATCCTACCCCCCACCTTGTTCTATTCTCTACTTTGACCCTGTCTCTTTTCAAAAGTGCATGCTTCTAATTTCCCTCTCCCCCAATTTGCCCTCCCCTCCATTATTCCCCCTTTCATCCTTTTCCCCCTACTCTCCTGTAGGGCTAGATACACTATTTAGTGTGTATGTCATTCCCTCTCTAAGCCAAATTGAGTAAGGTTGACCCCTTCCCTTTTACCTTCCTGTTCTTCCTATCCTCCCTTCCATTGTAATAGTTTTCCCTTGCCTGTTCTATATGAGATAATTTACCCCCATTCTGTCTCTCTCCATCTCCTCTCATTATATTCCTCTCTCATCTCTCAATTTCACCTTTTAAGTATCATCCCTTTCTATTCAATTGGTCCTGTGCTCTCTGTCTATGTATACCTGTACACACACACACACACACACACACACACACACACACACACACACACACATACATACACACACACTCATATATGTATTCATATGCCCATATACCCTCCTATATAGGCATATTTATGTATGTATGTATGCATATACACACACAGACACACACACGCTTATGTTCCCTTCAACTATTCTCATACTGAGAAAAGTATCATAAGTTTCAGTTATTGTTTTTCCACATAGAAATGTAAATAGTTGAACTTTGATAAGTTCCTTATGATTTCTTTTTCCTGTTTAACTTCTCATGCTTCTATTGCTTCTTGTTTTGAAAGTAAAATTTTCTGTTCAGCTCTGGTTTTTTCATCAAGAATGCTTGAAAGTCCTCTATTTCATGGAATGAACATATTTTTCCTTGAAACATGATACTCAGTTTTGCTGGGTAGGTGATTCTTGGTTTTAATCCCAGCTCCTTTGACCTCCTGAATATCATATTGCAATCCCTTTGATCCCTCCATGTAGAAGCTGCCAGATCCTGTATTATCCTGATTGTGTTTCCACAATATTCAAATTGTTTCTTCTTGGCTGCTTATAATATTTGCTCCTTGATCTGGGAACTTTGGAACTTGGCTATAATGTTCCTAGGAGTTTTCTTTTTGGGATCTTTTTCAAGAGGTAATTAGTGAATTCTTTCAACCTCTATTTTGCCCTCTGGTTCTAAAACATCAAGGCAATTTTCCCTGAGAATTTCTTGAAGGATGATTTCTAGGTTCTTTTTTTTGATCATGGCTTTCAGGTAGTCAAATAGTTTTTAAATAATCTCTCCTGGATATTTTTCCAGGTTAGTGATTTTTCCAATGAGATACTTCACATTGCCTTCTACTTTTTCATTTGTTTTGATCTGTTCAATAGTATATTGATTTCTCATAAAGTCATTAGCTTCCATTTGCTCCAGTTAATTTTGAAGGAATTATTCTCTTCAATGAGCTTTTGAGATTCTTTTTCCATCTGACAAATTCAGCTTTTTATAAGACATTCTTCTCCTCATTGGCTTTTTGAGCAGCTTTTGCCATTTGAGTTAGTCCATCTTTTAAGGTGTTAATTTCTTCAGTCAGGTTGTTGACTCTCTTTTCATGATTTTCTCACATCATTCTCATTTCTCTTCCCAATTTTTTCCTCCATTTCTCTTATCTTGTTTTCAAAATCCTTCTTAAGCTCCTCTATAGCCTGTAACCAATTCATATTTTTCTTGGAAGCTTTTCGTACAGGAGTTCTGACTTTGTTGTCTTCCTCTTGTTCCATGCTTTTATTCTTTTTGTCTCCAAAATAGGAGTCTAAAGTCAGATTGATGTGCTTACTTTGCTTCTTTTGCTTGCTCATGTTGCTACTCAATTACTTGACTTTTGAGCTTTTTGCCACAGTAGCACTCTGGTTCTAGAGAGGAGAGCTTTGTCCCAAATTGCTGGGGTTTTTGCAGTGCCAGAGCTATTAGTTGGGTGCCTTCACAAAAGCCTCCACCATCTCTGGCACCTGGTCACATACCCCAGGGCCTCCACCCTAGACAGCAATCCAGATCCAAGCAGGTTTAAGCAAGAGCAATTACCCTCAGACTGGTAGCTTGGTCCCCCTACAGTCTGCAGGCCAGGAGCTCTGAAGCAGCAATGCTGTGGTAGCCACTGCACCTTGGCTGTTTCTCCCTCTGGGGGTGGAGGCCAGACTACACTCCAGGACCCCCCTCTTTCCACAAAATCCACACTGACCTCTCACTTTGTCTTTGGCATTTATGGGTTGATAATTTTGGAAACAGCCACAACTGTTGGTGATCCACTCTCCCAAAGTCCCTCTAGCTGAGGCTGGTCAGGATTCCCTGGGGCTAAAACCATGGGCTCATGTGGGGCTAGGTGCTTCTCCCAGTGTACTGTGCCCTTCCTGCCAGCCTGCTGGATTGCCTTCAGCAGGAGATTTGTTTCTCTCTTTCACTTTATGGGTTCTGTAGCCCTAAAGTTTCTTTTGAGTCATATTTGATAGGTATTTGAGGTGGTTATGTGAGAAGTGCAGGGAGTTTTCCTGCTTCTACGCCACCATCTTTATGTATGTAGTTTCATGTGCAATAAGTTTTATCTACTCTGTTATGGAAATGCTTTTATATTCCATAAGTTCAGAATAAAATGAGTATTTTTTTTTTTTGCTTTTTGGAGGGCAGTTGGGGTTAAGTAACTTGCCCAAGGTCACACGGCTAGGTTTTTGTTTGTGTGTGCGTTAAGTGTCTGAGGCCGGATCCGAACTCAGGTCCTTCTGACTCCAGGGCCAGCACTCTACTCACTGCGCCACCTAGCCGCCCCCTAAAATGAGTATTTTTTAAAAAAGATATTGATCTTATTAGTAATCAGTTCCTTATTCATATTTTCAAAGTAATAAATCACAGTTTTATAGAAAAAAATTATTTGTTTCTTGTTGGCAGTTGGCTGCCAGCAAAGGTACTAAAATAATTAAAGGTAGTGGTTAGACTAACTAAATCTTTTATTTAAGGTGTTTGTATTTTATCCTAAAGGTAATAGGCATTATTAAAAAATATTGGAGCAAGAGAATACCATGACTGAATTTATGCCTTAAGTAATCTTGTGTCTGAATTGAGGCTTATGAGAATAGAAGAAGAGAGACCAATAAAGAGTAGCAGTAGTTCAAGGAAGAGATGATTAAAGCTTAAATCAGAGTTTCAGTATATGATTAAAGAGAAGAGGATGGATGAGAAAGATGTCATCAAATTAAGATGAGCTAGATTTGACAGTTTGACTATGAGGAGTGATAGAGAGGAGAAGAACAAAGTTATAAACCTGGGTAATTAGAAAAATATCTTTCAGATGCTTTCAAATTGACATCTTGTCTAAAATTCCTCAAATGTATTAGCTTTTAAAGGGTGTCCTATGGGATTTTAAAAAAATGTGCCATGCAACTCCTCCTCAGCTCCCCAAATTTCCACATTCTTCAGCCTCTCCCCCACTGCAGTAGTTTGTTTCCTTCTCTTCCTGGATTGGTGTCTGGAAGGTCACAATAGCTATCTTAGAAGCACAAAACCACTTCCTCTGCTGAGAGTTCTAGGTAAGTAATGAAAAAAGGAGAGGGAGGGGAAGGAACAGAAGAATCACAAGGTCCTAGTAATAGATTTGGAAACCCAACTTCCCTTGATTCCAACTCAGATTTTCTACATGTGATTCCTTGTGGCAACAAATACTGAAAAGTTTCAGAAACACTACTCACTCAATACAGTATTCTTTCTTAGCTGTTTCTCACAGGAAGCTGCTGATGAAATAGTATTTGACTACCAAAGAAGTGTTCGTTGATAGAGAAGGTTTAGAAAAGACATTTATATTTATTTAACAGTAACAGGAAGGCATAGAAGTGACAGGATAGGAGAAAATAATTGTTGTCTTCTCCTCCCATTAAAAAAAAAGTGAATAGAAAGAATTTGGCACTAATTTGCTCCTCAGGCAATATTTCCAAAAGTTTATAGAAGACCTACTACAATATCGTGGTCTCTTTTTCAATATACAAAATACTAATTATTTTGATTACCTTTAGCCATATTGTCAAAAATTATCCCTTTATTCATAATATCTTTGTGTTGGTTAAAAGTTGGTGTGTGTGTGTGTGTGTGTGTGTGTGTGCGCGCGTGTGTGCGTGTGCGCGCGTGCGCATCTGTCTGTCCATCCATGTGTCCTTATCTGTGATTGGAATAATATGGAATGGGAAATGGGATAAGCATTTGAGTTTGTCTGTTCATATAAAGATGTTGCTCTCAGTATCCCCATGTCCACCAGTTCTACCATTCTGAACCATGTATGGAACTAAAAGTGATTTTCTGGGAAGCATTTATATTTGATAAATTAACATACTTCTGGAAATAATTTGCATATTCCTCTAAGGGATTTGTTTTTTCAAAGGACATCTAAAACTCAGTCCAATGGGATTTTCTGTTCTCATCCCTCTGACCTGTCTATAACATTTGTCACTTTTAATCATTCCCTTCTCGTCTTTCCTCCTTTGGCTTCCATGTTATACTCCCCTGGCTCTGTTCTTGTTTCAGTAAGCAATCCTTTCTTTTTCCTCCTTTGCTGGTTCATCTTTCTTATCTGGATCCACCAACACCTCAGCATTAATATGTCTGCAACAAGAATTATATTTTCCCTGGTGTTAACTTTACTATTTCCAGCAATGACTCCATATTTCATAAGTGCTTGAAACCTCTGTGCTGTCTTTGATTCCTACCTTTTATTCATCTCTTGTGATCAAGGGTTGATTATTCTACCTCTTACTTTCTCTCAGTCATGTTCCCTTCATTGTCACCATCCTAGTGAAACCAGATGGCTGGGCTGTTTTTTTAGAAGCATTAAAAATTATAAAATATTAGAATAGGAAAGGACCTCAAAGATCATTTATTCCACTTGCATACTTAATGGGAATCCCCTGTACAATATTCTCTCCCCCTAAAATAGTCACCTAGCCTCTCTTTGCATCCTTGTGAACTATTATGCGATTTCTGGTGGGCATTGACACCAAGGTGCATGATTTCTCTCATCTCTTTTTTGTAACTCATTTCATGGAAAAGTATTTGCTCTGTGAGCAAAAAAGGAGTTAGAAAGTGAGAAGACAAGCTTGACTGAATAAGAGTAAAAACATTGAATAGCTTATATTTAATCCCTTTGTTCCTTGGAAAGTAATATACATAATTTTAAGGTTTAGTGATATCCAACATGTACTTAGATGTGTAAATTATCTTGGGAATCAATCATCAGAGCTAGCATTCCTAAAATGAAAGAGGTTGGGCCAAAAAAGATCAGTTTGTTAACTATTATCATTAGGCTTTCATGTTCCCATATTCCAGTAGAATCAGTTAGTTAATCAATCAACAGGCATTAACCATATTCTGTGTTCTAAACAAGATACAGAGACAAAAATGAAACAATTACTATTCTGAACAACTTACATTATATCATGGGAAATAATGTAAATGCATTATACAATATATACATATATGCACATACACACATATATATAATTATATAGAATAAATACTAGTGTCAGCTAGGGAGAAAGGGAAGGAACTATCATTCGAGGAAGGGAGAGAGGGAATCGAGAAAGATTTTATGTACAAGGTAGACTCTGTGCACAGCCATAAAGATGTGAGATTATTTTATGAAGGAAAAGTGAGGTGGGAGTACATGCCATGTGTGGAGGACACCACAGAAGAAACATGGAGATGGGAGATATAGTGTCATGTGTGAGGAACAGAAAAAGCCAGTTTGGCCAGACTATAGAGAGTAAGAAAGGGAAGAAAGGGTAATGAAACTGGAAAGACAGGCTGAGGTCAGTTTGTGAAGGGCTTTCAATGACAAACAGGGAGTATATATTTTATCCTAGAAACTACAGAGAATATAGAAGCAATACAATTTATTGAGTTGGGAAGTGACATATTCAGATTGGTACTTAAGGAAAATCACGTTGGCAGCTTGTAGGGAATAAAATGGAGTTAGGGGAGACTTGAGGCAGGGACACCAATCACAAGATCATTGTAATACTCCAGGTGAGAGGTAAGAAGGACCTGAAATAAGGAGCTAGTTGGGTGAGAAATGAAGACAGAAATATAAGAGATATTATGAAGGTAGAAACAGCAAGATTTGGCCACTGATTGGATATATGAAATAAAGTTGAGTGAAGTATTGCTAATAATACCTATATTACAAAATTGGGAGTCCAGATACTTGCCTGGAACTCCCTGCCCCCACTCATCTACTTCCATGCTTCTCTGACCTCCTTCAAGGTTAAACTCGAATCCTACTTTCTCTAGAAAGACTTTCCTGCATCTACCTCCTCTCTCCCCCCAATCCTCCTGTTCTCAATATTAATATCTTCTTTGCATTTTTTCTGTATATATCCTACATGTACCTGATTATTTACATTTCCAATCATTATAAAATCTTAAGTAAAAAAAAACAGGAAAATTTAGACAAGGGGAAATTTAGAAGGAATTTCTGTTCTCCACATGTTAAGTTTGTGATTTCTATATGATATCCAATTTTAAATGTCTAATAAATGATGTGTGATGAGCTCAGGAGATATTGGGGCTGGATATATACATCTGGAAGTTATCTGTACAGAAATGATCATTAAACCTATGAGACTTGATGTGGTAACTAAGAAAAAGCATTTAGAGAGAAAAGAAAAGAGAGACCAAGACAGATACTTGGGAATACACCCAGATTTGGAGGTGGGTTGAAATGAACTAGCAAAGGAGGCTCAGAAGAAATGGTTAGAAAGGTAGAGAAACCGTAAGAGAATAGTGTCGCACAAAAATCTAGGCAAAGAAGGTGGCAGTAGTCAGTCTGTAAAGAGGTCAGGAATAAGGATTGAGAAAAGTCAGGGGCTGTGGAAATGTGTTTAATATGATTGTACATGTATAGCCTATATCAGATTGCTGTCTTGGGGAGAAGAGAGAGGAGGAAGGGGTGAGAAAAAATTTGGAACTCAAAATCTTATAAAAGAGAAAAGACAGGGGCTACTGCTTTAATATTATGTATTTTGTAAAACATAATTTTGATATGTTATTGAAATATTTCTAGCCAGTGGTCATTCAGATTTTTTTGGATATTATGATTTAAGTAGTACAGCTAGGTGGTACAGTGGGATAGAATGCCAGGCCTGAAGTCAAGAAGACTCATCTTCCTTAATTCAAATTTGGCCTCCTCAGACTTACTAACTATGTGACCCTGGGCAAATCACTTAACCCCAATTGCCTCAAAAAAAAATAATGGATTTACTAGTTAATAAGTCAATAAGACAGTTAACAAGTAGTTTTTATTTATACATTATCTTTATATTATTATATAATTATTATTTTATATTATATTTATATATCTTTACATTTTATTTATATATTATATATTATCAGCACTGTTCTAAGCACTAGAGATACAAAAACAAAAAACAAAAAAATCCCAAAAGGTTAAAGCATTGTCTCTGACCTCAAGGAGCTCACACATTTGGGGAGAGAGAATAATTATATCTATTTAAGGTATATATAGAGTATTGATTGAAGGTAATCTCAGAAGAAAAGAACTAGCAACAGGGAACACCAGAAAAAGCTTCCTGCAGAAGGAGGAATTTAAGCTACATCTTAAAGGAAGCCAGAGAATGAGGATTGATAAGGCAGAGTTCAGAGGGAGAGCATTCTGTGACTATGGGACAGTAAGTGCTAGGACACATTGTGGTCAGATGCAGCATTGTAGGAAAAGGACAGCAAGTAGGCCACTATAGTGGGTACATGGTGGGGAGTGAAGAGAAAGGTGACTAGTGTGTACCACTGTTGGCTAAAGTCTTTGTCAGATGGCCCAGCCCCAGCAGGGCAGGTTATAATGATGGAAAACAGCCTACTAAGCCTTAAGTAACTCACACTGCTTTCCTAGGCTACATATCAAAATTTTTCAGCATGCTTAAGAGAGTATCTACAAAACCATTTTCTTGGTTTTGAATGTGGCTTTTTATTACTACTTCATTAAATAGGACCATTTTTACCACATCAGGTAACTGATGTTATTTAAGTGAAAATTATAGTACATAACAGAGGGTTGAAGCCTGAAGAAATAAGAATTGTTCAGCTTCAGGATATTCATACCTACTTTCATTCTCTGGTCTGTAATACTTTCCATAGCTATTTTCTGGTCTTTGGCAACTACTTTCAGCACATAAGAGGTTAACTAGCATTCCAGATGTAGTATCTCTAAAAAAAAAAGGGGGGGGAGATAAGAATTAGGGACTGGTGGGAAACAATGTTAGAAGGATGTGAGTTTGAACTCCCTCCTTCCTACCCATCCAGGGAAGGAGTTCAAGTATAGTTCTATATTAAATAAGAAAAAAAATCACAATTCAATGTAGCCTACACAGAGTTGCACAGATTTTTCTAAAGAGTAAATATAACTGGGGTACTCAGTTATATGTGGTGCTCAGTGACCTGTGTATATAACCACAGTTCATATATATAGATAGATAGATAGATAGATAGATAGATATACACACACACACACACATATATATGAAAATACCCATATAATATATAATACCCACATAATATATAATACCCATAAAATACCCATATACATATAACTGTGGTGTTCAGTGACCTCCAGTGACCCCCAGTACCACCAAGATCAAATACCAAGTCCTTTATTTGGCATTTAAGCTTTTCCTTATCTGACTTCCTTCTTAGTTTTCCAGCCTTCTTATTTCTAGTTCTCCTTCATGCATTCTATAATCCAGCTATGTTGATCTATGTGTCGTTCATCAAGCAGAACATTAAATCTCCTGTATCTTGCCTTTGCCCTGATTGTCCCCTATGCCATGCCCTACTCCTTCCCCTCTACTTCTAAGTTTCTCTGGCCTCCTTCAAGACTAAACTCAAACCCTACTTTCTGCAGGAACTATTTCCTGCATCTACCGCCCCTGCCCCCCAGACCTCCTATTCTCAATAATAATGTCTTCTTTGCAAATAACCTGTGTGTATAACTATGGATATGTGTATACATATATATGTATATATATATATATATGCATGTACATGCACATATATGTGTATATATGTATGGAGAGAACAGAGAGAATTTTTCTGATAACTCTACTTCAAAGAAAATGTGTATTTTTTTTGGAGTTGTGACATTTCTTTTTTAAGCTTATTTTTAAAACATTTATTAAAATCCTATTTGAGTGTCTCTCTTCTACTACTCAGATGACTGTGGGTTTACAAAAGCTATAGGATTGGATTATAGGCTCTGGCCAGTCCTTCTAAGCAGAGAAAGGCTTTGAGTATGAAAGACTGTGTGGTTTTAACCATCCTAACAAAGTCTGGAGAGGATCATCACCAAGTTGGTTGCAGGAAGATGGCTTTTTCAATCACAGCAATTCCTAGGCACTATTTCATCAATTATTAAGGGGTTGCAATTATGTACTGGTAGACTAAATCCTCACCTAGATGAAATAATAGGTCCTTGAAATATTGAAGGTTTTTTTCCCCTAAGAAAAAAATTCACTTGCATTTAATGTATTTATATTATTATAAATTCATTTGGTAAACATTTTAGTACCAGTGATCATTATGGCTTTATATAGTGCTTATTTTATAAGATAAATACTTCCAAAGGAAATTATATTATGATTTGATATTCAGTAAATGTCCTATTAAAATTAACTGCTACTGTATATCATTTTCCTTTAGTTCACTCACAGGGTATTTTCATTTGAAATGGAATATTATACTTCTAGTTTGAGTAGGTATTTTTATTATTCTTTTCAAGCCTCTACCTTCAGGAACAGCTGGGGAATTTGACCAACAAAGAGTTCAAATGTTGTACCACACATATAAAAAAAACTTTAGATAAAACAAAACCTATTTTAGTTCCATTAACCAAAACACACACACACACACACACACACACACACACACACACACACACACACACTTTGAGAACTTTTATTATTGTTTTGTTTCAGTCATGTCTGACCTTGACTGACCCCATTTGGGGTTTTCTTGGCAGAGTGGAGTGGCTTGTCATTTCCTTCTCCAACTCATTTTACAGATGAAGGAACTGAGGCAAATAGGGCTAAGTGACCTGCTTAGGGTCACACAGTGAACTCAAGAAGATGAATCTTTCCAATTCCAAACCCAGCGTTCTATCTGTTGTGCCACCTAGCTACCCCCTCCCCAATCCCCTAAAGGGCTATGATAATTATTTCTACCTTTTTTTCCTCTTTTGTTGTACAAAGTTTCAATGTGCAAATCTTCATGATCCCATTTGGGGTTTTCTTGGCAAAGGTACTGGCATGATGTGATTTGCCATTTCCTTCTGCAGACTGAGCTAAATGGGCTTAAGTGATTTTCACAGAACACACAGCTAGTAAGGATCTGAGGTCAAATTTGAACTCAGTTCTTCCTGACCCGGGGCCTCACAATTTATTTACTGCGCCACCTAGCTGCCAAGTAGGGATTTAGCCTATCCTTAAATATTAAAAAGTAAATGGTTATAGCTCAGATACTTTCAGCAGCCATAACAATTTATTGTTCTAATTCATAGCTGTGGGTCTTTAGCTAGGAGAGGGGCAATAGTACCTATCCAAATTTTTGGTCATCCTTTAAGTTCAAGGTAAGAAAAATCCTTCTTTTTGCAGCTCTTTATATAATTTGGAAAATATTCCAGTTTGTGTGTGTATTATATATTGAATATTATATATATAATATTATATATTGTGTATATATGTATTATGTGTACATATAATACATATATATACAATATAAAGATGCATATAGACATTTTTCTGTATCTTTGTATATATGATGCATGAATATATGTGTACTACACATGTTTGTGTATATGTATATATGTAGAGTGAGGTGCATGTATGTTACATATATATGCATTTATTTTAATATATTAAAACTTTAAAATGTAGTAAGATTTTTGGTACACCTTTATATGAAGAAATATAGAAAAAGAGAAAAAAGGAGAGAGTGCCAATGTACATTTATACTTCTGCATTGCTTATACCAGTTCTCTTACTGCTAATTAGAAAATATACTGATGAAATAATGCATTTAGGACACCATAATACTTAGGTGTATTTTTTCTCTCCCTTCTTCTGGTCTCCACTTTCTTTTCTTTGCAATCACATTCAATTCATTATCATAACTGAAACAAGGCCAAGTTTGCCAAATCTGCCTTCCTTCAGTTCTAGAATTCTACAAACACTTATTAAAGACCTACATTTATACAGATCATGAACTGTAAGGGTGAAAGATTTTGTTCACTTCTAAAATGGTATTATAGTATAGCTGAAATACTTTGGATTTGGAAATCAGAAAAATTCAGGTTCTGCCACTTAGTAACAGGTAATTTCAGGCAAAACCCTGAATTTCTCTGACCAAAGTTTCATTTCCTATGAAGTGGGGTTAAAATCAATTCACCAGGATTATGTTAAAGATCATGTCTTATTAAATTAAATGCTTTACACACTTTGTAAATAATAACTCAATATGAAAATGTAAGGAATTATTAGAAGTTTGGCAAGTAGTGAATTCACCCACTGTGGGTAACTGTGGGTAACTATTCAGGACAATAGATTTCTTCATAGTCTATGAAAAATTTAATTACCTGGGAAAACACATAGCTATCTTCTATTCAAAACTCAGTTCTTCCACACTGTAGTTTTTATACTTTCATGGTCTAGTCATCCTGATATTATTGGACTCATATCCAGATATAGAATTCTTTAAGTACTGATCTTAATAATAGCATGCTGAATGCCTAATCGTGAAGGTTTAAGAAAATCTCATTTCATTTATGTCTGCACAGAGTAGTGAAGGCGATCTTTCAGATTCTTTGAGTTCCAGTAAGTGACAAAAAAGATTCAACAGGAATGTTTGGACATTCTTTTTATAAAGGAGGAAAACAAGACTGGACTGGAAAATAATACATTACATATTCATGGATTGTGGCTTACTTTATATCAATTCCACTTAGTTTTATCGCTCCCTGGGAGGTAACTCTATTGTTTCCATTTGACCTATTAAGTAAACCAAATATTCCAGGTCCCAAAATGTCTCTACAGAAAAATGAGGACTAAATTCTAAACCCTGATTCAGTTTGGTCTCTTTCATCAACTAGCTCAGTGAAGGTTAGATTTCCTTTCCACCCACTCTTCTCCATTCTCTCTGCTTATCTCCTTTTTCCATTCTCTTTCTGTAACCTTTCATTTTCCTATTTCTGCTCCATTCAGTTTATGGATATTTACCAATTCCTTTATCTACTACACAATTCGTGTAATTTATCATTGCAGTTTCCAAGCATTATTCAGCTCCTCCTTATTCCTTTTCTTCCTTGGCTCTATTTCATTTCCTTCTTACTGTCTATTTCTGCAGTTTTAGAAAGTTTTACTTTTTTTTATTAGTGCAACGTTTTTTGTAGTTTTTCTTACCATAAATAATAGAACAGTTCATGTCCTTTATAAGCCTCCACCCACCCACACTGAATCCTTCCAGACAAAATTGGACAGTGTTGATAAGCTAAAAAGTACATAAGGCAAACAGGTAGCCTAGTTTGTGAATGCTTTGGGAAGAGAAGAATGAAAATCTTTATATTAAAAATTTTGCTAAGCTGATACCAGAATGTATAATAAATCACAATATGTCAATGAACATTTATTAAAATTACGTACTAAATACAGGATGTTTCCAAAAGTTGCATAAATACTTTTGGGACACCCTATACAATGCACCATGCTAGACTTTGAGTATACAGAGATAGATACAGCACAGATTGAATTCACAAGGAGTTTATAATCTAATTAAATGAAAGAAATATGCACAAATGTATGTGATATAGGAAGTGGGATAAATGGAAAAAAGATCTAGGCAGAATGATAGGAGAAATTTGAACCTAGAGAACTCACTTTTAGTTGGGATGGATGAAGCGGGTAGCTGGGTAGGCAAAATGTAAGGGAAAGCTTCAAGAAGGAACTGATATAACGCACACACAAACAAAAAACCTAGCCGTGTGACCTTGGGCAAGTTACTTAACCCTAATTAACCCTCCAAAAAGCAAAAAAAAAGGGGGGGGAGGCGGCTAGGTGGCGCAGTGAGTAGAGTGCCGGCCCTGGAGTCAGAAGGACCTGAGTTCCGATGCGGCCTCAGACACTTAACTCACAAACAAAAACCTAGTCGTGTGACCTTGGGCAAGTTACTTAACCCCAATTGCCCTCCAAAAAGAAAAAAAGAAAAAAAAAGAAGGAACTGATATCAGGTAGGCATGAGGAGGAGAAGAACAAATTACAAGAAGTAGTCCAATATAGCTAGAATTTAGATAAAGTAAGTAGAGGGTATTAGACATAGATGGAAAGATAGATTTGGTGGGGATTGGGGAAGAGGACTGTGAGAGATGCAAAATCAGGAGCTTATGCTTTATTCATTAGGCAATGGAGAGCTTACTGAATTTTTTTTTTGAGTGGGTAGAGAAGGGCAAATGGGGTTAAGTGATTTGCCCAAGGTCATGCAGCTAGTTAAGTGTCTGAGACTGGATTTGAACTCAGGTCCTCCTGACTCTAGGGCCTGTGCTCTATTCACTGTGCCATCTAGCCACCCCTGAAATGTTTTGAGTAGAAAAATAACATGAGATAGTTATGTGATCAGAGTTATGCTTTAAGAAGATTTCTTGGTGTGGTGTGCAGCATGGATTGAAAGAGTATAGAATAAAGATAGGAATGCCGATTAGAGTCTATTAACTATTATTATTCAAAGTCTCACTGCATACTTCCATTGATCTGCAACCAATGACCATTTTTAAAAACATAATTTAACTCCAAATTTCAAAAGGAATTCAAATGCATGTGACCCCTGAGTTCATTACTCACCCTTATCAAGGCCTGGATATAATATAGTCAAAAGGCCATGAGGGTAGTCTTTTTTTGAAAATCTCCAATGATAGGTATGCATTAAACATGGGACTGATGTTCTGGTCGAGGTTGGTGATCATGGAAATCACCTGTGTAAACATGAAAATTGAAGCCAAAGAAACTGATGAAATGAATTAATTAAAATCAATTTGCTTAAATCACAGAAAAGCTAATAAGGATCATAAACTAGCCCCTCAGGTTTCAAGGCAAGAGCTCTTTCCACCATATCCACTTGTGAAATAAAATATAAAGAGTATGAGAAAGCAGTAAAGTTGTACATTATCAACGTATTGTCTTAGACCAGGGGTGGGAAACCTGAGGAACCTTCTTTTATTAAGGGGATTTGTTCTGTGAAGTTTGGATTCAGTCAAAAGACCTAGAGGTCCACATATGACCTTGAGGTGGCAGGTTCACCACACCTGTGAGACTTGGATATTGGAAATGCTTGTTCACCAGTCCCAGTGGCCTCCTGGGAGTCTTTCCTACTTTCCAGGAGAATATAATAGTAGAGATGGGCTACTTTTTTCATGGGTTAAGTATTTGTCAGTGCACAGTTAAGGGTCTTTCATATATAAGCATTAATTTGTGATGGAGAAAATAAATAGCGGCCTTGTGTATTAAAAATTAAACAATGTACTGAAAACAAATTATGTCTAACTTGAAGGAGAGGAGACCAAGAGAAACTTTATGAAAGAAAAAAAATGATTACCAAATCTTATTCAGTCAGCTGGGGAATAGCAGCTATTTTGAATTACTCACTATTTTGAATAAACCAGATTGATTATGTTTTACCAAATTTCATTTTATAAAATCTAAAAGCTCCCCATATTAAAAAAAATTGTCATCTCTAAACATTATCATCTTTCAGTCTCAGGAGATAACTCTGGAACACCAAGGACGTAATTTTGCTTTCAGTTTTGATCCATTATTTTGTTGTCATGCTTTCTGTCTCTAATAGTTAATCCACTATGCCTCTTGTAGAGTATTAGTATGCCCTCCAAAACATGTATTATGCAAATTTGCATAGAGAGGCTTATTGTGCCTTGCTACCTAATCTTCCCACACAAATATTATAAGTTAATGAGTTACTCTTTCACAAAAAAAAGCCCCAATTTGGAACTTTGTATGAATCAGCTTTCAAACATCCCTTTCTAATTGATTATTCTTGCTTATTCTCATTCATTTTAGAAATAGACATCTTCCCTAGTTGATCCTTTGGTGAAAGGTAGGTTTGTAATCGAACAGGCACAGGACTTGGAATTAGGACACTTGGGTTTGTATTCCACCTCTATCACATGCTACCTGTATGATCAAGGAAAATAGACTGAAAAAAAATGAGGACAATAGTATTTGTCACCTATTCTCCTTGTGAGGAAAATGCATAGAAAACATTAGACTGAACAATATATTGATATTAAAAATTAAAATGACAGTGCCATGCAAGTTAATGTATTTGTTAATTAGAATTTTGTTTGGAATTTAAACTCTTCACAACCTGACTCCTTCCTACCTTTTCAGTCTTCTAATGTATTACCCTTCTCCATGAACTCTATGGTCCAGCCATATCTATTTACTTATTTACCATTCCTCACACACAACTGTCCATCTCTGGTCTCTGATGCCTGCACCGAAGGGGCGGGGGGGGGGGCGCAAACTTGAGAGTATGGGAATGATGAGACATGAGTCAGGAGGGGAAGCTGTCTAGGAAGTCCATTTATTTATCTGAGGGTAAAGGTTTATATACTAATAGAAAAAGTGATTAATCTGGTATTCTACCTCCTAGTACTTTGTTCCATTGTGTGCACATGTGGATCACTTCTTGGTAATCATGTCCTTTTCCCTTGCTAATCAAGGAAAGATGGTGAGCCAATCACCCTAAGCAACAGTGAGCCCTCATGAAAAAGCAGGGCCTAGGGAAATCCTGACCCAGACTCTACCCATGATTGGACTGGCTCAGTACTGGCCCTCTACAGGTCTCTGTGACTGTGTTCTCAACATCCTGACTAGAATA
Source organism: Gymnobelideus leadbeateri (assembly GCA_011680675.1). Taxonomy (NCBI): domain Eukaryota; kingdom Metazoa; phylum Chordata; class Mammalia; order Diprotodontia; family Petauridae; genus Gymnobelideus; species Gymnobelideus leadbeateri. The sequence continues at coordinate 281,780 of WOXC01006433.1, forward strand.
ATATCTTTCTTCAGCTCCATCTCTTAAAATTCTTGTATTCATTTAAGATTCAGCTCAAATGTTACCTTCTTCAGGTGGTCATTCCTAGTTCAGCCCCACCCCATCCTCAGGTGCTAAGGCCTTCACATGTAAGGTTATCTTCCATCTGCTCTGTATGTATCTTGTAGGTACTGATTTATTTTCAAGTTGGCTACTCCAACCTTTTGAATAGAACTATTTTTTGAATATATAATACTTCTAGTTTCCAGTAATTTAGCATGGATCTAGGCTGGTAAAAGTTTGATAAATACATATTGATTGATGATAATAATATAAGATTTTCCTATATGACTATATTCTTTATGTATTTATGGATACATACATATAATTGTATATGTGTACATAGATATGTGTGTATATATAAGTACATTTGAATTTCATGATCAAAGGAAACTTTATTTTCAAAATTTGATGATCCTAAGAGTCCATTTTTCTAAGCTAATTTTACTTTCTGACTCCTTACAAGTTGGTTTTATTAGGATAAAAGATACAGATTGACTAAGTTCAAAACTATTCCTGTTAAGAGAGATTAAGTACTAATAGTTAAATGTGAATACTGAATTCCTAAAGGACTTTATAAGTGATGGCCACCATAAAGCAATTAGATCTAAATTGTATTATTTTATGCAAAAATTTGGAGATCATGTCAAATGACATTCTTTTAAAAATGATTTTCCAATTTATTCAGTTCAACAAACACTTATGAAATGCCTCATATGGAAACTGCTGTACAAGATTTTGGGAAGAAAAAAAGAGAAAACAATGACATAATCCCTACCTTTAACAAGAGTACAGTCTATTCAGAGAGATATAACATATATAAAAATAAGCATGTACCACACAGGATTCCCTTTCATTCCCGGATTCATCCTTAGGGCAGTGTGACCCTCGAAGAAGGGAGTCAGACTTTTCTTGTACTTTCTCTGGCTCATTATGCCCTGTGCTGGAATAGAACTCTGGGGGGAAGTATCAACAGCAAAATTTAAGCATGACTCTTGTTTAAGGTCTCTCTGAAGGGTTAAACAGAATCCCTTCTAGCACAAGTTCTTCATGTCTGAAGTAAATATCAGGTGTAAGATAATGATTTCCTCTACTGCAGAAGCTATATTTGAAACAGAAAACACTCATAAATAGCCATTAACAAACATTTAAAGCATAAAACAATATTTCTTCAAATTTATTATGAAGCAGTTAAGGCATGAAAAGCTTGAAACTATATGGAGATTTTGGAATACCTTGTATTCTCCCTGAAGCTAAAGAAAATTTCATAGGATTGTAGAAAACTTATTTCATTTTCATCGTAGATATGTCCAAGTAAATCACAAAAACAACAACACAAAAAGAAACACTAGGTTGTCTGGTGAGTTAGATGTGTCATGGCCTTTTTTTGTCCCTTTAGGTTCAGAATTGTTGTGTTGGTGATTATCTCCTCTTAGAGGCAATGTTGGTGAAGGGACTGACCCCTTCTCGAAAGAGATCTAACTAGCTGGCACAATGGATAGAGCTGTGGATGTAGAATCAGGAGGACCTGAGTTCAAATTTAGCCTGACATTTAATTGTTGTGTGACCCTAGACAAGTCATTTAACCTCTGTTTCCTTCAATTTCCTCATCAGTAAAATGAGGGTACTAATGGCATCTACTTGCCAAGGTTGCAAATGAGATAACAGCTGTAAATAACTGTGCATCACGGTTCTTGGCACATAATAGGCATTTCATAAAAGTTTGTTTCCTCACTTCCTTCTGGATACTTGGCTCAGATTCAAGAACTCTTTACAATTAGAAATTAGAAGGTTAGGGGCGGCTAGGGGGCACAGTAAGAGCTCCAGCCCCAGAGTCGGGATGACCTGGGATCAGTCCCGGCCTCAGAAATGAGCACCCGCACATAAATAATGACCAGCCGTGTAACCTTGAGCAAGTTACTTAACTGCAATTGCTTTAAAAAAAAAGAAATTAGAAGGTTAATGCCAGGGTTGGAAATGTCCAGCTCCCAGGGTCACTGTTCAATGACGTTGGCCCAGGAAAAGAAACACGAAACATAAGATGCAGCCAAGATCTTGAGATCCAGTGTCAGGCTCAAGCATGTGTGCCATGTCCTGGAGTCATAGTCACTATTTCTATTGGGTAAATCCCTTCCACTTCCTTTTGTAAAAGCCCAGAGAAGGGCTCATGGCAGATCTATCCCCAAAAGAAGGTGTTCTAAAAGAGAGAGGGCTCAAAGCCTTTCCATAAACTTTATAGGAGTGGTGGTGAGGTGGTGGAAGTGGTAGATGGTGTGATGTCATTCATTGCTCAGATGCCAATTATCTTTCATGTAACAACTCAGCTTATAAGGACAAAAGGATCATCCCAGAATATACAGTACATGTCCCTCAGCAAGAAGCCATTGTTTGTGTCCATCCCCTCAAAACCAGAGCACCCAATAAGCATGTCCTTTCTCATGTTTCACCTCTGCTACAATCATAACAGCAATAATAGTTAGCATTGATGTGTCAAAGTGATTTCCAGCTATTATACCTATTATCTATATTATCAGCTATTATACAAACATATAATGTATATATGTATAACATATGTCGATCATATTTGTGTATTACATGTGTGCATATTATATGCATTATATGTATACATAGTAAATGTGTGTACACACACACACACACACACACACACACACACACACTTTCCGTAGGGGATTTTATTTGTTTTGCTCCCCAGCTGTCTCGCTAAAGACCTTATTCCACATTCCTACTCCACACCCCTCAAAAAAGTAGCATTTCACAATTTGTTTTGTTCTGGTTGTTTTGGTGTGTTCTAGGAGCTCCAGGATGGCATCAGTCGGCAGCAAACTGTTGTCAAGGAATTAACTGTAACCGGAGAAGAGATAATCGAACAGTCTTCAAAAGGAGATGCCAGTATTTTAGAGGATAAACTGGATTACCTGAATGTTCGGTGGCAGGAGGTCTGCAGACAGCTGGCAGAGAGAAAAAAGAGGTAGGAAAGCAATAAATATGGACATTTACAATTGCCAATAGTCAATTTAATCTATTGAGAAATGAGGAGCTTAATTGAAAAAAACCTAATAAGGCCTAAAACAGAAGACCATTAATCCTTTGGTAAATAATCAATAGGAATCAAGAAGTTTCCATTCATTCCCTTTGTATATTTTAAACCTGTATTCACCACTAACTAGGTGAGTTTTATGTTCTTTTACTAACAGATTTTTTAAAAAATCTTTTATATACATACTTTTTCCAAATGTGAATGTTTTCAGGATATTCCTGTTTCACTAAGTAGGAGCACATTTTTGAAAAGGATAATAAATTCAGTTATTTTTAAGGAAAAAAAGAACCTTAGGTTTTCTTTTGCCAATTTTTTTTCTGCTAATTTTTCATAGCTGAAATGAGAGTTAAAAAAGATGATAATGTTTTAATACAAGTGCATTTCTTATTCTTACCAATTTTGTAAGGGCGTGGTCTTTGCTAAACATTAAGGTATCATGTAAATAATAGTTTTGCTCACCTTCAGTTTCATTACTGCATTTATAATTATCTTTTCTTGCTTTAAATTTTGAAAGAGTGAATAGATACAAATATTTGAAATGAGAAGAAACAAACCTAAAAGGTTATTACAGAATTTAATCATCATTAAACTTTTCCTCAGAATGTACTTAAAGTTAAGAAAGCCAACTGTAAGCCCTGGTATTAGGAACCTTAGATAATGTTATAGATGGGTTTTGTGTTTAATTTCCTGTTGTTAATGTTAATGTTTCTCGGTTCATATGGGATGGTTTGGCCTTTATTTGTCAAATGAGATTATCATTATGTATATTTAATGGGAAATCAGCTCTCTTTCCAAGCTTTTGCCTCCTACTTATCATGTACATAAAAGGTGGTTTTTTGATACTTTGAAACCTGAAACAACCCTCAGAGGGAAGCCCTGGGTTCAGAGAAATTAAGAATGGGTTTCAGAAATATGCTTTATCCTATTTTTCCACCATTTATTGCCTACAGCAGCAGTTCTTAAATTGTGATCTGCCCAGAAACCCTTTCAGGAGGTCTACAAGGTCAAAACTATGTTCTTAATAATATAAAAGTTATTTGCTTATTAAAATTATCCACTCTTTCCCCAATACATATCTTTATGAGACCAGATTTTTTTCACATATATCTCCCAAAACTATATATCAAAGAATAGACTGAACACAGAAGCAGATATGAGAATACAGCTTTGTATAGACATAAAGAGATTTGCACGACTATGTAAAACAATGCCATTTTAACTTTTTTTGGTTGTTTCAGAAAATAAAGTTACTTTTAATAAAATACATGAATATATAATTTTAATATTATACATTCCACATCAGTATGATATGCAAATAATATTACTCTAATATATGAAATTAATATAATAATAATATACAATATGAGTATCATTCTTATATTATGTGAATAAATTTCTACTTTAAAATCTTTTCCAATCAAGTTTCCAATATGGTAAGTGTCAATAGCCATAATCCACATAAAGAAAAGGTCTTTGGAGTCTATAATAATTTTTAAAGAGGGTAACAGGGTCCTGAAACCAAGCTACTGACCTATATCCTTCATATTGACTAATGCAACATATTAGATTGCATTGTTTCTTTCTCTTTTTTGTTCTAGACATTATTTCATCAGTATAAAAATTTTCTAAAAATACTTCCTCTGCTAATACACATTAGCATATGCTGTGAAATACATACTTTTAGAGCTCAAAGGGCACTGAGAGGTTGAATGACTTGCAACAGGGTCAGAAGCTGGACTTAAATACAGGTCTCCTAGTACCAACAAGGGGTCTTTATCCAGTAAGCCATGATGTACCTTTACATTGATAGCATTGTACAAAATAGGTACAATGACATTTTAAAAAGGTTAAAGGATATTAATTCTATCTAAAGATATTTCCATTTCAAATCTCTAGTTTGCAAATTGTGGAAGAAATTTATTTCTGATTATAAATAACTGCATTTAAAAAAACAACTTGTTTTTTTCTCATTAACACACTTCTTTTGAATGTCCATGAAATTAAACAGAAATCATTCTATCTGGCACAGAAATATTTCTTTACTTTAATAACAAATATATTTATATGCCTAACAGGCTTGAACTTGAATAATATCAATTTTAAGCTCTGCCCAAACTTGTTCAAACTAAAATATTAAAAAGCAAGAAGACTGAAGTAAATACCATAGCAAGTTTTTAAAAGTTTGATAGGTGGTTTTTCATAATTATTGCAAATTAAATGTTTCTTTTTCCTTTTTTTTTTTAAAGTAAAACAACTCCCATTCATTGAGTTGTTATTGTTCAGTCATTTTAAAGTCATGTCTAAATCTTTGTGACCCCATTTGGGGTTTTCTTGGTGAAGATATTAGAATGGTTTGCCATTTCCTTCCTGGCTTCAGGTCTGGTGCTTCAGATCTGTGCCACCCAGCTGCCCATTTTTAAGTACCGGTAGCTATATATGTGCCAGGTACTCTTCTAGGCACTGGAGGTATAAAGACAAAAATGAAACAGAACTTGCCCTCAAGGAGTTTACTCCCTATCAATGGAGATAACATATACACAGATAAATCTATGCAAAACAAATATAAAGTAATTTTTTTGAGGGGGGAGATGGATGGAGATGAGAGATGGAGAGAATCAGAAAAGATATACTATAGAAATGAACCCATTAGCTGAGTTTTGAAGTAATTTATAGATTTCTTAGAGGCAGGAACATAAGAGAATATGTTGCAGACATGGAGGACAGAATGGGAAAAGATCAAGAGAAGAGACATGTATGAAGGAGATTTACTTTTATATACATATACGTATATACATACATATATGTATATAATCATTCTGACAGCTCTTTGAAAGGCAGATTGGAAAAGGGAAAGATTTGAGATGGAGAGACCAATTAGATTAGGAGATCATTGCAGCTGCCCAGGTGAGAGGCCGGGGAGGGGGGTGATCAAAGTGGGGGTAGTCATGTCATTGTAAAGAAGGTGACAAACCCAGAGAGCTGTTAAAGTAGAATCAACAAGAGGACAACTGAATTGAATGTATGGGGTGAGAGGGAGAATAAAGAGTAAAGAATGACTCTTTCACTGAAAGGGCTTTACCTCACTGTAAATGAGTACCTGAAAAGGCTTTTGCATAAAAGGACCAGAATCTCCCATTGCATCTTGGGTCATCTCCAAATATCTGGTCACTGGATCCATATGGCTCTAGAGGAGAAAGTGAGGCTGGTGACCTTGCACAGCCCTCCATCTTACTCAAATCCAAGTCAACTTCAAGTTATTTCATCATTTTCCTAGTTCCATGATCCTCTTCAAAAATGAAGAACAAACACAACAACAACTTGTGATTAGAACTCATTTTACAAGAATGATACTCATCCTTAAAATAACCCTGTGTGGTAGACAATACTAATATCCCCACTCCTCTTTTAGAACTGCAGAAACTGAGTCCCACAAGTTTAACTACTTATCCACAGCCACAGAGCTAATAAGGGTCTGAGTTGGAATTTGCCTCTCTTCACAATGCAAATGGAGCAGCTATTTGTTTACAAGTTGGCTTTATTGTCTTATTGCCACCAGTTTGCAGAGAACCAGAGAATATAAACTGATAAGCAAAAGTTAATTACACCGAGGGGATGCAGCAGTAATTCATTAGAAAAATTTTCTCCCATTTTAAAATTTTTCTCTGTAAAGAGTTTTAAACAGCCTTTGAAGTTCACTTTTTTAGGGTCCTACAAAGTAGAAAAAATATATTTGTACTTAATAAGTTCAGACAAACCAAAGTCATTTGTACTTTTCTTCATAGACTGTCAGAAGTTGTTGTCGTGACTTATGTCAATGGAAATTTGTGCAGGCGTAATAATAAAATAAACTCAATGTCAGGTCTACTGATAGGCTTATTTATGCTTTGCCCCAGAAATCCAAAAGTAAGCTAATTCTCAATATAAAACAAATATTTCATAAATGATACATTAAGCTAGCAAGTATAAGACAATTGTAATCATGAAGCTATCGTTAATCAATGATATACTCCTCTCACAATCTAAGAATGTTAGAATGAAATAGAAATTATTTATTCTACAAGTAACAAATAAGATATTGAATTCAAATCTTCTATAAAATTGCCATTATACTTTCAGTAAATGGAAGAAAAAGTACATTAGCCTAATTCATATGGAGTTAACCCTATAAAATCTTTTGTGCATCTCATTTTAAATACTAATAATATGTTGAAAACATGAAAGGAAGATTCCCAGAATTTATTAAGTGCTACTAGACATTCTCTAAGGCTGGCCTGGAGAAACCAAGGAAATGGAAACTTAAGCCAATTAGTTGGACAATTCAAACTAGAGAATTTGAGGTTGCCTCAATTACCTGGTAGAAGTGGCCAATATAATTTTGGCATAATAGAAATGAGTTCCAGAATAGCTGATAGTCACCAAGAGAAACTTTGTAAATGGAGAGATTGAAATTGAATGCCTCAGAGAGGAATTAAATAGAAAAGATAGTGAGTTGTCTAACAAATCAATAGTATATCTCAGTGGTTTCTAATTAACAGCCTGTCTATCCAGTCTCTGACCTGTTATAATCTCTTATGTAATGCACAGTCAATTCAATTTGTTTAAGCAGATTCAGAAAAATAAATACTGTATACAAGTTGACGTTGCTGCTTGATGCTGTTTGTTTTTCGTTCCTGAGGAGAACCATGACATGAGGGAGGTGATGCCATGACATACAAATGAATTGGATTTAAGTGAGGGAGGGCTGTTTCAAGGTCACTAGCCTTGCTTTTTCCTCTGGAGCCATCTGGGTCCAGTGGTCAGATAAGGATCAGGATAACTGATAACAGGAGATGGCCTAGGGTGCAGTGAAGGACCTTGGCCTTTTTAAGCTAAGCTCTTTAACAGGTCTCAGTTTGACTGAGGCAACACCCATTCAGTGATTAAGGTAAGACTAAGCATTAGATACACCAGTTACACTAACACACAGCCCAGAAACAAGCACTTGAAGTCAGGAAACCTACATTTGGAGTCCAGCATAGCCCATTATTAATCATATTACCTTGGGCAAGCCATTAAACCAGTTTCCTCATCTATAAAATAAGGATTAAAATATCCCCATTTCTTCTACTGCAAGGATATTATGAGGACAAAATGGCATTCACATAAAATAATTTGTAAGTTTTATGTCATTTTAAAAATTATAATCTAGTCGGGCAATATACAAAATACAGACAGAATATGCAAATTAAAATGTTTGATGTAAAAAAAGATTCAGAAAGTATAATTTGTACAAAATTGCCTTCCATATTTCTTCTAATGTCTTTCTGGATGAGTTTTTATTGGAAGAACCAATTCAATGAAGCATACTAACTTTCAGGGAGGAAAAAAGTGGCAGAGAGGTATAAAAGGCTATTTAGATTTTAGAAAAGTGTGAGTTTTAATGAGAGACTGGATGAAAATAAATTAAATAAAATGAACTCCAGGAAGTAGAACTTCTATATAGAAGAATCAAAAGGAAACCAAAAAATTATCACTAAATAGAAGCAAATAGGGATTATACTATGCTTATAAGAGTTCTCATTGTTGGTTAAAATATGAGGAATCTACTATTTCTGAGGATTTTTTGATCGTCAGAACTTTCTAGTAGTAGTAGTAGTGATAATTATTACAGATAGCATAGTAGTAGTCTACATTTATATAGTGCTTTAATATTTGCTAAACACTTTATAAATGTCTCAATTGATCCTCATAACCACCCTGGGGTGGGAGTAGAGAGAGAGAGACAGAGACAGAGATTATTATTATCCCCATTTTACAGGTGAGGAAACTGAGGCAGAGAAATAGAAAGTATCTTGCCCAGGGTCACATAGCCAGTCAGTACTTGAGGCCAGATATGAACACAGTTCTTACTGATTCCAAGTCTAGCACTGAGGCACCTAGCTGCCAATAATAGGTGTCAAATGCTTATTGTTACAGTTGTACCTTTATAGCCCTTTATTTTCTATTAAAAAAAAAAGCCAATAACTGTGTGTTGTGTTACAGGGTTTGATAGTGAGAGCTAAGTTTTAAGTCAGAAGATTTTAAAGCCTGATTTTAAATGCTTCAACACTTAGTAGTTGTGTGACCCTGGATTGTTGTCTTAACATCTCTGAGGCACCAAATGGTGGTTAAAGACATTTGTTCTTTCCTTCTCACAGGTTTTGTATAAGGAAAACACTTTAATGTGAACTTTTATACTTGAGAGGGACAGGGTCAGTGTTTTAGTGAAATGCTTCTTGAATTAATTCAAAGGCTTTATTTACTGAAGCTGTATTTACTGAGTAACACCTGTGTCTTAAAGAAATGTTGGTATGTTTTCTAGCATTCCAGGCTTGGGCTGGGTTTATCTCTGTCTTCACTGCTTAAGCAAGGGTTTACAAAGTAAATTAATAACATAAACAAGTTGGCAAGAGGCATGCTTAAATCTTCTTAAAGGAATGAGCTGTATTCAAAGACTTTAGCATATTAATTATTTGCATGCAAATGAATTCTATTAATTTCAAATTGACCTTATCTAATTCATTGAAGTCGGTCTAGCAGGAGGCATTCTGCAAATAATTTCTGTTACTCTATACACTGGAAAGTAATAAAATTGCATTAAAAATATATATATATATATATATATATTTTTCTGTAGTTTGGTCTTTCCTGATTGAGATAGGTCTTACCTCCATTTTTTCTTATCTAGTGAGACTTTCAAATAGGGTCAACTTAATAAACCTAGTAAAGTTCCTTTGATGTGCAAAGCACCTTCCTAGGCACTGGTTACACAAAGACAACAAACAGAAATTGTCCCTGCTCCTTAAGAAATTTACATTTTTACTAGAACATTGAAGTCTTTAAAATTAATTAGTCTGAGCAGATTTTCTTTAAATGGGTTTATACCATAGGAGTTGAATTTTCTTTCCTTTTGAAATTATAAACTTTCTTCCAATATTACACTTTCAGTTCTGGGAAATTAAGCACAGACCTTTATAACCTTAAAATTAATGGTAAAAATAAGAATGATAATTAATCAGTTCATTCTAGATGTTCTTCAAGATTTAATACACTTAAGAAGTTAATACCATCAACTTTCACAGCATTCTTGAGTCACAAATAAATGATCTCTTGATTAAAACTTACTGGACATTTTGCTTCATTTTGCTCTCTGTCAAAGAGGACCTAATAATTATTACACTCTTGTTAAAAGCTGAAAATTAATATATGTATAGAAATAGCTATACAAGGAAAATGCCTCTACTTGAATACATGAACAAAAAGAAAGAAGAAATTACCTACATCAATATGGTTAACTCTGAAATTTGTCAAAAATTTAAAAGTACAATAAACCATCAGAAGATTGCTAAAAAGTTCATTCTTCTTAGTTGTTTGATGGAAAATTATAAATGTCCTTTAACACTTTACCAGAATCATCAAAGAACAGATGGGTAGAGACCTGCTTAGCCACAGATACCTGTGGCTAATAATATCTGCATGGATTTTTCACTGGCATAACAAAAAATAACAATTTTGGCAGTGGATTCTTGGTAAAAATGTATTGTAGATTTATCCTGAATGAAGGGAAACTCCTTCTGTTCCATAACTTGTATCTATTGAAAACAGGTGTATGGCTGGTCCTGTTCTCTGAGTAACTGACTTGTCTATTTTCAACTCACCTTGTTTGATAAGTAGGGTAGAATTTTTGGAATATATGTTACTCAGTCACTGATTGTCATTTAGGAACAGGGATTCATATGTTTCTGGCATTCTAACTAGGTGGTTGAGAACAATTTTCTTATCAGCCCAGGTGATGAATTTGATACCCACACATCAATTTCTCCTATGACTAGTAACTCTAATTCTAATTCAGCTCCCCATAAAATAGATGCTTATTGTTAATTATAAACATGAACAAGTTACAGTGTACATAGGTATATACAATGTTAGTTTATCTTCATATGGCCAATGCCTAATATAATGCTTTGTATATTAGTACTTCCTAAATTTTGTTTGGAGGCAGCTGGGTGGCTCAGTGGATAGAGTGTTGGGCCTTGTGTTGGGAAGACCTGAATTCAAAATCAAACTCAGACACTCACAAGCTGTGTGACCTGGGGCAAGTCATTTAACCTCTGTTTGCCTAAATCCACTGGAGAAGGAAATGGCAAATCATTCCAGAGTCATACAGAGTCAGATGTGACTGAACAACAAATAGGAAATTTTGAATAATTGGTTGAAACAAATTGAATTGACTGTGTATTGGAGGGGTTGATGTAGAAGGTCAGAATAAGCTTCTAGACAGGGCAATAGCCAGTTAGTTAGAAATCATTGAGCTTTCTTTTGGAATATGGGTATCTTCAATCTTTTCCAGTCATTCTCTTTCTCCTCCCACCAGATATAACTTATTTTTAGAATCTGTTTCATCTGTACTCACCAAGCTGGAGGCAAGAGAAGGTGAAATCTCTGTGTATAGAGAGAGTAAAGCAGCGGAAACCCTACAAGGCTACATAGTCCACAGCTTTTGCTCTCACATTTTGGCCTAGAGGAAGAGAGTAACCAGATTTGCACTTTATATTACTGTGCTTTCAGTTAACAAGCTAACAAAATATATGCCCTAAAATGTTTTCTTTCCTTTTTCTCTGCAACACCAAGCCTGAGCAAGATTCTAACAATTTTTCAACTTACCACATACCCTATTTGTCACTGCCCTCTCCCTGGCTTTCCATTTATCATAAGAGAATACACAAGTCATAAAATGCTATGATCAATCACTTTTTCTGAACCAATATACATGTGTAAACATATGCAACATACACTTTGTATGGGTAGACATTAGCTTTGCCAACTACCTATGTGTATAACCATTTCTTCATATTCCAAGATGACACTGTAAATTAGTTGAGTGATTGATCAAATAGGTATAGCTCTTCTGTGACTTGAGTTATCTGGCCCCATACCTGAAGAAGATGATAACAACACAATCTAGTCTTAGGCCTTATCAGAACTATAGAACTATCTTTCTAACCCTAAGCATGTTGCTTAGTACCATTAGTATACACTGAAGGGTGTAGAAATGCCATAGGAGTCTCTAGAGCTAAACTACCAGGCTTTTATTTAAGGGTTTAGTCTCCTCCCATTATTTAAATTGAATTTGGGTTATGGTAAATAATCTTAATTTATAATACATGTTTCTAAGCCCTTGTCTAGTTCAGACAGTCTTTGAACCATTGGCATGTGGGTCTCTTTTTCTTTAGACTCTTCTAAAGTAAATTTCCATCAGTATACCTCTTTATCAGGGAGTGCAAATTACTCACCTATAAGTAATATATGGTAGAGGTTAAGTATCTTTATGCCTTATCTCAGTCCCCCAATTTGTACATAGGTGAACTGACCAGCCTCTCAACACCTAGTTATACAAGAGCTTTATAACTAATTGCTCACCAAAAATTTCAGCAAAGCTCTCTCAGTTTGTCAAAGGATTTGACTAATGCAAATTTGACATCATACGATCTTTTTCTTTTCTGTTAGCTATAACTTCTGTTAAAAAGAATACTAAGTGATAAGTTTCTTTCCACTTCTCCCTTAACTGAGAGGTTTCGTGGTTTAGAGTATCAGCAGTCTCTCTCTCCCCAGAGACTCCAAAACAGAAATCAGTAGACAAGTATGACTGATATCAAAAGTCAGAAAGAGGGTATAAAACCTGTGACATTGCTCATAGTAGAGTAGTACATATGTACAATGGGGAAGCCAGATTTTAAGTCTTCTGAAATTTTTGTTCTATCTGCCACTACTATGTTCATCAGTGTGCTAATGAAACTCAAATCATAGGTCCCCTTGAGAAGGGTAAAGTGTAATTCTAGACTTCTTAATGGAAGCCGAAGCTAACACCTCCTTGAACAACAAGCTTTCAAATTCAGACCTTGGTCTGAATGAATCTAGGCAAAAAATCCATGCATACACTGAGAGATACTACTTTTATAACACTTCAGCAACTGTAGAAGATACTGGTTGACTTGATTTTTTATATTTTGTATAAGTATATATAGGTACATACATATATATTATAAAATAATGAACCATTAATAATATTTACTGCAATAACTTGCTTGTTGATCTGCTTGCCACAAGTCTCTCTCCAGTGTAGTCCAACCTCTATTCCGTCAGCAAAATGAGTTCTTTAAAGCCTAAGTCTAACCGTTTCATATAACAAACACATCTCACTCTTACTGGTGAAAGCTGTAGTCATCTTAAGCCAGTTAAATCTATTCCTGGGTAGTTTTAGATCCTCTCTTGACCCACATGTCTAAAACTGTCAGTTAAAATTACCATGGCCACAGGGAGATATAGACTGGGTAGCACCAACCACTTACTGGAACCCAGGGAGGGACCACTGACAGAGCAGTCCAGTACTCCATTGCACAACTCCAACTTGTCTTAGTAGTAAGATCGCTTGTCCTAATAGTAAGTAATTGTTTTAATAGTAAGTTCCCTTCAAAGGGCTGAAACTTTAATTGTTTACTATCACTGTCTCTACTTATCATCTATTCACTCTCAAAGTGAATTAATGATTATTTTCTCCATAGTCATCTGCAGACAACTGAAACAAAGAAGGCTTATTCAATGAAGTGAAGTTCACGTATTCTATTGGGATTCTGTCTTCTTTACTGAACTAATTCCCAAATGTACTGCCATTTCTTGTAACTCAGCTCCTTGGTTATCACATATAGCTGTCATGCTTCCTTAGTGTATCAGCAGAGTTTTGTTGCTTCATAGCCTTTGGGACAGGGCATTAGTCTTCCCTATCTACAGTAGTATATGATGAATTCTTAGCTGCTAGTGCTACAACCCACTGTTGGTAAATAGCACTTAATTTGGTATGGGTAAGAATATGTCAGTGGATTATTTCTTGTCCACATTCATGAGATTTTCACCAATATGCATTGTTATTGAACTTCTCAATGACAGTCTACTTCAAAGATAAAAACTTCAGCTTATGTATTGGATAACAAATTCCATCATTATTCTAGCCTCTCCAGGCTAATTCAACTAGTTTCTGGTGACCATTCTTCTTGGTACAGAACTAATTCAAAACCCTATGGATTTCTATCTGTGTATAAGAAAAAAAAACTTTTCTTGGGTACACATAAACCAATAGTGGTACATATATGAGAAAGTTGACTAAATCTTCGGAAGCTTGTTCTTATCTGTCAATTCAATGATCTCTTAAGGACTCTGTGAATTTTAAGACATTTTGATATTTCTTGCCTTTCTGCTTTTTTGCCTTTCCTTTAATATGTACTTGAGTGAAATCTTCTAGCCAAAGCAGCAGAATCTGTAATAGATTTATTATTATAACCCACCAAAACCTAGAAAAATGCTAAGGTCTTGAAGGTTCTTTGGATATAGCCACATCTAGAGTGCTTCTATCTTCTCTGGGTCTGTGCTAACATCTTATTGAGATACTATATGACACATATTTGACAGAGATTCTGACAAACTGACATTTGTCAAAATGACATTTGTCATTTGAAAGACTTAGCACATTTTCCTCTAACCAAGTCAACATTTCCTTCCACTTTTCCTCTTATCTTTCCATGGTCTTCTCAAAGATGATGATTTCACTAGGTTACTCCAAAATTATAGGTAATTTATATCTGTAACTATTTTTTGGTCAGTTTTTCTAAAGTAGTAGCCTTGGGACTTATACTCTAACAGGTAAAAATCCATTTTCATCAATGAAAACAGTCTTTTCCCCATCTTCCTCTACTATAAGAATATGATATAAACCACTACATAGGTCCAATACTGACTTTCTAACAAATCATCCAAGACATCTTGAATTGTGGTCTAGTCCACTTTGTTGTTTTGGGGTTTTTGTGGTTCAAAATCTAGTAGTCTACACACATCTGTATCTTTTCATTCTTTGATATGACTCCTTTAGGTGATATCTAATCTGCTGAATTCTGCGATGATACCATTGATCAGCAGGTTCTTAATATGATTTCTGACTTTATCCATTTTAGAAAAAGGTATTTTACTAGATCATTCCCTGAATTATCAGGAGTCAATAAACTGGATCCTGCAGGCATGCCCCTCTGGTACATCCTACAAGAATAGCCCTGATTTTTTGCTGACATTCTGCCAATACATCTCCTAATTCTTACATTACTAGAGAGTTATCAAAATCAGATTTCTCTGGATCCACAAATGGTGAAGAATGTTGGTGCTACTGATTCTTACTCCTTGACTATCTGTTTGTAAATCACTGCACAAGTCACATGGGGATGGCCAACCCATAGAAATATTTAATCATAGCTTGTTGTTTGTAGTATTTTGCTAATACTTCAGCAGCTTGGAGCTGGGAAAAAATATAACTGCCCCTCTGTTGATAGTTATGTACACATCCAAGTCAGAGACCATTGTTCTGTTGATACCAATGACTTCATTAAGAAATTTTAAGGTTATTCATGTATCCCAAATCTTTCTAGAGCATGTAAAGTTATTTTCCTTAAATTATTCTTGTAAGATGACTGAACCGCAATTATCTTTTGTGCTCTACTGTCTAAAACAAAAGTGTAATAATATGCTCACAGTCATAATAACTTTTCTATAAAATCTTATGAGACAAGGTGAAAAAGAAAGAAACATGTGGCTTATGTATGACTATCTTCTCTGCAATTGGTTCATATGTCACCAGGTTTTTGGTCAATCTTTTTGGTCTACTCTATACCTGCAGGACAGTACCCCAGATTATTTTCCATGACCATATACAATAAGATGTTACTGAAATAATTAGGGTTGTAAATTCATGAGAGATGGTATCTTGTTGTGCCATTACCCTATACTAAAATATTTTCCTGTATTTTACAAATTTGTCACAGATCGTACTGATATATCATTAATAGAGATGTCCTCCAACTTGAGCTAGTGCTATATGTCTTTGTCTGTTTCAATGAGCCCAATCATTTCTATTTTTTCAGTTTTCATTTAACCAGTCTTGTCTGATGTCTTTCCACCCATACCAAGAACTAAGATGGTGGCTCCCCTTTGTGTTAAATGACATTACCAAACTCTGAAAGCACCATTCCTCCAATAGACCAGAGTTACCAGATGACTCCAAATATTTGAAGCATCCCTAACTGCAGAGTTTCTTTCCTTTAGACTCACAGATATCTGGAGACCTTGTTATTTCCCATGAAATAATTCATTTTGTTTCTGTCAGCCCTTTAGTAGCTCTCTTGGATATCCTGGTCTAGATATCTATGGATTCTTCCTCAACAGAGGAGGGCTCCATTACCGAGAAAGCTTCTGTCTTGGACTCTCTTATATTCTCTGAAAGGAGGTTATTTGTCTGGGACTGTGTGTGTGCACGCACATGCGTGTGCGCTGCCCTCTGATATAGTTGAACTATGTCTTTTGACTCTTGTGGACTTTGGGCCCTTTTCAGGGGTGATATTTTTCTGCCTTATTTATAACTAAGCCTCTGTCTAAGTGCAAAGAGAGCTTTTGATTTCTGTCATAGAGAATAAGTTTAGTCTCACTACATAAAGGTTTCCCATTATAATGGCTGTAGTTTTGTCTTAGCTTCCTACATACATGACAATGCAAATATTTATCCAAATTTGTACCTCAGCATAACTATGCCATCATCTTTACTCAGCTTTGCTAAAGTATCTTTTTCACTTCCAAGGGAAGATTTTAAGCCAATTTCCTGGTACAGTCCCATACTTGGGTTTTTGACTTGTCATCCAGGTCTGGCAATTCCTGAACTTGCTCCAGAATAAACTCTTCTACAATCTACCAGTTCATACATATACAATATTTGCTCTAAATATCAGTAATCCCTTATGGATCCAGTGCCTCCCTATTACTTCCAGGAACAAATATAAAATATTGTTGTTTAATTGTTACAGTCATGATCAACTCTCCATTTGGGGTTTTCTTGGCAAAGATATTGGAGTAATTTGCTATTTCCTTCTCCAGCTCATTTTACAGATGAGGAAACTGAGGCAAACTGGGTTAAGTTTCTTGCTTAGTCACATAGCTAGTAAGTGTCTCAGGTCAGATTTGAATTAAAAAAGATTAATCTTCCTGATTCCAGGCCTGACACTCTATCTACTGCACCACCTACTGGCCATAATGTAAAATACTCCAGTGTTTAAATTTGTCCTTTCCAGTTTTCTTATTCTTCTCTACACACTTAATCATCCAGCAACACCTGCCTTCTTGTAATTCATATAAGATACTCCACCTCCAGACACCATGCATTTTTGATGGCTATCCCCTCATTCTTGGAATGATCTCCCTCCATACTTATTCCTTGTTCCCCTACCTTCCTTCAATCCTCTGCTTAAATCCATTCACTTGCAAGTCATGGCCTCACCTCCCTAATGTCATGGTCCTCTTCCAGAACAAAGGACAAACAACAACAATAAAACCCACCTTCTAAAATAGGCCTTTCCCAATGTGTTCCTCCCCCAGACTTATACTGCTAGTATCTTTTCTCTGAGATGATCTTTCATTTACTCTCATTATATCTTTTATATATTTAGGTGTTTGACTGTTGTCTCCCCCATTGGAATGTAAGCTCCTAAGAGTCGGGGCCTTCATTTTACTTTTCTTTTTATCCCCAGAGCTTACCATAGTCCTTTACATATAGTAACTGAGCTAATATATGCTTGTTGACTGATTGACCTCAGGAAAATGAACAAGTGATTTAGTCTTATATTATACAATACACAGTAAAGAAGTACTCAAACAATTGAAATGTAGCAAGAAACAGTAGAGGAAATGTGTAAATTAGTAGCAATAACAGCAATTGCATTATACTCTCCCACCTAAATAACCATTAGTATCATAGTTAACTCCATTAAATAACAGTTATTTATATGCTAATGCAACAGAAGAATGCGCTCAGTTCTGCTTAGTGAAGGCAATACTCTGAAAGCTGTGAAAACCCAAATAGAAAACAGCTGGATGACATGATCCAAAAAAATCCTTGACAGGCCAGAATATTGGGCCATATTTAAGATGATGGAATTTTGTAGGGATAAATATAAAGTCTCACACTTGGATTAAAAATAAATCACTTCCCCATGAAAAAGATAGGGACACATGGAAAGAAATTTTTCTAAAAAAGACTTGGGGGTTTTGGTTGATGGTTAGCACAGTACAACTCAACTACGTGATATATCAGCCAAGAAAAACTAATTTGATTTTGGGCTTTTATTATTGTTGTTCTGTTGTGTCTGACCATTTGTGATCCTATTTGAGATTTTCTTGGCAAAGATAATGAAGTGGTTTGCTATTTCTTTTTCCAGTTCATTTTACAGATAAGGAAACTGAGGCAAACAGGGTTAAGTGACTTGCTAATGGTCACATAGCTAGTAAGTGTTTGAGGCTGAATCTGAACTCAGTTCTTCCTGACTTCAGGCCTGGCGCTCTATCCAACTGAGCCACTTAGTTGCCCTTACATAAGCAACTGGATAATGTGAAACAGCATTCCCAGGACTAAGGAGTTGACAGGCCTGCTGTGTTCTACCTTAATGAGGACCTCTCTCTCTTGGGAATTATATTTAATTTTTGGTTCTACATTTTAGGAAGGACATTTATAAGATTAAGACTATCTGGAGAAGGGTGATTGGAATGGAAAAGGACCTGGCAAATATGCTATATGAACATCACTTGAAGATCCCAGACATGTTGAACCTGGAGTAAATTTAAGGTTGAAATGATAGCTGTCTTTATGTTATCTATGAAAGAAAGATTAGATTCATCCTGTTTGTAATAAATGTTTACTCCAATTGGTCATGGGATAAAAGGACAAAACAAGGAGCCATGGATGTAAATTTTGTAAAGTGGTAAATTTAGGTTCAAACAAAACAAACCAACTTCCCAAAGTGGAACTTCCCACCAGCTCAGGAAGCTGTGCTTTACTAAGTGATCTTCTAAAACTCCATGCCTGTTTTCAGCATTTATTAAGCACCTACAATGTTTGTTCTAAAGCACTGTGCTAAGCACTTCATCTGATGCTTAAAATAATCCTGATAGTTGCTACTATTATCCTTACTTTACAGTTAGAAAAACTGAGGCAGACATATTAAGTGACTTGCTCAAGGTTTTCAGTGCCAATGCAATATTTACAGCACCCATGATCATGATAAAGACTGTGACTATAAATATTCTTGCATGGTGCTCAATCATAAAATATAACAAACTCTCCATATCGAGGACAAAAGCAAAGCATTTATTTAGACATCAGAAAACCAATTCCCAAAACCAGTAAGCTGATTCCATCATAGTAGTAGTTAACAAATAACAACACAGAGAGCCACAGCTTCCTTTAGCCTTCCCACAAACCAATATTAGATCAATATTTACTCATGAGCTTATCTGACTCCTTGCCTGAACATCCTCTCCCCCAACCATCTAGTCTAGTTCTGACTCTCAGCTTCCTGTGGGCTCAGCTCTAGCCCTTAGCAAACTCCTCCCATCACGGGGACCATGTGATTACATTCAACCTATTAGGGGGCAGAATTTACTTTCAAAGTAGGGGAGGTCTTCCAATTCCCCTTAGGCCTATTAAGGGGGCAGGGAAGATCTTCAAATTCCCATTCCAATTACAAGGTCATATAACTAGTAAGTGTCTGAGTCTAGATTTGGACTCAGATCTTCTTGACTCCAGGTCCAGCATTCTAT
The DNA here is from genome assembly GCA_011680675.1 of Gymnobelideus leadbeateri. Lineage (NCBI taxonomy): Eukaryota > Metazoa > Chordata > Mammalia > Diprotodontia > Petauridae > Gymnobelideus > Gymnobelideus leadbeateri. The sequence goes on from WOXC01006433.1 coordinate 301,572, forward strand.
CCACTGCTGCCTCCTGTGATAAATGTACAAGACATTCTGTATAACTTCAGGTGGCTTTGAAAATCCATTGACATTCTTACACATCTATTAATAAGAAATCTCTAGTTAGATCTAATGACCAGCCCCATTTTAAGGTTCCATCAGGAATAGATAAGGGAACTTGTTGTGAATGGGATGCTCTGAAGTACGATATGTGATTATCAGAAATAACATTTACCTACTTTGTGTTATACACATTCTCAAAACCTACTTGATATTCATTTAGCCATTTAATATTTTGCAGTTTTTTTAATAGTTGGATAGAGCACTATATTAAATCCAAAGCCAGAGAAAATATTTATATTCGACATGGTACCTACCCTTTACAGCATAGTTGTAATTAATTAATTACTACACAAACATAAATGAATTCGATTCATATAATCAGTGAATAAGAATTTATTAGGCACCTACTATATGCCAGGCACTGTGGTAAGTGTTGGGAATAATAATAAAAAAAGGCAAGGGCCTGTCTTTGTTCTGAAGGAGCTTACAATCTAATGGAAGAGGCAACATGCAAACAAATATATACAAAGCAAGCTATATGCAGGATAACTAGGAGATAATTGACACAGGGAAATCTCTAGAATTAAGAAAGTTTGGGGAAAGGCTTCCTATAAAAGGTAGGATTTTAATTGGGACTTAAAGAAGAACAGGGAAATCAAGAGGTAGAGAGGAGGAGGAAGAACATTCCAGGTATGGATCACAGCAAGTAAAAATACCTGGAGCTGAAAGATGGAATGTCTTGTTCAGAGAGTAGCAAGGAGGCCAGTGCCACTGAACCAAACAGTATTGGGGGAGAGGGGGCTGATATAGAAGAAATCTACAAAGGAAAAATGGGGAGGGGTAGATTATGAAGGGCTTTAAATTCCAAACAAGGGATTTTATATTTGATCTTGAAAATGATAGGAGTTTATTGAGGAGGGGAGAAGTAACATGGTTGAACCTGTACTTTAAGATAATCACTTTAGCAACTGAATAGAGTACAGACTGGAGTGGGGAGAGACTTATGGCAGGCAATCGATCCAGCTACAGTCAAAGAATAGTCAAGGTATAAGGAGGTAAATGACTGCACCAATGTGGGGGTAGTATTGAAGGAGAGAATATTTTAAGAAGTCACAGAAATGAAATCGACAGATATTGATAATATATTGGATATGGGATCAGGGTAAGAGATGGAGGAGTTGAGAATAGCACCTAGGTTGTTATGCCTGGGCAGCTGAGAAGGTGGCAGTGCCTTAACAGTATGAGCTAAGTTTAGAATTTGGGATAGGATTTGAGAAGGAAGATAATGAGGTTGGTTTTTGACATGTTGCATTTAAGATGTTTACTGGACACCTAGTTTGAGATATCTAACAAGCAGTTGGAACTGCAAGGCTGGATATCAGCAGAGAAATTAAGGCTAGCTAAGTATATTTAAAAATCATCAGCATAGATGGGATAATTACATCTAAGTGGGCTAAGAAGATCACCAAGTGTAGCAGCAAGCACCCCAGCATCCCCAGGGTGGCTGCCGACACTGGTTCTTAGATCTGCTTTTGTAAAGGAAAGCAGCTCAAAATTGGTTAACAAGCTCACTTTAATCAATCAAACATATATTACCTAGTTCAGGGGGAAAAGGTCAGCACCCCGAACTTCAGAGTATAAAGACAGATCAGGCTTCCAAACTGTCCAACCATTATCCATACCAAAATCACAGTTACCAGAGAGGGAAGCATCTACATCTGGGTTTTCAAAGCAGGGGGGCTCTCAACAGCTGCCCAGAGTCTCATCTAGTCAAATCACACAACACTTCTCAAAGTGAGCCCCAAAGCAAAGCCTCACATCAGGAATTATATAGCCTTCTCCTGGGTCAGAGAATGTAACCACCCTCTTGACCCACTGCCCAATCACACAGCAACAAGGTAAGGGCATTCCTGAAAACCAAGCCTCCTGCCACAGGCTCCATGTGACCACAGTCAGCCTATTAGGGGGCAGAGTATATTTTTAAATTAAAGAAGGTTCTCAGAGTCACTTAAGCCAATCAAAGGGCCTAGGGGCAGGGAAGATCTTCAAACCTGCATTTCCATTACACCAAGTGAAATAACATAGGACAGAACCTTGTGTGATACCTGTAGTTAACGGGTATGACCAAGATGATCCTCTAAAGGAGAATAAGCAGAAATGGTAAGATAGGAGGAAAATTAGGAGACCATAAAAACCTAGAGGGAAGAGACTATAAAGGAGAGGAGTGTGTGTGATCAACAGTGTCAAAGGCTGCAGAGAGGGTATAAAAGGATAAAGATTAAGAAAAAGTCATTGGATTTGGCAATTACGAGATTCTTGGTAACTTTAGAGACAGAAGTTTCAGCTGAAGATTAGGTTGGAAAAGAGTAAAGAAGAAGAAGAGAAGAGGAAGTAGAGGAATCTATTCCACATGGCCTTTTCCAGAAGTTTAGCCACAAAAGTTAAGAAACATATGAAATGCTATTTAACAGGAATGGAAGGATCAAGAGATTTTTTTTTTTTTTTGAGAATGAGAGAGACATGGGAATATATTTATCACTTAAAATCTCTGAACCTGACCTCATCTATAAAATAGGGCATTAGACAAAAATAACCTCTGTGGCCTTTTTAGCAATATATTTCTGTTCCTATGAACTATTATAATCTTTCTTCTAAATTCTAGTTTCTTATTGCCAACTGTCTATTAAATATCCTCAACTAGACATTCCAGTGTATTATATATATGTATATGTGCATGTGTGTTTGTATCTCTGCGTTAAGACCTTTTTTTGTGTGGTGGTAGTGATAATGAAGCAGAAAGGATAGATGTGAACAATGTTTTTGAAGAGAAATTGATACACTTTGGTCATTGGTTCAATATGAGAGGAAAGAAAGAGGGGAGAACCAAAGATAACCCTCAGGTCATGTGGAAGGCCTGGTCATTGGAGGTAGGAAGAGAGAGTAGCCAGAATGTCATTTAAAGGAAGAAAAAAGTAAGATAAAGAAATCATTTGACACATATTCAAGTTGGGTTGCCAGAGATATGGATGTATAGAAAATACATATAAATGGGCATGCAGACAACTGGTACTCCAAGTCTGAAGCTTGAATGATAGGTCAGAGCTAGACCTAGATTTAGGGGAATCCACTGCATAGATTCATGGGAAACAATGAGATTGCCATTGGAGAGATGATAATGGGAAAAGAGAAGAGAGCCAAAGTTAGGAAGAGAGCAAGGAGAGAGTGAAGGAGACAGAAGACTAGTTACAGAGATATGAGAAGAACCGGGAAAATGTGGGTAGGTAAGAGTGGAAAGAAAATATCTAGCTAAGAAGGAGTTGTCAAGACTATGAAACGCTGCATAAAGATCAAGGAAGATGAGGACATGATAAGGTCTTGGTCATTAGGAAACAATTACCAGCCTTTGATAAAAGAAAATTTCTTGTAGACAGGACAAATGATAGATTGCATGAAGTTCACCCATTTGATCTCAGAGTAATATTGCTCTGTGAAAAAAGCCATGATTTCTGTGGGTCCTTTTAGCTCTTATTCTATACTCCTATGATTATAAGAGTTAGGGCAAGTATTCTAATTCTGTAGATAAGGCATTGGCACACAGTGTTTTGTTTTTCAGGAAGATCTGGGTTTGATTGTTGAAACTTTTATGTACTAGACATGTTACCATAGACAAGTAACCTAATTTTCCAATACCCAAGTCACTTCCTTTTCAGTGCCTCAGGTACCTCTTTAAGACTATGAATTACAAATGAATTGCTTATCCACATCTGTGGGAGAAATTTCCTGGAGCTCCTCCAAAATAATTGTAGTTCTGGGCCGAAGGTTGGGATAATGGGCTTTATACTCAAAGCCACAGAGATGATAAGTAATAGAGTCAGAACTAGAATTCAAGTCTTATCTCTTCCCACTATATGACTCTTGCCTCATGATTCTCCTAGGAGTATTAGAATTTAAATAAAACCTAGAGATTTAAAACAAATTAATGATTCCAGAAGTATACAATATCATGTATCAGTGAAGCAGATGGGGCAAATATTTTGTTGATTAGTGGACTTCCCTTAGAAATCAACCATGAGAGGCTGCTAGGTGGTGCAGTGAGTAAGAGCGCCAGCCCTGGAGTTGGGAGGACCCAGGATCGGTTCCAGCCTCAGAAAATGAGCATGTAAACATAAATAATGACTGGCCATGTAAACTTGAGCAAGTTACTTAATCCCAATTGCTTTAAAAAAAAGAAAGAGAAAGAAAGGAAGGAAGGAAGGAACGAACGAACGAACAAACCATGAGGGTGACTGTAGATTCCCCTTAAGCATATGAATGGACCTGAAACTGCATCTCACATGGTATTTAATGATAAGCACACCTTACAAAACAATATATTTGTAGCTTTCCTTTTATATTTATGCATATCTTTAATGCATCTAGTACATAAAAGTTTCAACAATCAAACCCAGATCTTCCTGAAAATAAAACAATGTGTGCCAATGCCTCATCTACAGAATTAGAATACTTGCCCTAACTCTTATAATCATAGGAGCATAGAATAAGAGCTAAAAGGACCCACAGAAATCATGGCTTTTTTCTTTCTTTCTTTCTTTTTTTTTTTTTTTTTTTGGTTTTTAGAGGGCAATTGGGGTTAAGTAACTTGCCCAAGGTCACATGGCTAGGTTTTTGTTTGTGTGTGCATTAAGTGTCTGAGTTGGGATCCAAACTCAGGTCCTTCTGACTCCAGGGCCAACGCTCTACTCACTATGACACCTAACCACCCTTATGGCTTTTTTCACAGAGCAATATTACTCTGATGTCAAATGGGTGAACCTCATGCAATCTATCTACTATATCCACAATACTATTCTACTTCCTGAACCTTCATTAAGAGCATTTATAATATAAATTATAACATAACCAATACTTCAACCAGGAAACTGTTGCTTTGGGGGGAAATAGCTAAATGCATTTCAGTAACTCTAAAAATAAAATATCTAAGACTTAATTGCAGATAGATAATGTTAAATATCCCATTCATTATTATTACTACCACATGCCTGAATAAATCCTTCCATAAACATTAAACTAGTAGGTAAACAAAGAAACAACACTTCATGTGATGAATGCCAATATAAAGCATTTTTAAACAGTTCTGTCAAAAGATAGCCTTGAGAATGTTTACTACATGCTCTCATTTTTCAATTATCTGAAGACACAAATACAAATTACAGCTTGTAAAATTTCAAATCAAAGCTTTTGAAATTAGTAGAAAACATGCATAGTTTCAGAAGTAAAACATAACCAGGTTATGATTAAGTTGGTTATATCATATATTTATGGTAAAATGTGCAAAAAAAAACTAAAAGAGGACTACAAAAAGTTTCTACTTTCTAAGAAAAAAATATTGTATCATTTTTTTAAATCAGGGAAAATTGCTTTCATTATCACAATATCAGTGACAATATCATAGCAAATAGATTATCTGAAAATTCTCCATTTTATTGTGTACTTTATATCATATACTTGATCTTGAGATTACTAGGACATGATGCTGTTAAAATCCATGAGATCTTATGAAAGTCTTCAACTTTTTCACTGTAGCTGAAGGTTAATTATAGAATGTACTTAATTATATATCATATACGGGTAAGTACCTACTGCACTCACTATCTTAATGCACTGTAAAAGCAGAAAGTATAGCACATTTAGGAAAGAGATATTTTATGGTGTTTATGGGTTTATTATAGAACAAGACCTATTAAAATAAAAGACTGTTGATCAGAGTATGTATGCAAAAAACATGCATTGAATTCCATCCATCACTAACTCATGTGATTTTAAGGTAGGCTTCACTCTTATGAAATAAGGCATTATGTTTGTTCATCCTTCTGCTGAAAATGTTCATTTGCTATAAATAATTACAGTTCCCTGGAGCTACTTTGCATTGCCATATAGTTTAAAAATCAGTCTCTTGCTATATTAGACATTTCAACTCAAATTTCAAAGCTTACTTATCCTGATTCCATATAGCATGAATATTTGCATAATTTTCTTTCCCTAACTCCAATCCCCCCCCCTTTTTTTTTTTTGCTTTTTGGAGGGCGGTCAGGGTTAAGTGACCTGCCCAAGGTCACATGGCTAGTTTTTCTAATAAGTGTCTGAGGCTGGATTTGAATTCAGGTCCCCCTGACTCCAGGGCCAGTGCTCTATTCACTGTACCACCTAGCCATCCCCTCCCAATTTTCTTTTAACTTTATAATGGGAAGGTGTAGTGGTTTTTGTTGTTGTTGTTGTTGTTGTTGTTGTTTTTACCATTCACTGTAATGATCAGAAGTCATCATTAAATTTTATATTTTCACCTTCATTTCAAAAACGAAAAGCCTGCAAACTGACCCAGAGCTGTACTGCAATCAGGGGTTTAAACATTTTGGATTTTATCTCATAATTTCTTCTATTTTATTCTTTACTCAAAATAAATAACTTTTCATTGAGATTATTTCTGTGAATATGACAGAGAGAAGGAGAAAGAGAAGATTGTCTGATGTTTTAAGAGCAATCTTGATTGTGAGGTAGGATTAATATTTAGGATTTCATTTCCATATTTGAGGATTTTAATTATTAGCATGGCTTTTCATTTTCCTGTTCATTAATTTTCATTTTTTATCCTACTTCCTGAATTTGAAATAGAACCATGCTCCAAGACTGATGTTGAAGAAGGTCAAAACTTGTGATTAATTTACCTCTTCCTTTAGAAGTTTCCTAAATAGATTCACAGGAGTTTAACTGAGTCAGAGGAAGGTTAATGGATGAAAAATTTACTCGTTTTCATGGCATAGTAGATAGAGTGTTAGACTTTGAGACTAGAAGACCTAGGTTCAAATTTGTCTTTGAGTTATTATATTTATAACTCATATAATTTATAACACAAATCACTTAATCTCTATCAACTTCAGTTTTCCTCATCTGGAAAATGGAGATAAATTTCATTAACATTATACATACACATACACACATACATATATACATATTGTATATACAAGACATATATCCATACATATACACATATGATGTGTGTGTGTGTGTGTGTGTGTGTGTGTGTGTATAAATACTTAACCCTTAGAGTTATTCTGAGGATCAACTACAATGATAGTATGTGAGGTGAATTGAAAACTTTAAGATGCTGTGTATGTGCACCCTATTGGTAGATAGTTAAGGGCAGTTGGAAATAGAAAATTTAGGCAATTGAGAATTAAAATAAAGGGAATAATTAAGAATTTTAAAAGGAAGTAATTGATGAGACATATATTAAGGAGCTTGACAAAGTGTCTTGAAACAGAAAAGAGAGAATAGACCACCTAGTAAATGTTACTGAAAAATTAATCAATGACCTCAACCCAAACTCTATAATGAAGTGCTTGGAAAAGTAACCTATGAATTTATGCTGAAAAGAAACAATGGTTGGAAGAAGGGTTCAACAAGGAAATGATAGTTACTTTTGTTATAGGACTTTCATATTTTTAGACAGAAATTAATTCATAAATAATCTTTAAAAGCCAATTAGTTTGCTTAGCTATTGCTTTAAAATATATTATATGAAAAATATTATTTAAAAATATTTTATCTTAATATTATAAATAAATTTATAACGTGATATTCATTCTTGACAAACTGATATCAGATATTGTAAATCAATTTATGTCTTCCATCAATCAAATTGCATTTATTGTAGTGTTTAAAAAGTATGACAAATCAATTGTTTAATTTCATAATTATTCTATTATATATTTAAGAAAAAATTTAAGGAAGATGTCTTTCTTATTACTATATTTTATGCTATTGTAATTTTATATTTAGAAGTCAAAATTCATTTCTCTTAACCAATTTAAATTTAGTTAATCCCAATTTCTTAAGTATTTATTAAGTGTTTTAGACTTGATGCTGGTCATTGCTGGGGAAACCAAGAATAAAATACAGTCAAGTAATATAAAATATAGTATTTTCCCTCAAGGACCTTACAATCAATAATGAGAAATAAGTGAAAGAAGATAAATGGGAGAATATGATAAATGCCCTAAGAGTTGTTCAGAGGGCTATAGCATTCTAAGAAGAGATAGATCACATCCCACTGTGGAGGTCAGAAAATTTTCCATCAAGAAATACATTTTTGGTGCAGTGAGGTGGTACAGTGAATAGAGCACTGGCCCTGAAGTCAGGAAGACCTGGGTTCAAATCTGGGCTCTGACAGTTGACACTTAACTGTGTGACCTTGAACAAGTCACTTAACCCTAATTGCCTCACCTTCCCCCCTCAAAAAAAAGTATATTTTAAGATGAATCTTTTAAGGATTAAGAGATTTTTTGACCTGAGAAACATTAATTTGTGGTGTTGGCAGAGTAGATTAGCAGGAAGAAGATAATAGCATGACAAAAACATGGCTATGTTTAAGTAGTCAGCTGGGGAAGAGGGATTAAGGGAAATAATGATTACATGAGGGAAGGTTAGGGCCCATACTGGTTTTAAGAATAACTGTGAGCAACAAAGTCATTTTGACTATTATAAATAACCGAATTAGCTACATAGGACATTATGAAGGAAGATGCTATCCTCATCCAGAGAAAGAACTGATAAATAGTATGTATAGAATGATTTATATGTTTGTATATTTGTGTCTAATGATAAATATATTTCTAGTATGTTTTAGAAATACTTGTTTTAATTTCTTAAGGTCAGAATAAACTTTTTTTAAAAAGAGTGAATGATGCTTTAGTTGAGGTCTTTAGACTTAACTTGGTTGACAATGAGAAGTCATTTAATGTTTTTGTATAGGAGAATAAAACAAAAATTATTTTAATCCATATGCCCTTTTGGTCTGCTTTTCAAGTTATTTGTTGAGAAATATGTAGCTAATAATAACTTTGTTGTTTTTATTCTAGGTTAGAAGAACAAAAGAATATTTTGTCAGAATTTGAAGGTGACTTGAATGAATTTATTTTATGGTTAAAGGAAGCAGAAAACATTGTTAGCATCCCCCTTGAACCAGGAAATGAGCAACAATTAAAGGATATACTGCAAAAAGTCAAGGTAACATTTGACATTTTTAAGTTCTCCACTTAGTTATATTTTTAAAGTGTCATCTCTCTTTTTTTGTATTTTAGTATTGGTTTGTCAGTAATTATGTTCAGGTTTCTACAGTAAGAAATTGGTCAATATTTTATTTTCTCTTAACCTTATGATTACCAGACTTTTTGGAATTACAACATTCTACCTTTCTTATTTGCTTTTGTTACATTTCTATATTCCTAAAAGTGCCGTTGTATGGCATAGATTCTTTTTAAATTAAGTTTAGTTAAAGTTAGTTTTATTTTGAAGATAATTATTATGTGATGGTGGAATGCCATAACCTGAAATATTGAAAATCATTGTTTTAATATGTTTCATACTATAGCTTTAGGTTTCTAGACAGCTAGAAGTACCAGAGGCATCTTATTGCCAAATTGTTTCACCTCAAATCAAAAGGGTTCCAGTTGACAACTGGTTGTTATAACTGGTTGTTCTTTCTCACAAAACTAACACAGTGGCCCTCAATACAGTCAAGTCAATTTACGGGATTTTTGTGCTCACCTTTATTGAATGTCCTGTTATTCCCTAATTGATCCACAACTAGCAGATAGATGATTCAAAAAAATGAAACTGAATTAACTTATTTCATTTTAATTCTAGGATCAATTAAAATCAAATTTATATATGGAAATATGTAGTACAATATATTATACATATACATGTGTGCATACATGTGTATGTGCATATAATGTATATATTTTCACATATGTATAAGTTTGTATATATATGCATGATTTATGATGCCTACTAAGTATAGACAGAAGATAGTGTGGGGTAGTTTGATAGAGAATCAACCTCAGAGTCAGTAAAACTCATGTTTAAGTCTAGCCTCTTTAACATACTAGGGAAAAATAAGGAAGAGTGGAAGAAAGAGACTCAGAGAGAGAAAGAGAAATGAAAGAACAGAGGAAGGAAGGGAGGGAGGGAGGAAGGAAGGGAGAAAGGAAGGAAGGAAGGAAGATTGTTTGTAAAATGCTGTGCTAGGAACACAAAGACAAAATCAGAAAAGTCCTTTCCCTCTGAGTTCTTGCTTTTTGTAGGAGGGGTAACACTGTTCAAAGATAATAAACAACAAGATAGTTTGAGGAGGAAAGAATACCAACAGCTATTGGAGTCAAGGAAGATTTAAGAAAAGAGATGAAACCTGAGCTAAATATTGAAAGAACATAAGAAATCTGAGAGGAGGTGAAAATAATTAATTGAAAACATGGAATTTGTGTTAGGCAAATATCTAGAGATAGGAAATATAGTGTCCTGATTGGTAAACTGGCTATTGTCCAATTTGGCTAGATAATATAGTGTAAAAACAGAAAAAAGTGCAGTGCACTCCTGGAAAAATGGGTAGAACTAGATTCTAGAAGACCTTAAATGTCAAGCTTAATATTTTATAATTTATCCCAGAAGCAACAGGAAGCCATAAATCCTTTGAAGAGTGCAGTGACATGGTCAGAGTCATGCTTTAGGAAAATTGTTTTGACACTTGTGTAGAGGATATATTGAATCATGGAAAACAATCTGGAACCTATTGTGGTTCAGGCAAAAGGCAATGAGACCCTGAACTATGGTGGTAGCTGTATAAATGAACATTAGGGATGGAATGTAAGAGATATTGTGGAAGTAGAATTGACAAGCCAGCCATAGTGGGTGAGTGAGAGAGGAGAGTAAGGGATAACCCCAAGTCTACAAATTTGAGACCAAAGATTGGTTGTGCTTTATAGGTAGAGCAGAATGGTAGTGCCTTTTATAGAAATAGGGAACTTTGGAAGAATTCAGGGTTTGTGGCGAAAGATGAAGATGAATTTGAGATATAGGTGGATCTTGCCAAACTGGCGTCCGAGTTTCAAAGAGTTTTAAATCTTGGGAAGATTCAAGAGCAAATAAACATACATCAAAGGGAAATAGAACTACTGACAATTTAAAGGTCCAATTGTTTTTAATACATAGATGGGGGTATATTTACAATCATAATTATTATTCAAGAAATATTTTGTTACCTGAAAAAGAAGTAGCAGTGTGAGATCAAACCTTAAATTTCACTTTCACATTTTTATATCACACACAAATTATCCCATTTACTCCTTGGAAATCTATGTTTATAGAATGTACTTATATTCAAATGAAGTAAAATAAATATCTGGCTCAAAATTCGTATTTTAGGAGACATTGATAGCTCACTTAACAAACATTTTCTAAAAATTTTACCTGTATGCAAAGCTGCACTTGGTAGGTAATGAGGGATAGAAAAATGAGAATAGCAAATAATTCATGCTCTCAGTTACTTTATAATCTAGTCAGTGAGATAAGAGGTTTATAAAAATAACTATGACAGTTTTCATAATAACAGAGATATGTGTTCTGGTAGCACAGATTATCTCTGACTGAGAAAATCAGGTAAAATATTATGGTCATGTTGACAATTGATATGAGCTTCCCATGATGCCTTGGATGTAGACAATTAGTGAGTATGGCAAAAAGGGAATTCTAAAGTGGACAATGTGAGCAAATACATATGACAAAAGAAGCAGAGCATATATTAGAGAAATAGTGAGTAGACCAGTATGGTTAGAATATAAAAATAAAGAGGGGAACTAGGAGAATGTAGGTTGAAGCTAAATCACTGAGAACCTTGAACGCCATTCAAAAGTTTGAACTATATTTGGCAGGTGGTGGGGCTCCTATAGGATGAGAATTGTTCAGAGCCTAGGAATTAGAATCACAGGTTAAACTAAAAGATCAAAGACTATAGACCATCAACTCAGGTAATGTCAGTGTAAAGAAGAGAAAGAGAATTAAGAGATATTATGGAGGCATAATCAACACAATTTGGCAATTGATTGTATAAAGAGGGAGAAGAATAAGGGTCAAAGATGATTGTGACCTTATAAGCCTGGAAAGATTGTGTTCATTCAGATTCTTTTTACATAGGAAATGTTCTACACACACATATATACATACTATGTTAAATTTTATATATCAACTATAACTTGGGAAATTGATGAAACTTACAAGTCTTGGACAATAGTTATAATAACCTTTCATCTGGTGTTTCACTCTCAGAATACCTTCATCCTCTAGTAAATATTGATCACAGGACAGAATCACATATGTTCAGGTGATCCTACATCCCATCATTGATAACCTGGTTCTGTTTAAGGAGTACTTAAATTTAAAAGTTTGGAAGTCAATTGATGTAAACTCATATCACAATTACATGAAATTACCAACAATTTTCTTTGTTAAAACACATCTTCTCTAGGGTGTTAGACAACATGTTTCTCCCTAGAATAGATTGGAAGCCAGCAGTTTCAATCTATCAGTTTTGGCCTATGTGGAAAACTGTGGGTATTTAATAGTAGATTGAGTATTTGACTGTTATTATTTCATTTGATAGACTTTTCAAAAGGGACAAAGATAAGGGGGTTGAAAACCACGGTAATTCATCATAAATGTTGTTGTGTTTTTTGGTTTCAGTTACGTGTGGAAGAGTTGCCTGGACGCCAGGGAATACTGAAACAATTAAATGAAACAGGAGGTGCAGTTCTTATAAGCGAGACCATAAACCCAGAAGAACAAGATAAACTGGAAAATAAACGCAAAGAGGCAAACCTTCGATGGATAAAGGTTAGACATATTGGAAATAGCCTCTTATCTCATGTGCAGTGTGCTACAAGTGTCTATTTCTTTGTGTCATGAGTTTGTGTGCTGGCTTAGCTACATGATTTGTCACAACTGGAATTTGGGGTGTTACTAGAAGAAAGTGCAAGTGCTGAAACATCCAGTGCTAGTCTTCAACATAAATTGTTTTCAGGAGTTGGCCTGAAAATTGCCTAAGTAATTAATTGGATGTTCAGTTGTGCATGGAAAGCCTTTAAAAGAGATGAAGGTGACCCATGGAAAAAGTAAAATAAAGCAAAATGCCTAATTCTCACCCAGAGGATTTACTAAATAAATAATGGATGCGTAAAATTTATGCAGCTCCATATGCATGTACAAAAAAGCCACCAAAGAAACCTATAACTAGTGTCCAAGTTATCTTGGAAGCCCTCAATTTACAATATCCCTCATATTCCCTTCAGCTCTTTATTTGCTTATTTTTAATTTAGGGTTTTAAGAAAGTAAATATGGCTTAAAAAACTTTCATATTTAATGCTTTTCTCAGTCCTGGATCTTAGCTACAGTTTTCAAATATATTTATTGTCATTTAAATACGTGTTAAGCTAACTTTTCATAAAAACATAAATAATATTAAAATAATTTAAACTGGGATCATGACAAGGAGATTTTGCAGAAGTGAAATATTCAAGAAAGAGTGAATGTCCAAATAATGCTTTCATTCTAAAATAGAAACATAGGAAATCAACAATTCTTTGTTTATTCATCAATCTCCAACCTAATTGAAAGGTGTGAAGGATGTTGCAGAGAAATTTTTTTTATGCTTAGGCAATTTGAAAAGAAATAATAAAGACTAAATTTAGAAATGTATCAGGTTATTTATTTCATTATTTTCAAATGGTAGCTCTGAAGTTTCTCTAACAGATTGTGTAAATAATTTATTTAATAACTAAAACAGATGTCACTTTTATGGAAGTGGAATAAAAATATATAATATTTATATTAGTTTCATATAGCAAGAGTAAAGTAGCAATTTGAAAAATAAATATTTTGAAATAAAATATAATTTTAAACCTAAGAGCATTAATCAAAAAGAAGAAAGTAAATATAAAACACGGAAAAATGTTACAGAAGAACCTTGACTTTTTATGATGTTAAAATAGATTTTTTTTTTAAATAAACAAAAGAAAAAAAACTTTTTTTTAAAGGAATAATAAATCTGGAACTAGAATGTACTTGAAGGTCATAGAAGTTAAGTGACTTGCCTAAGGCCATGCAGTTAAACAGGAGTTGGAATTTGACTCCAAATCTAGCTCTTTTCAAGCTAAATCAAGCTGTTTCTGTTCTGTTATGAACTTTTTTAGTCCTACTTGAAAAAGTTGTCACTTTTTGTACTATTTCCCTTCTTCTTTTAAAAAATATAGTTATAGGGGCGGCTAGGTGGCACAGTGAGTAGAGTGCCGGCCCTGGAGTCATAAGGACCTGAGTTCGGATCAGGCCTCAGACACTTAACCCACACAAACAAAAACCAAGCCGTGTGACCTTGGGCAAGTTACTTAACCCCAATTGCCCTAAAAGGGGCGGCTAGGTGGTGCAGTGAGTAAGAGTGCCAGCCTCGGAGTTGGGATGACCCGAGATCAAATCCGGCCTCAGAAAATGAGCACCCACACATAAATAATGACTAGCCATGTAACCTTGAGCAAGTTACTTAACCCCAATTGCTTAAAAAAAAAAAAAAATATATATATATATATATATATATATATATATATATATATATATATATATATATTCCATATTCCTTTATCTGTCCCACAGTCGCCATTCTATAGCACCATTACAATAAATGTGATTCATTGAGCCATCTCCAATTTTTGAACCTATAGATTGTTTCCAATTGTTTTTATATTATAAATAGTGTGCCTGTGGATATTTTATGCTTTAATTTAGCGGAAGGTAAATAACAATTTAACTACTTCGCCCTACTTTGTTCATCTGCTTTACAAACCTGAATTATAACTCCATTTTCCTGACCTATAAAATTAGGGAATTGGATTAGCAGATTTCTAAGGCCCTTTCTAGTTCCAACCTTCAATGATTTTTGTGATTCTGAAACCTAAGATATAAATGAAAATTGACAGAGTTTATTATTAAGCCACCATCTGTGCCTGCTGCCTTCAACTCCCAGTCCGTCATTATTTCTGGTTTTCATACCTTTTTTAGGCACTGACTCTTTGTCAAGCCTGGGTTAAGATCAATTGAAGAAAAAAGAAAATGATCAGTCCAGTACATAACTTGTTATTCCTAATAGAGATGCCCTAAGTGGAATTACTGTACAGGAGGTAATGGATTACCCATTTCAGATGGAGTTTGCATGACTACTAATCACAGATATTTAAGGGAATTGCTTTTCTGGTGCCATTTGGGCTGAATGGCCATTGAGTTTGCTGTCGATACTAAGAGCATCAAAATAACTAGATTTCTCCTTCCTTCATTGAGTGAACTCCCTTCTCTCCCACCCCCCACCCCAAAAAAACCATGGAGATGTGATAATTAATATACTTGTTGCGGGCAAGGAATATTTTTTCCAGGAAAATTAGAAATATCATTGTGTAATGCTTAACTGGAAAATGATGTAAACTACTGATTATTCTATTAAATTCATCACGTAATTTCCATATTAAAACTATTTTTTATATTTGAAACATTTAATGTTAAGACATCGAATTTCAGGTCCATTTCCTTCCTCCCTTGTCACACATTCCCTCTGGGGAGATAAGTAATTCAGTATATGTTGTACATGTCTAGCTATGCAAAACATTATCATAGTAGATATATTGTACAAGGCTGCTTATAATTCCCTCCCACTCATCCCACCCCCCACCTGGTCCATTCCCTACATGATCCAGTCCCTCTTCTATAGTTGGTACTTCCAACCTCCCCTTCCACCAAGGATACCCTCCCATCCATCATCTCTCCTCTCATCCCCCTTCCCCCTATTCTGCTGCAGGTTGAGATATCCCATTTAGTATGTATGTCATTCTCTCCCTGAACCAAATTCAATGAGAATGTGGTTTTGCCTTTTTTGCCTTCCTATTCTCCCCCTCCCTTGTAACCACTTCCCCTTGCTTCTTCTACATGAGATAGTTTACCCTACCCTGTCTCTCTTCATCTCTTCTTGCCACTTTCCTCTCTCATCTCACAATTTCATCCCTTGAGTATTCTCCCTTCCCAACAAATTCAACCTATGCCCTCTATCCATATATAATTGTAACCATATACACACACATTCACATATGTATTCATATGACCACACCCCCTTCTTCCATTATTTTCATAGTGAGAAGGATATCATCAGTCACAGTTATTGCTTTTCCATATAGGAATGTAAATAGTTCAACTTTGATAAGTTCCTTTTGATTTCTTTTCCCTGGTTACCTTCTCAGGCATCACTTGCTTCTTGTGTATGGATGTCAAATTTTCTATTCAATTCTAGTTTTTTCCTCAAGAATGCTTGAAAGTCCTCTATTCCACTGAATGACCATATTTTCCCCTGAAACAAAATACTCAGTTTTGCTGGGTAGGTGACCCTTGGGTTCATTCCCAGTTCTTTTGCCCTCTGGAATATCATATTCCATGCCCTTTGATCCCTCAGTGTAGAAGCTGCCAGGTCCTGGGCTATTCTGATTGTGTTTCCACAATATTGAAATTGTTTCTTCCTGGCTGCTTGTAGTATTTTCTCCTGGATCTGGAGATTCTGGAACCTGGCTATAATATTCCTGGGAGTTTTCTTTTTGGGATCTTTTTCAGGAGGTGATCGATGGATTCTTTCAACCACTATTTTGCCCTCTGGATCTAAAACATCAGGGCAGTTTTCCTTGAGAATTTCTTGAAGGGTGATTTCTAGGTTCTGTCTTTGATCATGGCTTTCAGGTAGTCCAATAATTTTTAAATTGTCTCTCCTGGATCTATTTTCCAGGTCGGTGGTTTTTTTCCATGAGATATTTCACATTGCGTTCTAATCTTTCATTTGTTTGGATCTGCTTAACAGCATCTTGATTCCTCATAAAGTCATTAGCTTCCATTTGCTCCAGTCTAACTCTGAAGGAATGAATCTCCTCAGTGAACTTTTGAGATTCTTTTTCCATCTGGCAAATTCGACTTTTTCAGGCATTCTTCTCCTCATTGCCCTTTTGGGCCTCCTTTGCCATTTGAGTTAGTCTATTTTAAGGTGTTGTTTTCCTCAGTCAGGCTGTTGACCCTCATTTCATACTTTTCCTGCATCCTTCTCATTTCTCTTTCCAATTTTTCCTCCACTTCTCTTATTTGATTTTTAAAGTCCTTCTTAAGGTCCTCTATGGCCTGCAACCTGCTCATGTTTTCCCCTGGGGCTTTTAGAGCAGGACTTCTGACCTCACAGTCCTTTTCCCGCTCTATGCCCCCAAAATAGGAGTCTAGGGTTGCATTTTTCTGTTTCCTTTGCCTTGGCATGTTGCCACTTAATTACTTGACTTTTGCCTCACTATGGCTTTAAGGCCAGATAGAGGAATTTTTGTCCTGAACATGTGGGGGGCAGCTCCCATTTCTGGCAAGCTGTAAACCCACCCATGACTTACACCCTAGATCACAATCCAGATCCAGGGAGGTTAAAGCAAGAGCGATTACGCCCCAAGACTGATCACTGGATCTCCCTACAATTCACAGGCCAGGAGCTGGAGCTGCCTCTGAAAACTACAAAGTGGCGTGTCTCCTCAGCTGCTTCTAGCCCCCAGGGGAGGGAGCCGACGCATTCCCCAAATACCGGTCCCAAAGTCCATAGGACACTAACCTCTTACTTTGTCCTAGGCATGTCTATGTTGATAATTCTGGAGTCTCCAAAGCTCCTGGTGCTCTGGAGTCTCTCCAGCCGGCTGCTGGCCCTGCCGCCCTGGGGCTAAAACCTCGGCTCACAGGGACCTGGGCTCGGCTCCTGCGCTGCCGGCTCCCAGAGCGCTGCGCTGGTCCTTCTTGCAGGGCTGCTGGGCTGTCCTCAGTAGGAGGTTAGCTTCTCTTTGTCGTTCTGTGGGTGCTGGGGCTCCAGAAGTTGTCCAGAGTCCCCTTTTACATAGTTTGGGGGAATCTGGGGGCAGAGTGGCTTGGATGAGCTGTTTCTACTCTACCATCTTGGCTCCGCGCCCCCCCCCATATTAAAACTTTTACATAGAATTATTTAAAATAAAAAATACTTTAATCATCCTGAATTACAGAGATTAGTAGGTCAAAGATGCTGTCAATACAGTATCTTTTTAATACGGTATCTATTCAAAGGCTCTTGTCCATTTGCTTTTAGTCAATTAATAATGATTTTAAAGTGAGTAAAAATGTAACACCTTATTAAAAAAAAGGAAAGAAATCCCCTATTACTCTTGGACTTTAAGGTAGCATATTTAAAATAATATCTTTTCAAACCTTTTCATAGGCATAGAATTTATTGCCCAATAGTGATGAATGTGAGCTATTAGAGAAATCAAATTCTAAAGAGAAACTTCTAATGTAAAATAAACTTTTGCGTTTTATTTCTGCATTGCTTTTGCTTTGGGGCATCTAAATTTCATAGTATTGACCTTGTGAATATAGGAGTTCTCCTTCCTTTCTAACCATAACAATAATGAAATGACATGTTCTAGTATATTACTACCTTAAACTGAACTTGAAAGAGCACAAAGATTAAATACTATATTGAAAAGCACAGATTGTAAATTTTAACCTAGTTTCATTTATTACCATCTTCTAAAAAGCCAATATTTTGTGCAAAAAATGAAAATGATGGTATTTTTATTAAAGGTCATGCTAATACAGAGAATAAAATTCTGTCATAATCTTTATACTCATGCATCAAGATGTTTGAGTTCATTTTAATAATTAAACATCTGCTTCTATATCCAGATAAGCTGCCCACCCAGTGCTTCAAAGGATAGAAAAGAGACCCTGAGCATTGGGTTGGGTGATGTATTCGTTTTTTGTCATATACCACCTGCCAGGACACATAACAGATCAGTAATGGGTTTCTTACCTTTTATTGTGTAGTAAATGGATTGATAGATTATGCCTAGGACCAGTGAACCGTGGAATCAGAGGTTTGAGGAAGGAGTTTATCATTCTTTAATGTTATTCTTGTCTGGTATCAGCAGAGAGGGATGAGGTAGATTATCAGAGAGTAAGCTGTATGCCAGAATCGCCATGCCCTTCATTTATCCACCTTAGGCTTTAAGACAAGGCTACAGTATGGGTTATGAAGGTAGTGATTGATACCTAATGGAGACATTTTGTTTTGTTCCCTTTTAATTGGTCTGTTGGTATGAAAACTAATTATATAACACTGAAAAGATGATTCCCTTGTATGTTAGAGCAAATCATCTTTTTCTGGTGCAGAAATAAAAGAATTTGAGTGGAATGACATGTTTAATTTGGGAACATTTTCAGTATCACTAAGAAAAGTATAGTTTATCTTTGACTTGACTGACCAAGTGTTGACAAAGCTGAACAATGCTAGAACAAGTACTGGAAATTAAAGTCATGACAGGGTTATGGTTTAAGCAACAAGTTGGTCTTAATAGTTTTAATTGATAGATTTGTGTTATTTATAACTGATAGAATTACCTGAAGATTGATCTTAGTTGTATACACACACATAAACACACACACGTCCACACATGCATGCACATTTTCTCTCCATGTCTCCACAGAGTAACATATATGTGTGTACACATATGTGCTCCCATGTATACATATCTTAGTATATATGTATGTGTGTGTATTATGTATGTGTGTGGTAAAAACTAATTTCTTATGAAAGTAACATATTAAGAAATCTCTTTATTCAGGTTTATTGATTAGGAAAGTAGACTTTGGAAATACTTAGCCTCTACATCCTCTTCTCCCATTGGTGAGTTCTCCCTACAGCCACTATTTTGTGGAAATGTCTAGACCAACCTTCATTCTACTTCTAGCTCTGTCCCTAGCTACTAAACTTTCAAACCATGCTCTTTATCCTAGAACATCCCTCAGTGCCTAGGGCCTCCTCACCCTGGAAGATTAAAAATTTTCTGAGTTTTTCTCAACCTGAAGCATCCCTTTATTTGTCCTATCCCCTTTTCCAATTGGTGAGTTCTTCCTGGAACCTCCATTTTGTGGAGGGACCTAAGCCAGCCTTCATTCCACTCTGGGCTTTGTTCTTGCCTTCAGGACTCTCATAAGATGACTCTGTAGGAACTTTACTTCACCCTTTTTTAGCTTCCTTTGGTTGTCTTTCCTCATTAGAATGTAAGCTATTCGAGTTCAGGGACTCTCTTTTTGCTTATATTTGTAACCCCAGCATTTTTCAGTGTCCTCCACATAGTGAGTACTTAATAAATGCCTATTTCCTTCCTTCTTTTCTTCCTAAGCACATCAATACTTAAATTAATCCTTGATCTCTTGGATGTTATCAGTCTTCCTTCCAGTAGTATAGATTATAACTCATTTATGTATCTTCTCCTCATGTGTTTCCTTATCTACATAGTGAAATAAATCCCATAATGGATCCACTCAATATGCTGGAAGCCTACCTCTAGGCCTTTTAACATTCCATGTGTTCCCTTGTAGCACTCAGATTGTCTCTTTTTTAATCCCTCAATCATACCATGTGACTGGTTCACCTCCTTTTCCAACCATATTTTTATTTCTTCAATTATATTTTATATCCTGCATACAATTCATTGTTGGAAATGTTCTACAATCCACTTAGTTCATCATATCTCTCTCCATTCCCCTTTTAGTTAGGAAAAATTTTGACTCTGTGGTGATTGTAGTGCTACATGATTCTCAACTACTTAAAAAATCTATAATAGAAGATGTCTATTTCTATTGCTCTGTCTCTAAATCTGTATCCATATATATTTCTATTTCTATCTCTTTATATAGATATCAATATCTAGATAGATCTATATCTCTATATGAAGATAGAGATAGTTATAGATATAGATATATGAATGACAGAATGATACTGGAGTGGTACTATCTAGTAATGTGTGATAATACTCAGCCATCAGGCTGTCAGTTAAGTATTCAGATTATGTGTCATTCATGCCACTGGAGGAGGTTCTTGAAAAGCAACCAAGTTTTCTCTGGTTTTGGGAGAGCTGATTCTCTATTACTAGATCCATCGTCTTACAGGTAGAGAGGTTTCTTTATTCTTTGTCCAGGACTAGGCATTAGTCTGAATTACCCAATCAAATTTTGAGTCACAGCTGCTCCTAGCCTGATAAGGAAAATTTTCCCCTGATCCCTTAAAAGCACTGTGTGCTTTATTGATTCACCTCCAGCACTAAAATATACTCTAATTGCCTGTATGTTTTTGATCCAGACCTATTATTTTATTTGTATAGGGGATCCCAGATGAGGAAATCCTCACTAACAATTCATATCTATAACTGCTCTATAATAAGTATGTATCTAAGGCAAAATTTGAATCCAGATCTTCTTGAATCTTGAAACCAATGTTCTATATATGCCACATTACATTTCATTATTATTTTTGCTATAAAATAAAAGAAGGATCTCTTTTTTAATGTTTAAAGTGCTATAACAATGTAGGTCCTAGAAATTCAGCCATTAACAGCATTTCACAGTGACCAGCATGATATATCTTTTTGTAGGAATCATTGGTACAGTGATAAATTAGGCAAAGGTTGTCCCTTGTTCAGTGGAAATGGGAACAAGATAAGCAAGGGAAGAGTGGAGGTACATGGATAGGATACATTTTATATTAGTATTTTAGATAAAGAAATGGATTCTAGTTATTAGAAAACAGTCTTTACCCACGTGTTTTCCCCCGCTCTATGTGGAAAGGTAAGCAAGATGTTCAGGTTTGCAGATTTTGTATTAAATCTAAGAACATTGCAGAATCTCCTAAATGTAAACCATTATTAACTAAACAATTCCATTAAATTAGTTATCTTCCTATTGTTTCCATAATTGGCTCTATTATGTAGAAAGAATTGGTGTTCTTACAGACTCATTTTCAGTGTTTTATACATTTCATGTAGCAATTAACAAGCATTTTTAGTTAATTACTATGCACTGGGACTACAAATAAAATGCAACTGTTGCCGACTTCAAGGTGCTTAAATTCTAATTGGTAATATATGGTAGCTTTAGAGTATTTCCCATGATATTATGATTTTTTTCCTCATCTCATCATGGAATGAGCATTAAATTAAGAATCACAAATCCTTGTCCTCTCCCTGCCCTCACTAATTAAAATTTCCTGACCTTAAAAATCACTTACTATTCTGTGAATCACTATAACTATATAAAGTAGGAAAATAATATAAATGATAAAGTAAATAATAATAGTGAAAATAATAATTTTAAATGCTGCACTGTTATAATGTTAATTGAATAAGAAGATCTTTCTCACCCATTAATAGGCCTGTGTAACCTGCTTTGAGCAAATTGCTAGAGTAAAAAGTTCAGATGGATAAGGAATAAGTTGATTTGCATGAGAAGCTTTCTATGCTACAGCATCAGAACTTTCCTTTAGAAGAGTAAGCTATAAAGTACAAGGTAGTAGCAGAAAAGATAGCTGTGAGTTTAGCTTGAGGGGGCAGGGGGAAGAAAAGTTAGCAAAAGGAAGGTACAGTTAACCCTTGTGTGTGTGTGTGTGTGTGTGTGTGTGTGTGTGTGTGTGTGTGTGGTGGGGGCGGGGGGCTGATTGGGACCCAGATATCTGGGAAGAAAGACATAGGGGAGGAAGATGAAGCAAATTCAGATGAGGAGGCCTCTAGAAATCTGGAAACAAGTCCAGTAATATGAAGGAAGCAGGAAAACAAGGGGAGCCACACAGTGCTTAAGGAAGTAACATTTTTTTTTACATAGGATTTTACACAGCAGGAAGTTACAGATATATTCATCCTAAGAATTGTAGAATAACTAGTATCTTGGATTGTGAGAATCAATGATGAGGGGACTGGAGGAGTATGGGTAGATAACATAGATTGTTTGAAATTTATTGGTATTAAGAATCCCTCTGTACAACAAGCTTTTAGGGATTACCATATTCAAGGAGGTAAAAATGGAACTAATTTGTTAGCTTTAGCTGCAGAAGGATTCAATAAAAATTATCCCATTAATTCTGTGTGGCCTACTGGAGATAGACCCTGTTATTTGCTTAGAGACTATATAAGAAAGTTAAAGGAAGAGGTCATAAAAACTGCAATAATGGTGGGAGAAGCAGACAAATATCACAGCACTCCCTTAACAATTCCTCATAGAAATATCATAGTGAAAACTGCTCTTCCTGCTTATAAACACATAATTCTGACTTTATTAATTGGGGAAATAGGATAACCTCTTTCAGATGTACTGGATAAGATTTCACAGTTAGTTGACCTAAGGGGATGGGGAAGAGATAAATTTCCTCAAGAAAGAAGAGAAAATAGCCAGTGTATTCAAAGTCAGAATAAATTAATAGGGGGAGAATTGTTTACTGCTTTGTTGAGAGCAGAAGAAGCAGAGGAGAGAACAGAGATGAGGCAGAGCAGAGGGAGGAACTTGCCTGGGGGAACTTGTTTTTGTGGTGGCCTGACAGAAAGAATACTTTGTCATTGCTCCCTGAATTGGTGATGAGCACCTTTCTAAATCTTGCCTCCTGGTCTCCTAATAGTGATATTCCAAATAAATATTTTGGTTTTGTGTTTGAGGAAGAGAGTTTATTATATTTTGTGAGTCTACTTTGGAAATACATATGCATTTTCATAGCAGCTGCTATGTGTATTACACTGTCATTACTACTGTCGATCTCAGATTGTTTGGGGGGTCAAAAGTAATAATGTATAAGAAAACACTACAAAGTACAAAGTACTCTTGTTAGCTCCTTGATGAATGTTCATTTACAATGCACCCATTAACTGGGTGAACCCTTTGCCTCAGTACTTCTATACTTTATCACTTGGTTGTTTTAATAGTTCTTATCAATTCAATAATCATTTCTTTTTTTTAATTTTTTTTTGCCTTTTGGAGGGCAGTTGACGTTAAGTGACTTGCCCAAGGTCACATGGCCAGGTTTTTTGTGTGTGTGTGTGTATGTTAAGTGTCCGAGGCCAGATTTGAACTCAGGTCCTCCTGACTTCAGGGCCAGTGCTCTATTCACTTTGCCACCTAATCACCCCTTGATGATCATTTCTATGCAGATTATACTTATATTGATGGGCATCTCTCTCTCTCTCTCTCTCTCTCTCTCTCTCTCTCTCTCTCTCTCTCGATACATACATGCATGCATATGCATATATACATAGAACCTCAAAGAAAAATCAATTACTGAATTATAGCAATGACTCCCCCACCTGTTCCAGTAATCAAGGGTTGTAAAAGAAGATATAACTATCACTAGTAATGATGATAAAGAATGATGCTAGGGGGCAGCTAGGTGGTACAGTGAATATAGCATGGCCCTGGAGTAAGAAGGACCTGAGTCCAAATCCAGCCTCAGACACTTAACAGAAAAACTAGCTGTGTGACCTTGAGCAAGTAACATAACCCCAATTGCCCTCCAAAAAGCAAAAAAAAATGATGTTAGGTTTCAGAGAGGGACAAAATGTTAGGTTTCAAAAGATGGGACAAAAAAGAAAAGCAGAGGTCTAATATGAAAGGAACCTGTTAATTGTAGAGTAGGAATTCCAGAGGGCACAGTGCAAAGTGTGGAGATCTGTAGTAGGGTACTTTAAAAGGGTTGAAAGCCCTGAAGTTTCTCCTGCTGCTGTTGCCACCTTCAAGGTCCAGAGCTGGTGCTGCCACCATGTGTGCTATAGACCAGTACCTACCCCTGTATCACAGACCTTTCCTTCTGACCTCCTAATTTGTCTTGGTCTAGAAAAATGTCTTACCCCAACCTTTTGTTGGCTCTACTGCTCTAGAATTTTATTTGAGGTGTTATTTTAAAGCTGTGTAGAGGAATGTTGGGGGCATTCCTCTACTCCAACATCTTGTCTGCACCACCAGGAGTCTGGCCACCTATCCACTGACTTTTTTGAACACTCAGAATCAATATTTACCTCAATTTCTATGGGGTTGAGATGTTTCTGGCCATTTTCAGAAGAAATATACAGAGGGAAGGGAAGCAAAAATGGAGAAGGGGACACAAATAGAAACTATCAACACTACCTTGTCAAGTATAGATATACATATATACATCTAGATAAATATATACACATATACATACATACACACATATGTATGTATATAGGGTGTGTGTGTATATGTGTTTTTAAAATACTGTACTAAGCAAGGGTTTATGCTTTCTTATACAATTCTCTTTCCTGTTCTTTATATATTTTGTTATTGTTTATTGTTGAATTCACAGTTAAAGTTAAAAAAAAAAAAAAACAGCTCCCTACTTCTCCCCTATTCTCAGTAGTCCTCCTGGATAGTATAATTTCTCAATCTTATATCTGCAATTTTAGCATAAAACTAGCCTGAGTTTTTACTTGCTGACTAAACAAACGCAGACATTAAACCTCTACTAAGCAGTTTAGAATATCTTCTGTATAAAACAGAACACAAATTTGAAAATAAATGCAAAAGCTCATATGGCATTCTCTTTATTGTCAGCTATTGAACATGTCACTAAAGGAAGTCACAGAGGGATTATCATTGGCCTAGGAACCAGCAAACCTGAAATCTGGCATTTGCTCAGTGGGGTAACCTTGGGCAAGTCACTAAGTCTCTATGAGTATGTATATGTGTAGCAGCAAGCACCCTAGCATACCCAGGATGGCTGCCAACACAGGTTCTTAGATCTGCTTTTCTAAAGGAAAGCAACTCAAAATGCGTTAACAATCTTACTTTAATCAATCATATATCGTTTATCTAGTTCAGGGGCAAAAGGTCAGCACCCCAAACTTCAGAGAATACAGACAGAAGTTACAAGAAGACAAAAAATACAGACAGAGAAACAGCTCAGCAGACAGGCTTCCAGTTGTCTTCCCATTACATCCATATCTAGCCAGTTACCAGAGAGGGAAGCACCAACATCTGGGTTTTCAAAGATGGGAGGCTCAATAGCTGCTCAGAGTCTCTTCTGGTCAATCATACAAATCTCAAAGTGAGCCCCAAAGCACAACTTCACACCAAGGTATATATAGCCTTCTCCTGGCTCAGAGAATGTAACATCCCTCTTGACCCACTGCCCAATCACAAAGTAACAAGGTGTGGACATTCCTGAAAAACAAGCCTCCTGCCACAGGCTCCATGTGACTACATTCAGCCTATTGCGGGGCAGAGTATATTTTCAAATCAGGGAAGGTTCTCAGAGTCATTTAAGCCTATCCAGGGGCCAAGAGGCAGGGAAGATCTTCAGATTCCCATTCCCATAACAGGGGGCATAAGGATAAAAGTACATTGAGAGCCTGAGTCAAGTTTGAAGTATGCATGACCAGTCTTCTTGCTTCTTCAAATGAAAGTTCTGGAATTCAGGCTCAGGAACTCATCAAAGAGTGGGCCACAAAGGTAGAAATATCTCTGTTCTAAGTTTTAAAAATATACTGTAAATGTGACATGAGTTTCAGGCTATCTCACCACCTAAACACCCATCCAGAGTCTTAAGCTTTCACTTCTGAGACTACCTGAATCTATGCCTCAGTTCCTGAAGACTTAAGTCCACTCATTTTTGGAAATCCTATCCTAGGGCACAACCCAGTTTATTTGTGCATTAGTCTGGGCAAACTAGACCACTTAGC
Source organism: Gymnobelideus leadbeateri (assembly GCA_011680675.1). Taxonomy (NCBI): domain Eukaryota; kingdom Metazoa; phylum Chordata; class Mammalia; order Diprotodontia; family Petauridae; genus Gymnobelideus; species Gymnobelideus leadbeateri. The sequence continues at coordinate 328,085 of WOXC01006433.1, forward strand.
CTGTTACAATGCTAAGAGAGTAGACCATGTTTTGGCCTCATATCTCTTCTGGCTATCCAGCCACCATCTCACTGTGTTCAGTACACTCCTCCCTCTCTTGTTTTCTACCCTCTCAGGACAAATTCCTCCCTTAATTCACCTCGATATTTGTTATCTTCTTCAATTAGAATGAAAAGTCCTTGAGGACAACCATGTAGAATTTAGCTACTACTAAGAAGTTAATTCTAGTGAACCCATGATCTCTGAAACCCCCTATTTATATGTGCTAGCTCTCTAATAATGTTGGCCACAGTGTTGACCAGAGGGTAGGAAAGAGTCCACATAAGAGTTTTGATCCCCTTTTTAGAAATATACATCTACCTGGATTGTAAACTCATCTCTGAGATAACAATAGCCCATCTCCATTTAGAAACATGTACCTGTTAGGACTGTCTTCTCTCACTACCAAAACTGTAAAAACAGCAAGGGTTTTGAACTTGTCCTTAGGCTACATTCAATGCACTTTAGTCCTGGATTCTATAATAAATCCCTTTACCTTTTCTTCCTGGGTTTGCTGCATTATTGAGAATGAAGGCAAAACAAAATATTTTCTTTTAACATGAATACTATCTCATTTAAATGTGTACGCCCCTAGTCTTTAGCATAATGCTCAGCACATATTAAATCATTAGTAAGAATAGTAATACAATTAATAAATTTTAAATAAATTTTTATTAATATAGTTATAAAATAATAAATAAAATAATAAATTTTCTTTCATTTAAATGCATCATCACATTATCCTGTTGTTCTCCATGATGCCTATTTGTTTCAGCAAGAGTTCTAATAGTTTGACAAAGTCATGACTGTTATGATAAGTGACAGACCTTTCCTGCTTTTCAGCAGTTAGCAGACATAGTAGCTTCAGAGAGCATCTGCAACTATTCCTGGTGAATTGTATTGGCTGTCTTTCTGATCCCTTTTGTACTGATTTCTGGTATGTCTAAAAGATAAAGGATGGTCAGGTTTTCCTAGGACTATCTATTGTTATTACAAAGAAAGTCAGCTAATGATTTTTTTAAAAGGGAAGTTGTTTTTCTCTTCTGTTCAAGCCTAGTTTTTAGCTAATAAAAATAAATGTGGGGGCAGTTAGGTGGTTCAGTGAATAGAGCACCAGCCCTGGAGTCAGGAGGACCTGAGTTCAAATCTGGCCTCAGACACTTAACACTTACTAGCTGTGTTACCTTGCGTAGGTCACTTGACTCCACTTGTCCTGCCTTCCCCCCTCCAAAAAATGTGGTCCTGTTAAGCCACACATGAACAACTTTCCAGAGGACTGCTGCTGTGAACAGCTTTTAAGATTCTGACTACACAGTATAGTGAACTCTCTATTCAATAATGAAACAGAAAAAAATATTCAAGGAAAATGAAAATACAGCATTCACAATGTTATAACTTATCACAGAAAATCAAAATACAATATTCACAATGACTTATCACTAAAATGACAACATAGTTTTCACCAAAGTACAATCATTTAGTCAAATACAATCACAAATTACAAAAGTCAAAGTTCTTCACCCCTAGGTCATAGTAAATCGTAATCTTCTCAGTCAGTACACAGTATCCAAGTAAAGTCTTCTTTTAGCTTGACTTGAGGCTGGCTCTCAGCTTCCATGGTTCCTCTTCCATGGTTCCAGTTCCAACTGTCACAGGGGTTCAAAGGCAGGCAGCTCCCAGTTCCTTGCCCAGCTCCTTTTCTAGTTCTTCATCTAATTCCCATTCCATATTGAAGTTCACAGTGTCTAGTCCACTTCAAATCCTTCACAGTTCCTATCTCTAGGAAGACAAAGCTTGACAGAGCCACAATAATATTGATACACATTGCCAGCACCATCATCTATTCACTATCTGCCTGTGAAATCAACTCAGACCCACCAACGAGGTCTGAGAACTCAACACAAATCATCAATGTAGAAATCAACACAGACCCACAAACAAGGTCCAAGACGTCAGCACAAATCATCAGTAAAGTCCCAGGACCTCCAAAACCCTCTTCCAGGATTTTGGTAAACATACAACAAAAAATCCTTTCAGGGCTTTCAGTAAGGTCCCAGGACCTCTATACAAAGTATCACAAACAAACATAAACACAGAGCATTGGGATACCACAAGTTTTCTCCTTGACTCTGCTACCACAAGAGTCTTCTCAGTTTTTCCTATCTCTAGCCCTGGGGTTCTCCTTATATAGTCATTAGCTCCTCCCCAGGAGTTCACAAATTCTAGGGTTCACAAGTTGTGGGGTTCACATTTTCTGTTTCTTAACAGACTTGATACAAGGCTCAAAAGAAACTTGAACTGAAACAAGGAGTGAACTACTTCTGTTCTTGCCATTACAGGTTCCAAACAAAATAGTTTATAATATTTCTTTATTAATCTCTGATATGAAATATTTGCCTCAGTCCTTGTTTATATGCTTAATTAATCATTATTAAGTCTCTGAAAATTAATATTCAGCCCAATGATGCCAGTCAGTCATCCACTAAGTGCTTACTATGTACCAGGCACTGGGCTAAGCACTGAGGATACAAAGAAAAGCAAAAAAAGGGCTCATTCTCAAAAAGTTCCAGTCTAATGGGGGAGATGATACATAAACAACTATAATGAAGAAAAAAGATAAATGTAGGATAAATTAGGAGTAGCCTCAGAAGAAGGCCCTAAGATTAAGAAGGAGTGGGAAAAACTTCTTGAAGAAAGTGGAATTGTAGTGAGGACTTGAAGGAAACCAGAGAAGCCAGCAAGTAGAAATGAGGAGGTAGAGTGTTCCAGGTGTGGGGTCATCCCAGGAAAAATTCCTAGAGTTGGAAGGAGTGTCATGTTCAAGGACTAGCAAAGAAACCACTAGGCTGATCCTCCAAAGAGGTCAAAGAAAGATGTACCCAAAATGTACACAAAGTAGTTTTTTTGTAGTAAAAAAGACTGGGAAACTAAGAGAGTACTTACCCATCTGTGGGGGAATGACTGAACAAAATGTGGTATATCAGCATAAAGTGATAATATTGTTCCCTAAGCAATGACAAAAGGGATGGGTTCAGAAAAACCTGGGAAAATTTGTATGGACTGATGCAGAATGAAGTGAACAGAACCAGGAGAACAACATATACTATAATATGAAAATATAAGGGCAAACACCTTTGATGATACCTACCTCCTGACAGAAAGACAGTAAATTCAAGATTAGGAGACAGATGATTATTTGACCTGGCCATTATGGCAATTTGCTTTGCTCAATTGCATATTTGTTCTAATGACTATTTTTCTTTTCTTTTTTTTTTTTAAATTGGGGAAGTTGAAGGGAGAGTAAATAAATGCTTGCTAATTGAAAAAAGGAAAAGAAAATCATTCCTCAATTTAGCAGCTATAGACCAATTACCCAAATTATATTTGTGTGCTTCTGCCACCATATATATCTGAATACAGGGGGAAAGCCTATTATGATGACGTCCAAATTATTTGTTAAAATGAATGCATTAGCATAAGTTACATACCAAATTTACTGGACTTAGATGTGAAATAGATTGACCTTACACTTCTTTCTTCTTCTCAGCATTTGGATCTTTTTATGTGTTGCTTTCTTTGGATGGACAACAAGGAAGGCTAGGAGAATTTTGTTTAAATGATTAGATGTCTTAGGTAGGAAGAGATGAGGGTAGTTGAAGGGTAATTGCTACTTTGTGAGAGGGTAATAAAAAAGTACAAATAGCTTGGCTATAGTTAGCTGTATTCTCCTGCCTTCAGATATAAACAGTAAAAAAAGAAAATAATCAGATTCTTTATTACAGAATGGCACCATTTCAATTGACAGCTGCCAGAGAAGGCCTTGGAATCATTCCATAGATTTTGCTATAAATGAATTTATTGCATAGTTTCCATAGGCTATCACCTAGAGTGGCAACTTTGTCATATATTTCTCTTTAATTTTCATTTCTTCAATATGGAATTTGACCCAATGTGTTTCTGCTTATATTTTGTGTTTTTATAGATTTTTAACCTAAAATGAAAACCTGTAAGCCTGATTCATTGTTTCTCTCGGGGCCCAAAACACCCATATCTTTTCTGGTAGTGTAGGTGGAGAAAAGGGTATGTATTTAGTATCTGGGCAAAACTTTCATACCAGAAACTTGCTGTTTTAAATCCCTGTCTGGGGCTCTTGGTCAAAACCCATAGCTCTATTCTATCTCATGGCCCTTTGGCAGAGCACTTGCAGCTACATTTAGCTATCTGCTTTATTTTTCTTCATTTGTCAGTGCAGGCTCAGCAGGTAGTACTAATTTATCCTTTCCTTCCACTAGTTTCCTCCTGAAAGATGGAGCCACTTTTGCTAAAGGACTCTGATTAAAAATTGCATTTTTAAATGGCTCATTCTTTCAGAAAATATGGCAAATCTGTCATAATTGTGCACTAAACATCTACAAAAGTATGTTTACTATCATGGGCAGCTCAGTCGTGCAGTGGATAGAGTGCCAGGCTTCGAGTCAGAAAGAACTCAGTTTGAATCTGACCTCAGACATGTGAACTTGGATAGGTCACTTAACCCTGTTTGCCTCAGTTTCCTCATTTATAAAATGAACCAGAGAAGGAAATGGCAAACCACTCCAGTATCTCTGCCAAGAAAACCCCAAATAGGATCACAAAGAGTTGGCCATGACTGAAAACAATTAAACAACAATAAATGTTTGTTATTCTTATGGCATTAAAGTAACTGGGTGTTCAGACATTGCCTGTGGGCAGGGAAATGCTTTGAAACGTAATTGTTAATTTGGGGAATTGCCCTCAAGAGACATTAATACAGAAAACTCTTTGTAATTAGAGTTTATGCTTGTATATACCAGGTTGGGAGGAATATGTGGGACTGTTCAGTTAGAATTTAGATTTGGAAAGAAGGTAGCACAAAGGCAGGCACTACAATTGTAGTTGAGGAAAATAAGAGACTAAGAAAAAATTCCTGCAAGCTTTATTTTATGATAGGAGGTAAGGTAGAAAGGTCTGTGCACCCTGGGCTTTAAATGACCCTAGACTCTACTCATTAGGAAAAAGGCTGGCTGGAGCAGACAATCTGCTGGCTGTCATCTCTCCTTGAGATGAGCAAAGGGGACAGTGCAGGTTTAACTTGCTCCCCCCTTCCCCTTGCCTGAAGCTGGTAGGCATTTTTGACGTAATTATTTTTTCCCTTAAGTTATTTCTGGTTCTTGATTTGTTTCCTATGTAGCAATGCTTGATTATAATTTCTCTGGGATGATGGATGGATATTAATTGCATACAGGGGTTTACAGTGGAACAAACCAGTGGAAAACTTTTGGAAGAGAGATAAAGACAGAAATGATGAGCCTTCTCTGTCTGATTGGGTATGACAGTGTGGTTCTGAGACAAATGAAAAAGAATCTCATAGTTTTGATCATCTTAGCCTTCCCTACCCCTTGATGCTTTGCCAGGCTATCCATCACCTATGTACTGATCTCACTTTCCTTCCTTCCATGTATTGAGCTTAGAATAAACAAATCCGTGTGTGTGTATATAAATATGTATGTATATGTGTATATGTATATATATATATATATATACACACCCATACACACATATATGTATATATGTGTATACACAAAGAAATAATTTCTCCTTCTACATCATGATTTATATCATTTTTTATTCTTTCCTCTTTTGCTACAGTCTCTCATGAAGAGATGACCTTTTTCCTGGTCAAAATCCTTATCCTTGGCTCCTGAATCCTATCCAATCCCACTTCCTCTATCAGTTTGCCCCTTCAGTTTTTCCCCTTCCCCTCTTTCTTCTCCTCAGTCTTTCCCTACCTCCAATTTACTTCCCTGATGATGACAAACATTCCCAGATCCCCTTGATTCTTCAAAATAAAAATTCACTTAACCCTACTATCTCCTCAAGATTTTGACTTGTATCTTATTTTTCTTTCATAGCCAAATTCTTTCTAGGAAAAGCCTTCTGTATTCTGCTAGGTCTATACAGCAAAGAGATTTTTTTAAAAATGAAAAAAAAATCTATGTGTAAAGTATATAAATACACAGACTATATATATATATATATACACACATACACAATATACATATATATACACACATAAATATATACACATACATATTTATAGCAATCAGTTGTTTTATATTGGCAAAGATCTAGAAACTAATGTAGGGTACCTGCAAATTGGATAATGACTGAACAAAAAATGGTATATGCATGTAATGGAAAACTATTTTCCTGTAATAAATGACAAAAGGGTTGGTTTCAGAATTTTTCAGAAGAAGCAGGTAGATCTAAGAGAAAATTTATAAAATTAAATTTTATTTTATTTTTAATTTATGGAAGATTGCATGTGAAATTGCAAATCTACTGCTCACAACTTGTTATTCCTTTCAAATATACAACAGAATAATCATGTAACTTTCTTTTTATTTCCTTCCTTACTCTCCCACCCTAGAGATGACTACCATTAAATACAATAGGTATGAACAGATAAAATTCTGTACATCTATTTATCAGTTCCTTTTTCTGGATGCAGGTAATGTCTTTCTTCATGTGTCCTTGATAGTTAATTTGGATATTTTATAATAGACAAAATAACTTATTTTTTCCAAAGTCATTCTTAAAACAGTATTGCTTTTATTATATACAATGTTCTCTTGGTTCTGCTCTTCTTTATCTCAATAAAATCTTTCCATGTTTTTTTTTCTAAAATCATTGAGCTCAGCATTTCTTATAGCACAGCAATATTCCATTACTATCAATGTACCACAACTGGTTCAGCCATTCCCCAACTGATGGGCATCCCTGAAATCTCCAGTTCTTTGCCACCATGAAGAGAGCTACAATAAACATTTTTGAGCATATAGATTCTTTTTTCCCTGATAATCTTTGGAAATAGATCAAGCAGTAGCATTATAAAATAGCCTTAATAGAAAAATATTCTGGTCAGTACAAAAAACACTATGATTCTTGGAGACTGGTGATAAAGAATGCTACCCTACTTCTTGACAGGTAACGAACTCAGTATTCAGAAAGAATCCAGTTTTGGACATAGTCAATATAGCCATTTGTTTTACTTGACTATGAGTATTTGTTACAGATTTTTTCTGCCTTTTTTCTTTTTTAATGGGTGGGAGGAAGTAAGGAGAGAAAAATGTCTTTTTTTTTTTTAAGAAAGAACAAATTAGTGTGACAGAAAAAATATATTGCCTCTCTTGCCTCTACTTTTGGCAGAAGCTATAAATGCTTTGAAGTAATGAAGTCCTGTACTACAGTGGCTGTAAGGTCAGAGGAGAGAATTAGCTATGTTCAATGGATGTTATGAAGGTAGAAATGATGGGACTTGACAACTGTTTGGATTTGGAGTATGAGAGAGAGGAGGAATTGAGAATGACATCTATTTTTTAAGCCTGGATGATTGGGAGGATGGTAGTATACTCAATAATAAAAATAAGAAAGTTCAGAAGAGGGGACAGCTTGAGATGTAAGATATGTCCAGTTTGGGTCAAGTTGAATTTAAGATGTCAGGAAAATATGGGAAAGTCACATGACTTCTCAATGCTTCTAGACATTGTCTTAAGACAAAGATCAAAGAGCAATTGCCACCAAAGTTGCAGAACAATTGTCAGTATACATTGGTAGTAGGAATTTCCTCACCATGATTTTCTTTTACCAAAAAGATCATGTCTATGCCATCCCTCTAAAAATAAATTCCTGGAACTTAATAAATATTTGTTGAAAACTTATTATTCATAAAGCTTTGGGAGACTCCCTTGAGCATTATCAAAATCATAATTGGAAATCAGTGCTGTCTCTGTCTTTCTGAATTCTCAAATTAGAATTGTGCCATGGGGTGGCTAGGTGAATAGGGCACCAAACCTGGAGTCCGGAGGATGTGAATTCCAACCTGGCCTCAGGCACTTAACACTTACTAGCCATATAACCTTGGGCAAGTCACTTAACACCAATTGCCCTGCCTTCCCCGCTCCAAAAAAAAAAAAAAAAAAAAAAAAGAAAAAAAAAGAATTGTACCACAAGGAGCTGATTATGGGACTGAGCACAAATATGGTATTATAGATGTTCAGGGTTTGGGTCTTAGCCTGGGAAAGGGCTTGGCCAAAGCTGAAATCTTGAATGGGTCTGAGAGTGACTCAGAGATAAATGAAGGATTGCATAGCAGTATTTTGCTGTTATTCTGCTACGTCACACCTCCAGTATAACTTTTTCATAAGGGAATTTTATTTAATTGTGTATGGAGAATATGTGTTAAATATTTCTCAAGTAGGATTTCAGGGAAGTCTAATATAAGGATTTTGTTAATATTTGGCTAATAATAGTTGATAAGAATATAAGAATAAAAGTACTGAAGTAATTATCATCATGATTATTTGTATTTCAAGACAATTGAAATGAAATCAGGCTTTTAGACTTATGTTCAGGCAAATCATTCAGCAAAAATTCGGTCACTTGTGGCAAGATCAAAACATCATTTTGAAATCTTTAAGGCAAAGGAAATTTCTCAATTATTGCAGAGATAGAAATGTAAAGATTTCCAGTTGGAAGGAAAATGGAATCTGACCAAAATAACTTTCACAGAAAACTCATCTCTCAGATATAATGTGGAAAGAGGAGAAACTTAGAAACAATAAGAATATAAAACTTTAAGCACATATTAATATTTTTAGTTTCAGTAAGTAAGGACTTTGTTAGGACCCTTTGACTCTGAGCTATTACTGCTGGGCATTTTTTCCAAGGAGATAAAAATAGATGGAAAAGAGCCAGATATATCAAGGTATTTGTTACAATAATTTTTATGAAAGCAAAAGAAAGGAAACAAAGTGAATGCCCATTTATTGGGGAATAACTAGACAATACTTGGTATTTGACTGCAAGGAAATATTATTTTTCTTCTTTTTTTTTTTTTTTTTGCTTTTTGGAGGGCAATTAGGGGTAAGTAACTTGCCCAAGGTCACACAGCTAGGTTTTTCTTTGTGTATGCGTTAAGTGTTTGAGGCCGGATCTGAACTCAGGTCCTTCTGACTCCAGGGCCGACACTCTACTCACTGTGCCACCTAGCTGCCCCCGAAATATTATTTTTCTATGAAAATAATGAATATGAAGAATTCAGAGAAACTTGTGAAGATTTGTATAGTTGTGATACAAAGCAAATTAAGTAAAAAGATGAGAACATGTATAATGATGCTAGGAAGAAAACGGGGCTATAGATGACTAATGATAAGACATATATCCTCCCTCATAGTAGAGACCTACAGAGTAAGGCATGTACTTTCAAACCAGATCAATAAGTTCATTTTTTCCTTGCACTAGACTTCTTTGTTACTAGAATATTCTGTAGGGAGAAGGCCCAAGGTCTTGGGAAATGACAGGGATGAAAAACAAACCCACCCCCCACAATTAAAATATTTTAAAATAAAAAAATTAATCCCTAATTATTTTTAAATATTTTATGATTTTAAAATTTATTAAAATATTTATCATGTCTCTACAAATGAACAACCTTAATGGATAAAGAATGACTTTTTTCCATGGCATACATTAGATTTAAATTGTGTAGGTTAAATTGAACTAAACATTGACTAAGGAGGAAGAGGTGGACTGGATTACATTTTGGAAACTACAGTGTTTTCAGTGGTCCCAAGGTACTCTTGGCAAAAACACATCTATTTTAGCAAAAATGTCTTCCTGATGCTAATATTGATGTAACAGATTTTGGACCATCATATTTGTAATGGAGCGATGAATGACAACAGCATGGAGACTGCAACATAGTTCCAGTGATGAAGTATGTACAAAAAGTACTATAGACACATCAGTTAAATGCATAGTCAGAAAATGTTTTCCTGTCATGTAGTGAGAGTGAGAGATAATAGGTAGATAACTTGTGTGATACATTACCACCTATGAAATAGAACAAAGACAGGGGAAGACCTCTAGCTCTATGAATAGGAATCCTCTGTGGATTCATATAAGATGTGAACATTAGTCATGCAAGCTAAGAAATCATGTATGATTTGCTGTCTTTATCAGTGGAGGGAATACCTACATTGATGAGAACATAGGCTTCTTGGAGTGGTTTTTTAATTTTTTAAGATTTTACATGGATTTAGCAACATTACTCATAGAATTTAAGCTACCCTTAAAAGAAAAGTGGGGTGTGCAGGAAGTAAGGGAAGTATTTATTCCTAAACTTTGTGCCAGTCTCACAACTCATATTGCAACATATTCCATTTCTGTCCTCTTCACTCTTAGTCTGAACATTCACAATTGACTCTCTGATGCGATATTCTGGAGTTTTTTCTTACTTGTGCCACACCTGCTGTATGACAACCTGAATGAAGCCTCCACCCTGGGACCCTTCCACTATCCCCCTTTCCCCCCTCTTCCCCCATCTCTTAAAGGAAAGCAGGAAAGGTTCAGTCATCTGCCAGCTCTTACACATACCTTTTGTGGTTGTTTGTCCTTCATTCTCAAAGAGGACCATGACATCCAGAAAGTGATGCCATGACTTGCGAGTGAATTGGATTGAAGTGAAGGAGGGCTGTGCAAGGTCACCAGCCTCACTTTCTCCTCCAGAGTCATCTGGGTCTAGTGGCCAGATATAAATCAGGAGGACTGGAGGTGACCCCACATAATTTTTTTTAAAGAGACAGAGGTTCAGAAAGGTTTCAGGGTCACATAGAAGCAGAAGAGAGTGGCCTGAACACAAATATTTCCAGCTCTACATCTAGTGTTCTTTTTCACTAAATCATGCTATGTCACAAATGTATCTTTACTTTTTTTGTTTTATTTTTAAAGTGATGACTAGTAAATTCTTGCAACGGTATTCTTCTGCATATTCTCCTCTGAATATATCACTGCATGGTGCCACCAGAACTGGGTGTTCAGTGCCCTATCAATCAATCAGTCATCCGGTATGTGAAGGCACTGTCCTAGGTTCTAGAGATAAAAATACAATGGATAACAAAAATACATATTTGCAAGAAGCTTACATTCTAATGGTAGAGACATCACATCATTTATAAGTATATACAGAATACCTATAAAGAGATTAAATACAAATAACAAAGGAGTTAAATACAAAATGGTTTGAGAGAAAGAGTAATAGCAGTTTAGGGGAGCAGGAACAAAATCATTGAGTATATGGTTTAGGGCAAAACACTACCAAAGCACTTAAACCAAGGAATGTATTCTGGCTTTGACTTTCCCCTGAATAGTACTAAGGAAACTCCAGAAATTTGGCCCAGTGATCCCTCAAGAGACAAGGTTGTTTTTTGTTTGTTTGCTTGGTTTGTTTTGTGGGTTGTTGGTGGTGGTGGCAGTGTTTTGTTTTGTTTGTTTTACCAGGACATGCCTATGGGAACTGCTTTAGCTTCCTTTCTTACCTTAGCTAGCTCTAGAAATGGGGAGGGTATATGAGGGTTCAGCGAATAACCTCACCCAAATAAATACCATATGATTAAAACTGGAACATTTAAGAGTCCTTCAAAGTGACTGCTTTGAATTCTTTATTCATTCAAGGTAGACACTAAACTGGAATTTGGGTAGAAAGGTATCTTATATTCCCTATAATCTAGACCTACAATGCCAGTCAGTATATAAAATACCAGATATTTAATGCTATATAATATTATGGCATGTGTGTCCTGTAGTCTAGAACCCACTAGTTTGTTGATGCCTACTTTGGGTCTCAAGGCTCAATAAAAAGACTTTTAACACACTACAAGTGTTGGTTAATGATTTAGTGCCAACACAATGATTTATGTATTAATTAGTAACTTATTTAGAGATGTGAAAAATATTATGGGGATTATATTAGTTGTTAATTTCCTGCTACAAATTAATATAGTTTAATCTAAGAATATATTTCTCAGATAATGTCTTCTGACTCCTTAAGGCTATCAGAGGTAACAATTATTTCCTGATAATTTGAAAGTAGTGTAAGCTGAGAAGATTGCTTAATAACACTTCACTGTGAGCAACTCTGAATTTAAAAGAATTACTATATAATGCATTCAAATGCTTTCTAGCATGTAGACTAGCATGCTATTATATGCTCTTATACATAAAGATGAAAGTATTGCCCCTCCATGAATTGGTACTTATTTTTAGTTAATTTTCCATCAGTGGTCATAATCCAATCCTATCCAATCAATAAAAATTTATTAAGCATGCATCATGTGCAAGGCACTATGCTAAGTGCCAGGGATGCAATTACTAAAAAGAAAGAAAAAAGCTCCCCCAAGGAACTCCCTCTTCTAAAGGTGGATGGAAAGTAAAGGGGGGAAGGGAGAAGGAGAGAAAGGAGAAGGTGGGGAGAGTGAAGAGTATCTTGTTCTATGGGGTTGAAGCCAGGAAAAGCTGCAGATTCAAAGTAGAGTGAGATGAGAGTTCAGTTTCTGTCCCCTGTGAAGGAAAGTCAAAGGAGGAAATGAGGAAAAGTTTCATATTGAAGTGGTATTTGATCTAATTTTTGAAGGAATTAAAGAATTCTACAGAGCAGAAGAGAAGAAAAAGGGCCTTTGAGGAATACCTGGTAGCCATCCTGTGCAAAGCCACAGAGAGGAGAGTTAGAAGGCTCTATGTATGGTGACTAGTAAGATTTGTGTGACTAAATGGAAGTGTGTAGGTTGGGAAGATATATATAATGAGGATGGAAAGGTAGGTTAAGTTCAGGTTGTAAAGGACTTTAAAAGACAGTGTTTTTCTGCCTATGATGACCAATGGTGCAAATACAAGTCAACTGGCTAGGAGAGAAGTAAAAGTCTGTGGCTATGGAATATGGAATTTTGCTCTAAAAAGCTAATGGAACCATTAATATATGGTTCATGTTGTGATTAAACCCATAATCTTGGCATCATTTAGCATGGTGCTATAACCAACAGATAGCCAGCTCAGATAAATAGTGATAACAGAAATTTATGCTAGCTATTATAGAAATGAATGTCATTGTGAAGGCTAAATTTGACCGTTAGTTGCCCATTTAAATAAGATCTATATCTCAACAAGAATAATTATATTGAAAAGACCTTCCTTAAAAGTATATGGGAAAAAATAATCACCATACAAATTCCACACAAAGTCACATTTATAAATTTCCACTGTATCTGAAATATTTTAGTGCTGTTAATAAATACAAATAAATATTAATTTTAGAGGCAATGTGCTATCTTCATTAGAGAAAATTGAATATAGTACTGGGCTTGGAGTCAAGACCTCTTGATTTTGAATCTTGACACACAAGCTGTGTAACTCTAGGCAAGTTACTGAACCTCTGAGTTTCAAGCAGTTCCCCAAGATTTATCTACAAAATCATTTCAATTAAATTCAGACAGCAGTTATTGTATATATACTCTCTGCAGATCCTTACAATAGACATCCCTGCCCCACCGCCCCCAAATCACAGGTCTTCATTTATTGTGGGGGTTGGCTTGGCCATTTGGGATGTAAAAAGAATCTCAACCTTTGAGTTGATCAGTTTAGGGAGTTCCACTGGGCTAATCCCCTCCCTTGGTATAACTGAACAACTCCTATGTAATTAACAGTCTTCAAAATGTACCTGAAGGACAGAAGGGCTGACTTGACCATGGTCATACAGATAAGATTTGTCTAAGGAAGGATTTCAAACCAGGACTTAACTCATTCCCAGGGCTTCCCTTCTGTCCACTCTGCTGTTAATTTAATATTAGCACAAATTCCTTTGAATGTGAAATATTTCTTTAACAAAGTAAATTTCATATCCATATGAGAACTGTATGGTCAACCCAGCCAATAAATATTAATTCTATAGATACTTTGCTGCAGGGCATTGTGCTAATCACTGATAATAGTGCTATATAATAAAGGTTTCTCTCCATTCACCTAGGTTTTAAGTGGTGCAGTAGATAGGGTCCTTGACCTGGAGTCAGGAAGACCTGAGTTCAAATTGGCCTCAAATACTTACTAGCTGTATGACCGTGGGCAAATCACTTAACTTGTGTTTGCTTCAGTTTCCTCAGCTATAAAATGGGGGCAGAAATAATTGCACCTACCTCCCAGAGTAGTTATGAGTATCAGATGAGATAGTATTTGTAAAGCACTTAGTATAGTGCCTGGCACACAATAAACAGTTAATAATATTTCTTCATTTCTTCCTCCTTCCAGATTTGAGAATTTATATAGTTGATAAAAGATTACAATAGAGATAATGCAGAATAACAAAGTTTCACTCTCTTGAGATTTTTCATCATAAGGCAGCACAGTACACATTCCCTTATAATTTCAATGTGTCAGAAATTGCCCATTGTCACAAAGATGACATTTTCATTATCACCAGTATAGTGGATGATTCTCCAATAAACTGCTTCTGACCTAGACTGTATTGCTGAGAATGCCCTTATAACCCTTCCCAAGGTATCTCCTGTTCCCCTGGGTTCAATGATCAGGACTGGACATGTTTTTTCTAGAAGCACCTGCTAACAAAACTTAAAGATGCATTTCTAGGACCTTATAAATGCAAACGCAATGCTTAATGAATCTTTGCTAGAGGTGTCCTTACCATATCTCTCCAACTATTAGAACATATTTTGTCCATTTGTAGAACAAGGAGAACTTCTGACTGTGAAATGTTCAGTTTAATGTTTTCAATGAAGAATAGGGTGTACAAAGATATTGTGGGAAGAGCAGTGAAATTAGGTTAGAGTCTTGGATTTTATTCTTGCTAACTGTGTGACCTTACACAAGTCATTTGATTCTGTTGAACCTAATTTTCTCATCTATGAAATTACAGGATATCAAAATTGGAATGGAATTCAGAGTGTCTCATTCTTTCCCATATCCAAATTAGAATTCCTTTGGCCAAATCTCCAAGTGGTCAATGAATTCTACATTGCACTCTTTATATACCACCTTTTCCTCCTCATCAGAAATGTTTCTCTTTAAAGCTCTTGAAATTTGTTTATCATATTTTTCCTGTTTCTTGGGCTGACTCCTCTGGTATAAATTTAAAACATATGGTCCTATGACCTGTCCTTTCCATGAACCCTTTCTATGAAATCTCAACTTAAATGTGTATATCATAATATTCTTAGCATTTCTCTTCTTTATTACAAATTCTGAAGTGGAGTGTTAATATCCTTTCAAAGCTTCATTCATTTTTACCCTAGCAAGCAGTTTCTCCTTGTTTATAAGAATAAGATCCATATAGAAGTTCCCCTCATTGGTTCCTTTTCTTTTCAAAGAATGAAATTATCATTGAGGCAAGTCTCAAAATTGAGCAGCTCTGCTTTAGACTGAGAGAACACGGCAGCAATATTGGAATATTTGAAGTTTTCTATCACTGCTATGTAACATCTCAGTGCCAGGCTTCTGATCCAATTCTTAAAATGCTCATCTATTTCCCACTATCTTCCCACATGTTCTTTAACAAACCCTGGTGACAATCTCACATCTCTTTTTTAAAGATTAATTTATTTTTAGTTTTCAACATTCAGTTCCACAGGCTTTTGAGTTTTAAATTTTCTCCACCTCTTTCCCCTCCCCCACCCCCAAGGTGGCATGCAAGCTGAATTGGCTCTACATATACATTCATATTAAATATATTTTCACATTAGTCATGCTGTAAAGAATGATTAGAACCAAATTAGAACCACAAGAAGAAAGGAACAAAACAAAAGAAAACAGAGAGAGAGAGAGAGAGAGAGAGAGAGAGAGAGCGAGAGCGCAAATAGTATGTTTTGATCTGCATTCAGACTCTAGTTCTTTCTTTGAATGTGGATAGCATTTTTCATCATGAGTCTTTTGGAGTTGTCTTGGAACCTTGCATTGCTGAGAAGAGCTAAGTCTATCAAAGTTAGCCATCATGCTGTATCTGTGTACAATGTTCTCCTGGTTCTGCTCACCTCACTCAACATTTGCTCATATAAGTCTTTCGAGATATTTCTGAAGTCAACCTGCTCATCATTTCTTATAGAACAATAGTATTCCATTATATTCATATTCCATTATATTCATATTCCACAACTTGTTCAACCTTTCCCAATTGATGGGTATCCCCTCAATTTCTAATTCTTTGCCACTACAAAAAGAGCTGCTTTATTTATTTTTGTACTTGTGGATCCTTTCCCATTTTTTAATGATCTCCTTGAGATACAGCCCTAGAAGTAGTATTGCTCAGTAGAAGGGTATGCACATTTTTTATTTTTTATTTTTTTTGCTTTTTGGAGGGGGGGAAGCTAGAGCAATTGGGTTTAAGTGACTTGCCCAAGGTCACATGGCTAATTTTGTGTTAAGTGTCTGAGGCCGGATTTGAACTCAGGTTCTCCTGACTCCAGGGCTGGTGCTCTATTCAACAGTTCCATATTCTTAAAAGTACTTAGGCAGCTGTGTAGAGCTGCCATATGTTAGAATAATGACATGATTTGTATATCTTTACAACATATTTTCCTTATGTGATTTCCTAGTGGTGAAATTACATATTCTTCACAGTATGGAATAATTTATTGTATTGAATTTCAAAATTTCTTTCACAAAACCATAGCTATCTTCTAACTTTCAATATATTGTTCCCTGAGATCTAAAGTAATGTTGTTATTGTTATTTGGAGGATTTCTTTTTAGTATATGAAATGGTACAATAATAAAATTTTCTAGTGCAATTTATAAATTCTCCTGGGATCCTTTAAATACTGTCGATTCATTTAATTATTTATTTGCAGAACTAGAGGTGATCAGTATTTTGATTCTAGAAATCAAAACATGTATGAAAGTTCATACCTATTTTAATGGGAATATATTGCCAATAAAAATGTCAGGATATGAAAAGGGTTGGAATATGAGCTTCCTTTCTTTTAACTATTTTAGTTACTTTTTATTGCTATTTTGCTTATTTTTTTCAAGGATCATACATTATAAATGTATTGTCTGATGAACTAAGTCAAAATGTATTTCCTTAAAACAAAATAAAAGAAGACCTGAGCAAAATCATGGACTTGGTTGAAAAATAATGTAGGTAATAACAAAAAATGCTAATATAAGTATTACTGAAAAAAATTAAATATCAAAACTTGAAAAACACATGAGATGCCTATAAGAAATTGATTTGGAAGATAGACCTCAGAGACCAAAAGCTAATAGTCATTGACTTATAAGGTAAATATGATGAAATGAAAAGCCTGGTTGCCATATTATGGCAATGAAAATTTCCTGGAACAAAATTATCCTGAGGATAAAATTTAAACTTATAAGCTTTACTTGACACTATTAGGGGAAAATAATTGGTTTAATTCATCTAGAAATATGATTGTCAGGATGCAGAGCTTTCACATGAAAAAGGAAATATTTGAAACAACCAGAGCACATTCCAAGGAACTACAATTAGAATCATACTGGGCTACTCATCTTCAGTGAGAAAGGCAAAGAAAAACTGGAATACTATGCAGAATGGTAAAGGAAAATACTTTTAACTCAAAGATGACATGACTATTGAATAAAGCATGATCCTATAAGGGAAAACTAAGTTTTTATAGAATTATAGAATTCTATAGAATTATAAATTTATAGAATTTATTCTGAGAAAAAACAAATTGGAGAAGAGCATTTGAAATAAAAAACATTGCAAATGAAAAAATAATAAAGCAAAGAAGTATGAACATACTTAAAAATGGAGATAGGGATATCCCTTGCTAATTTCATAGATTCATTAATGGAATTGAGAAATAAGCTCTGCACTTGATTGTTAACAAGAAATGCCCTAAAGCAGAAAAAAGGAGAAGGAGATAGGACCTTAACATTTCTTGAAATTGGGATGTCATAGGAGGTTAACACAGAAGTGGGAGGAAAGGAGGAAAGGTTATTGCATGAACTGAACTATAATCGGAGCAAGGCAGGATTAAAAAAAAAAACAATTATAATAGTAGAAGTGTATACATGAGTACAAGATTGGGATAGAATAGGAAGGAATTAAAATTAGGATCTTGGAAGGAATTGCCTTAAGCAATACAAATTATTGCTACAGAAAATGTATTATAATTTTTTCTTTGGAAAGGGAAGGGAAAAAAAGATAAAGACCAAGTGACTTTGGTGTGGACTAAAGGATGGTAATGGGAGAGGTAAATAAAAGGAACAGAACTTTTCTAAGCTCTGAAACTATGGCTATCTAGGCCTTATCTGGAAGGAAGGCAGGCAGGAAGGAAGGAAGGTAGGAAGGAAGGAAGAAAAGGAAGGAAGGAAGGAAAGAAAGAAAAAAGAAAGAAAAAGAAAGAAGGAAAGAAAGAAGGAAGGATAGAAAGAAGGAAGGATAAAAAGAAGGAAGGATAAAAAAGGAAGGAAGGAAGGGAGAGAGAAGGAAAGGAAAAAGGAAGAAAGAAAGAAGGAAGGACAAAAATAAAAACAAACCCTATTTTAAAAGGATCTGATAGACAACAAAACCATCAACATAGCCCCAAAGGTGTATGCTAATACCATGAACTCATCCATAAAATAGTAAAGAGTGACAGTACAGATTAAAAAGAAAAACATATAAATATGCTATATAGAAAACATTTAAATAATATAGATTTACAAAGAGCTAAAATGGGATGTTGGAATACAACTTATTTTGTCTCAGATGAAATCTAAAGAAACAACTGACAATCATAATCTCAGACAAAGGAATAGTAAAAATAGATAAGGTCAAGATAAACAATAAAATGATATTATGTTTAAACATATCCACAATTGATAGTAATAATATAACAAATAGTGTAATAAAATAAAAGTAATATCAATGTGAAATATATATACACCAAATGATGTTGTATATAAATACTTAAAAGAAAAGCAACAATTTCTAAAAACATGAACAGTAAGACAAGTTTAAGTGACTTGTTACTCTTTCAAATTTAGATAGCTCTAATAGAAGTTAAACAAGAAAGAAATTAAGGATATGTACCTAAAGCTAGGATATGTACACTTATATGTACATAAATATAGATTTTTGCTGATTTTTGAAAGAGAATCATAAGAAATATGCATATTTTTCTGTAGTCTAATAAAGTAATCATATTCTCTGGCATATAGGACTGATAAATGTTAAAAAGATGAATATTAAATACATTATTCACATAATAATCTTTAGTTTATAAGAGAAATATCAACAAAATACACAGACGTAAATGGATAATGAATAATGTTCTAAAAATGGTGAGTGAAAGAACAAATTAGCGAAAGAAAAATACCATACAGATGATAAGTTAGACAATATACCAAAATTTATGAGATGCAGCTAAACTAGACCTTAAAGGAGTATTTATATCTTGGCACTTTTTTATTAATTAAAGAGAAAAAGAGAAGATCAATAAACTGACTATGCCACCCCTCCCAAAATACCTTTTAACATCAGGTAATTGATAAGCACAAAAATATACATTTTAAAAATAAAATAATAGTTTTTAAACTGGGAGAAAATACTTGATCTGATAGATCTTTTTTCCAAATAAAAAGTCAATTTCTAAAGAAAGAAAATCAAAATGAAAAGAGGGATTCACAATAAATGGAGGAGAAATCATGTAAAATTATTAGAAACTACAATGCCCAATTCTCTACCCATAACCCAGGAGGTAGATGCTATTTTCCTCATCTTACACCTAAGAAAACTGAGGCAGGTAGAGATCAAGTGATTTATCTGGAGTCACACAGGTGGTAACTATTTGAGGCTATATTTCAACTAGACTCTTGCTGACTCCTGTTCTAGTGTTCTGTCTACTGTGCCACCTGGCATACCTCTCAAACTACCAAAGGGACATTTTATAAAATTAGGCAAAATAATTTTAAAAATTCATTTGGGGGAATAAGAGATTAATTATATTGTCATATCTTTAAAAATGTAGGAAGTAGAGACTCTTGGTGCTGCCATGTACCTGTACTATGAAGCTGATATTAAAAGCACCAGGGATTAGATAGTAGATGTGGTACTACTAGGTTAAAACAAAATATACTATTTAAAATTTTTATTTTATTTTAAATTTCTTCAATAAAACAAGCACTTCCATAACATAGTATTATAAAAAGATGATTGCAATAAAACTGCAAATCCATTATGTACAACTTGCTACTTCTTCTAAATATAAAACAAAATTATTGTGTGAATTACTTTTTTTTCCTTACCCCTTCCCACCCTAGGAATGGCTACCATTAGATTCAAATAGATATATATGTAAATTTTTTCTATACATACTTGATTTATTAGCTCTTTCTCTGGATACAGATAGCATCTTTCTTCATGTGTCTTTTATTTTTAATTTGGGTATTTATAATAGTCAAAATGATTATTCACTCAAAGTTGTTCTTAAAACAATGTTGTTACTGTATACAGTATTCTCTTGGTTCTGCTCATGTTCCTCTTCATTATTTCGTGCAAGTCTTTCCATGTTTTTATGAGGTTATTGAGCTCAGCATTTCTCCTAACATGATAGTATTGCACCTTTTAAAAGAAAAACAGGAATACTCAGTTTGTACAATATAAATGCTTGTAAATTAGCCTTTAATAAAGTAATTTTGTAAATAATAATAGATATGTGGGATTTCAACAAATGAAAAAAACAGATAAAAGGATTTCTATATATAGGGAACAAGGTGATCAAGTATATGGAAGCAGGAAATCACTTGGTATTTCAGGAAAAGAAAGTAATCCAATTTGACTGGAGTAAATAGCGTGTGAAGGGAAGTAATATAGTAAAAAACTGAAAAGACTGGGTAGCACTAGATTGTGAAGGCCTTGAATATCAGGCAGAGTCTGAACTTTTCTCTGTAGGCAGGGGAGAACAGCTGAACTCTTTTTATTAAAAGAGTGACTAGATCTAGGCATAAGGAAGATTATTCTGGCAAGAATATGAAAGATGGATTGGAAATGAGAGAAAATGGAGGCAGACAGAACTATAAGAAAAAAAACTTAATAGCTTAAGTATGTCATAATGAGTAGATGTACTAGACTAGAAGTATTGGGAAGAGAGAGGGAGGGGATGGATGCTAGAGAAGATGTTGAGAAGGAACCAGTAGAATTGGATGGTGACACAGACAGAAACATTGATGCTACAGATGAAGGGCAGATGTAGAGTAAAGGATGATAAGCTTGATTTGGTCATGCTGAGTTTCAGGTATTGATCTATATCTAAGTGAGGAAAAACTGTAAGCGGTTGAGGAGTGTATTTGAAACAGCAAATGCCCATTAACAATGATTTAAAAAAGAGTAGAATTAAGTAGCCAGTACTAAGATCAACTACTTAGCTTGACCATCAAAGCCTGTTACTCAGACCCAAATCTCTCTTTTCAACCCTTTCCTCAGGCTAGCCTGCTTTATTCATGGGCACATCTAAAGCACAGTGAATAAATTTCTGGGCCTGGAATCAGGAAGACCTGAGTTCAAATATTACCTCAGATACTTACTAGTTCTGTGTACAAATCACATGGCCTGCCTCAATTTTCTCAAATGTAATATGGGATAATGATAGCAGCTACCTTTCAGGGTTATTATAAAGATCAAATGAAATTATATTTGTTAAAATTTTTTAAAGGTATTTAACAGAGCAACTGGTACATAGTGGGTACTCTCTCTTTGTATACACATACTTATATATTAATGTTCTTTTCTTTCTTTTTTCTACTTCTTCCTTCCACCACTAAAATTTAAAAATAAACTCTCATAACAAATAAGCATAGTCAGGCAAAATAAGTCCATAGGGGAGGCTAGGTTGCACAGTGAATAGAGCACCAGCCCTGAAGTCAGGAGGACCTAAGTTCAAATCTGGCCTCAGACACTTGACACAGTTACTAGCCATGTGACTTTGGGCAAGTCACTTAACCCCAACTGCCCTCCAACAAACAAACAAAACCCAAGTCCATATAGAAGCCACATATGAAAAAATGTCTCATTTCTGCATCTTTAGCCCATCACCTTTCTGACAGGAGGCCAGAAGTAGGCTTCATCATTGGGACTCTGGAATTATGTTTGATCATTGCACTGATCAGAATTCCTAAATCTTTCAAAGTAATTAGTGGTTTTTGTTAAATAATTCAAAGTGTTAAAGTTCATCTTATTCCTTGTTGTTACTTAAATCATATGTTTAATATAGACATTTCTTTAGTCTAGTGTACTCTTTAAAGAGGATACCAGTAAAAAACAAAAAAAAAGGATTGCAATAGTTCATTACTTTATTGATGT
The DNA here is from genome assembly GCA_011680675.1 of Gymnobelideus leadbeateri. Lineage (NCBI taxonomy): Eukaryota > Metazoa > Chordata > Mammalia > Diprotodontia > Petauridae > Gymnobelideus > Gymnobelideus leadbeateri. The sequence goes on from WOXC01006433.1 coordinate 350,309, forward strand.
TATAAGAAACTGCATCACTATGTAAGATCTTTAAATTTTCATTTCCTGTGATATTGTCAATGAATACCAGCCTCACTCAATGAAAGTATTGAATTGGCATATTTTCCGCATTGATTTGACTGTCCAGTACACACTTGCCTTTTTCTTAAATATTCTATGGCCTTTTGGGGTGTGTGGAGGAAGGGTTCAGCTAAGGGCTTTCACTGTGTAGGGAGCTTCTATGGAGAAAACTCTCTACAGCAATACAGAGCAGGAACTGTGTAGTATCCTGAAGAGTACTGACTTTGGAGTTATGTGACTTTGTTCAAACACTGCCTTTGATGCTTTCTATATACATGAACTAACTCCCTGGCTCTTATTTTCCTCAACTGTCAACTTAAAATTTATAATCCTACAAATGTATATACATGACAAACTGCCTGGGAGTGCTGAGAACTTAAATAAGAGCCCTCTTTGGAGGTGACTTCCAATGCTATAGATCCAGCTCCAGTCTCCCTAGAGTTCTAATGTTCCATCTCCTTTACCTTCTTTAACATGACATTGCATTGATACTTAAAGTTTCCAAAACTACTGACCAAATAGATCGGAAATCTCAACATTATTTTTTTTCCAGTCAAAGTGCTGAGGTTTATTTGTGATGCCAATAGAAGTGGGCTAGATTTTAAATGAAACTAAGCAGTTTAATGGGGGTAAGATTGGTATTTATATGCCAGAAAAATAGTGAGAAGATCTGGATGGGATTAAGAGTGGCAAATAGCCTGGGGTTGCCAAGAGGCAACAGAGAAAGGATCTGGAAGATATTGGTGGGGGGGGGGGGTGTCAAGTAAATTAGTAATCAAGGTGAGCCTAGGTGGGCCAGATTCCTTGGGTGGAGGCACCAGTAATCAGGGCTGCTGAAATGTATGGGAAAATTCAGGTCCAGGTCCCATTACCCCATCATTTTCACCTCTAACAAATGGGACCAGAAATCTTTTGGGGTAAAGAGTGAAGTTCTTGGCTTCTGAAACTGCTTCCTGCTGGCAAGGAGAGTAGAGCTTTCCCTGTCTCAGGGGTCTGTGGGGAGGATTCAATACCTTCTTTGAATCTTTCCCTTCCCTCTGCCCACCAATATCCAATAACTTGTCAAATCCTGTATATTCTGTTTCTTTTGATTCTGTCTCCTCCTTTCCATTTACATGGCCATCATTCTAACTGAGTCTAATATTAATTTTCACAAGAACTATCGAAATCACTTACTAATTAATCTCCTTTTTTTCTATCTCTCCCCTCTCATCCTTCATTCTGCTGCCAAAATATTTTCCCTGATGCATAGGTTTGATTATGTCACTCCCCTATTAAAAGCCCTTACTGCTTTTAGGATCATATAAAAAAATCTTTATTGTGATACAGAAGACCTCCCACATTCTGGTTCTAATATTTCTATCACTATTCATGCATTCTATTTTCAAGTCAAATTAACAGTTTGAGCTGTTTCCTAATTTTTTGTGCCAGGATATCTTTAACATCTGTATATTTTCACAATACCACATCCAACCCCCATGCCTGGAATACATTCCTTCTTAATCTTCTACTAGTAAATATCCTTGTCTTCATCAGGTATCAGACCAGGTACCACCTGTAACAAGAAGCCTTTTCAGGGTGGCTAGGTGGTGCAGTGAATAGAACACCAGCCCTGGAGTCATGAGGACCTGAGTTCAAATTTGGCCTCAGACACTTAACACTTCTTGGGTGAGTCACTTAACCCCAATTGCCCTGCATTCCCCCCTCCAAAAAGAAAAAAAAAAACGAAACAAAGAAAAAGAAGCCTTTTCTGGTTCAGCAAACTATTATTGACATCCTCTTATTTCCTAGAGCATTTTTCTTGGACTTTTACATTTCTGTATCACACTTTACCTCTGATTATACTTCTTTGGGTACATATTATTTCATTCTTGGAAGACTATATCTTTTGAGGTCAAGGACTGTGTAGTTCTTCATCTTGTTCCTAATGCCTTACCTTACATACAGTAGTTATTTAATAATTACTTATTTGATTACACTGAATTAACACTTAAAGAGCTCTTGAATATTGTCAAAGTACATAAATGATCACATTCAAACCTCACAACAGTCCTGTTAGGTACTGTGGGCATTGTTATCTTCATTTTACAGATCAGGAAACTGAGGACCAGAGGGGTTGAGTGACTTTCTCTAGTCATGAAGGTAGTAAGGTTTTGAAGCAGGATTTGAACTCAGGTCTCCCTGATTCTAAGGTCAGCACATTATCCACAATTCCATAATAAATATATTATTTCTATTCTTCCTCTCACACACCCCCATCTTCCTTCTCCTTCCCTCTGCAATTTCTGTCTCTCTTATATGCATGCATATAAACGGCATCTACTCAGTGTGGCTTATAGACATCTTGCAATTTAAAAAGAAATCTAGAATCATTATATGGAGGAAAACCATAGTCAGTCATGTTTTCAAAGATGTATATTTATACTTGATTTTTATATACTGTTAGTTTGTTCAGTTCCCATCATATATTTGTACATCAATTGTTTGTGATAGAATCCAGATTCTTTATATCTAACGTATCAGATTTCTCTCACCAAAAAAATCAATGGTTGTCTAATGAAGTTTTCTTTTAATATGAAGGCACATAAAAGGAATAAAACCAACAAAGTGAACCTGTTTTTCAAAAGACTAGATTTAGATTGGCAATCGAAGCATAAAATTATAGTCAATGTGTCAGATTTATGCATTGTTTTAGTCTTTTCCACTAAGTTAGACATTCACTTTCTTCTAAAAGAGAGAGTATTACAACTCCTGTGCTAAAGCAATTGAAGAAATATTGTTTCTGTTCCAAGGTCATACCTTGAGGGTCTGGAGGGAAATACAGAAAAAGAATAAAAAAGTTACTGAATCTACTCCAAATAACGATCTGACACACATTTTCAGTAACCTGCTTTTTATTTTTCTTGCAGTAATACCATCTTAATTTTTAACTTTGCCATGACAATGTTTCATAAATATTCATTGCTTAAAATAAATTAAGTAGACTTTGTTTTAAAGTCAATATTGAGTTTGCTAATGAAAATGGTTAATTAAGTCAATGGCAGTCTTCCTGAACTTCTTCAGAGCCATTTCCCCAGTGATGTTATTTTCCTGAAGAAATGATGTGTAAAAATTAAACTTTTTACTCTCCATTGTTCTACCTAAGCTTCTAAATTGTCACTTTACATGTAACAGCCTGTTGCATGAAGTGTAATTATGAGAGTGCCATAATTTGATGGTAATAGGTACGAGATAAAGTATTGTGGAATTGTTCTTTATTTTTTAATTTAAGAAGTTTAACAATTTTTTCATATCAAAGATTGTCTAGATATAAATTCTGAATGCTGAAGCAAAATAAACAAGACAAAATATCACAGATTTAGTTTTGTAGCTAAAGTTATAAATGTCAGTAAACCTGGTGTTTTTCTTCTTATTTTATTCTCTTTGCTTGTTAGAGTATTCTCTTTTCATACTGTTCTCTCTTCGTGTTTCTACTCTTAATCATGTTTCTCTCTCTCTCTTGCTATCCTTGTGAAAAAAAAGGAAGCAATATAGATCAGGCTAGGTGAATTGCAAGAAGGTTGAATGACCAGACCCAAAGAGTAGTCATTTATATAGCTCAGTATGAACTTGAGTCTTTAGTGGAGTGCAAAAGGATAATTCCTTGACCTTGTGATTGTATAACATCTATCAATAATTTAAAATAAAAATGTTGATAGAATGGTTATCAAATTAAAATTTAAACAAGGCTGGGAAGGATTGTTAACACAATGGATGACAAAGTTAGAATTCATAAAAAAAAAGATCAACCAGGCAAGAACCTAATAAGAAGATTAAATTTAATAAGTATATATCAAAAGCTTTCTATTTGCATTTAAACACTTAAGTATGTAAGTACCGGATCAAGAAGATGCAGATGAGAACAACAGGGTCAAATTGAAATAACAGTTAACAGAGATAAATCTTGCATGTGGGTTTTAAAAACTCAGCTCAATTAATAATAATAGCTTGTATTTATGAAGTACTTTAAGGTTCACAAAGTATACACACACACATGCACATATACACATATTTTGCTCTTACAACTACTCTGGGAGTAGTTGTTATCACCATTTTATATTAATACTGATATTATTATCCCCATTTTATAGATGAGGAAGCTGAGGCAAGCATAGGCTAAGTGACTTATAAACTTGTCACATTTCTCATAAGTATCCAAGGCTAGATTTCAATTCATCATTTTCCTGCCTCTAAAGACAGGATAATTAATAATAATAACAACACAACATCAACTAATACAACACTTTATGGTTGTAAAGTGCTTTATATATATTCTATCATTTGAGTTGCCTCCTTATGCTGTAGGAATAGTATGTTTTATTATGTCCCATTTTAAAGATGAAGAAACAACTCTGACAGTCGAAGTGACTTGTCCATAAAGTGATGTGTTCCCACAGTGGCTATCAGAGGTAGATTTGGAGCCTCATCTTTCTGATTTCACATCTAGCATTACAATCATTTTACCATGGTGCTTCTCCTATAGGAGAAAGATGTAACTAGACAATACCTCTGAGAAAGACTTGGGAAAAAAAAATTTTAAGAGTCATAGCTAGAAAACACATTAAGGAAAGTGTTTTCTTTTTCTTTTTTTTAATTAAGTAATTGATTTTCAGTTTTCAACATTCACTTCCACAAGATTTTTGGGTTCCAGATTTTCTCCTCATCTCTCCCCTGCCCCCACCCCACCAGAGCACAAATTCTGATTACCCCTTCCCCCATTCTGCCCTCCCTTCTATCACACCCCTTTTGTTATTCTTTCCTTTCTATTTTCCTATAGGGCAAGGTATATTTCTATGCACCATTGCCTGTATATCTTATTTCCCAGTTGCATGTAGAAACAATTTTTACCATTTGTTTTTAAAACTTTGAGTTCCACATTCTCTCCCTTCCTCCCCACCTACCTTCATTGAGAAAGCAACTCCATAACAGTCATGTTGTGAAAGGCTAACTATATTTCCCCCCATCCTATCCCACCCTCACTCCCTGTTTATTCTGTTCTCTCCTTTGACCCAATCCCTCCTCAAAAGTGTTCACTTCTGGTTACCCCCTTCCCATTTGCCCTCCCTTATATCAACTCTCTCTTATTCCCTTCCCCCTACTTTCCTGTAGGGTAAGATAGATTTCCATACTCAACTGAGTGTGTATGTTTTCCCTTCTTAAGCCAAATCCAATGAGAGTAAAGTTAACTCATTCCCTCTCACATCCCCTCTATTCCCCTCCAGTGTAAAAGCTTTTTCTTGCCTCTTTTATGTGAGATAATTTACGTCCTTCTACTTCTCCCTTTCTTCTTCTCCAAGGCTATTCCTCTCTCACCCTTAATTTTATTTTTTAGATATCATCCTTTCATATTCAACTCACCCTGTGACCTATGTGTGTATGTATATATATATGTATATATATACATATACACATATATGCACACACATATTTGTATGCATGTGTATATATGAATATAGATACATTCATATATATGTGTATTTGCACATATGTGCATGTACATATACATGCATCTATACACACATGCATGTATATGCATGTGTGTACATACATTGTATGTATGTACATGTATGTATGCATGCGCGCATATTTATATGTGTATAGCTATATATGCTTATATCTGTATGTGTGTGTTCCCTCCAACTACCCTAATACTGAGAAAGGTCTCATGAGTCACAAATATTATCTTTCTATGTAGGAATATGAACAGTTCAACTTTAATAATTCCTTTATGATTTCTCTTTTCTGTTTACCTTTTCATACTTCTCTTGATTCTTGTATTTGAAAGTCACATTTTCTATTCAGCTCTGGTCTTTTCATCAAGAATGCTTGGAAGTCCTCTATTTCATTGAATATCTATTTCTCCCCCTGAAGGATTACACTAAATTGTATTGGGTAGGGGATTCTTGGTTTTAATCCTAGCTCCTTTAACCTCCAGAATATCATATTACAAGTCCTCTGATCCCTTAATGTTGCAGCTGCTAAATCTTGTACTATCTTGTATTATCTTGATTGTGTTTCCACAATACTCAAATTGTTTCTTCCTGACTGCTTGTAATATTTTCTCCTTGACCTAGAAACTCTGGAATTTGGCTATAATATTCCTATGAGTTTACCTTTTGGGATTTCTTTCAGGAGGTGTCTGGTGTATTCTTTTAATATCTATTTTCCCCTCTGGTTCTAGAATATCAAGGTAGTTTTCCTTGATTTTTTTTTTTTTTTGCTTTTTGGAGGGCAATTGGGGTTATGTGACTTGCCCAAGGTCACATGGCTATTTTTTGTGTTAAGTGCCTAAGGCCAAATCCAAACTCTGGTCCTCCCGACTCCAGGGCCAGTGCTCTATTCACTGCACCACCTAGCCACCCTGATAATTTATTGAAAGATGGTATCTAGGTTCATTTTTTGATCATGGTTTTCAGGTAGGTCAATAACTTTTAAATCTCTCTCCTGCATCTATTTCCCAAGTCAGTTATTTTTTCTAAGGAGATATTTCACATTGTCTTCTATTTTCTTTCATTCTTTTGTTTTTGTTTTATAATTTCTTGATTTCTTATAGGATCATTAGCTTCCATTTGTTCCATTCTAATTTTTAAGGAATTATTTTCTTCTGTGAGCCTTTGGATCTCCTTTTCCATTTGGCCAAGTGTAGCAGCAAGCACCCCAATATCCCCAGGGTAGCTGCCAATATAGGTTCTTAGATCTGCTTCTCAAAAGGAAAGCAACTCAAAATGGGTTAACAAGCTTACTTTAATCAAACAAACACACATTACCTAGTTCAGGGGAAAAAGGTCAGCACCCCAAACTTCAGAGTTACAGAACTTACAGATCAAACAGACAGGCTTCCAAACTGTCCTACCATTATATCAATACCAAATCACAGTTACCAGAGAGGGAAGCATCAACATCTGGGTTTTCAAAGCCGGGGGGCTCTCAACAACGGCTTCCCAGAGTCTCATCTGGTCAAATCACATAACACTTCTCAAAGTGAGCCCCAAAGCAAAGCCTCTCCTCAGGGCTTATATAGCCTTCTCCTGGCTCAGAGAATGTAACAACCTTCTGGACCCACTGCCCAATCACAAAGTATCAAGGTGTGGGCTTTCCTGAAAAACAAGCCTCCCACCACATGCTCCAGGTGCACTTAAGCTAGGGGCAGGGAAGATCTTTAAATTTACATTTCCATTACACCAAGTCTTTTTTTTTAAGGCATTGAGTTTTTGGACCTCTTTTGCCATTTGGGTTGGGGCTGTTTTTGAAGGTGTTATTTTCTTCAGCATTTCTTTGTGTTTTCTTTTGCAAGCTGTTGTCTTGTTTTTTAATATTTTCTTGTATCACTCTCATTTCTCTTCCCAATTTTCCTCTACTTCTCTTGGTTGATTTTCAAAATCCTTTTTCAGTTCTTCCATGGTCTGAGACAATTCATATTTTTCTTGTAGGTTTTGGATGTAGGAGCTTTGACTTTGTTGTCTTCTTCTGGTTCTATGTTTTGTTCTTCTTTGTCACCAAAGTAAGATTCTATAGTCTTGATTTTTTCTGTTGCTTTCTCATTTTCCCAGCCAATTATTTAACTTTCTAACTGCTTTGTTAAGATAGGTCTCTGTCCCAAGTTTCAGGGGTTTTGTGCAACTGTTTTCAGAGATATTTCTAGGGACCTGCAAATTTTTTAGTTCTTCCAAGGTTGTATGATGAAAAGAGAGGTGTTTACTCCTCTCCTGGCCTGTGCTCTGGTCTGTGAGTGACCACAAGCCCTCCTTTCTGCCTTGGAATTATAAGTAGAATTCCCTCTTCATTGCTACCACAAGCTCTGCCAGGCCAGTGCTCCTCCTCACACCAGGACTGCCACCCAGGACTGTGATCCAGATACAAGAATGGGCAAAGTAAGAGAATCCTGCCTCAGTGCCAACAAAGAAATCCCTGCAATCTTCTTCTGACCAGCTACTGGATCCCATTGTCTGTGGGCTGAGAGCTCTGGAAGCAGCCACTATCATTGTTTCCATGGAGAATAAGGCTAATTCTTCCATGGGGGGTGGGGGGAGAGGGCTGGGGCCAGGCCAGACCTTGCTATTCTCTCACCCAGTTCCAACAGACCTTTCCTACTGACCTTCTAAGTTGTTTTCGGTATTTGTGGGTTGAAAAGTCTGGAAATTGCCATAGCTGCCAGTAATTCAGTTCCCTGAGGCCTGCTCCATCTTGTCTGCCAGTGTGGCACACATTGGACCGTGTTCTTCTCTCAGAATGGTGCAATAGACCTTTCCTGTCGACCTTCCAGGTCGTCTTGGCCTGGTATTTTTCTTAACTCTATCATTTTGTGGGTTCTGCTGCTCTAGAATTTGTTTAGAGTCATTTTTACAGGTATTTTGAGAGGTTTGGGGGAGAATTTGAGCAAGTCCCTGCTTTTACTCCATCTTGGCTCTGCCCCTTGGGAATTTTAATGTATTACAAAATCAGTCATTGGAGTAGTATGGCAGCAAAAGTAGAATTTCTTTCTATTTCCCCTCCAATCCATTATTCAAACTATAGATCTGCAATGCATTGCCATTCCTTCGTACAGTACAATGAGAGTAGCCATAGTAGAGTTCAAAAGCCAATAGACCTATTTTATTTTTCATATATTATATGTCTTCTGATTTCATTAACAGATGTTCTCAAAATAATCTAGCTGAATGTCAAGTCACTATCTATTCAGGTTTCCCATCTCCTGAGCTGTTTTTCTATGATTTGGGGGGTGCTATCACTCATAAAGTTTTGTGCTCTTATTCTTAAGTATTTTGCAGTTGATTTTGCTGTGTCTTTAAATAGGAAAACTTCTCATATGGAAGAATTAGCCTTATTCTCCATGGCATCAGAATAGGGAGAACTGAGAACAAATGGATTAACAGTTATAATGAAGCAAGCTCTAATTCACTTTCTTCAAGAAAGAACAACTTTCTGATAATTAAAACCATATAAAAATAGAATAGCTTGCCTGAGGTCGGCATCCAGTGGTTAAATGACCTCTTGATGCAGGGGAGAGTAGAGGAAATTAAGAACTGATTAAAACTCCTTCCAGCCAAAAGATTCTCTGATCACTATTAGTGCTGGAAAAACAATAGATAACAAAAATAAGAATGCAAAATCAACCACCCCGTTAATTTACTCTAATTGACACCTCATTAATTAACTTTTCCTTCTTGATGGAGTAATTCCCTTCTTCATATTTTCATATGTTGAACAGATACCCTTGAAATGTCAGAAATTCTCATTAATAATTCCATTTTTCCATCAGTAGTTTTCATATAACACATCATCTGATTACAGATTCCTGGGGAACAGTGGGACCAAAAGTCAAGAGTTCTCATTTGTTAAGATGAGGGGGTTAGAATAAATGACTTCAAAGGTGCTTTCCAGCTCTAAACCTATGTTTGTTTTGAAACATTGCAGTTAATACATCTTAACTTCTACATGAGATTAGTCTGTGTTCCTGACCTGCTGCTAAACATGAAGTTTTGTCCCAAGATAAGGAAAGAAGCTAATCTTTCAGTTAGAGCCAGCAAAACCCTTGGGCAGAAGGCAATTTGCTAACCATTAAGCACAGTTTTCACTATATTACTTGTACACATTGTATTTAGAGAGACAGGTAAATCTTTGCTTTAGAGGAGAAACAATAAATTAAATAGATAAAATGATTAAAATGTTATGAGGGTGAACTATGTGAAGTCTACATTTAAAATCCATTGTTCAACTCTAGCAGGTTATTTCTCTTTTTATAAAGAAAAATTAAGTTCACATCAGCTTAAAAAGACATGTACTTTCTTAAATTCTAATCCTGTATCAGGTTCCACCAATCTGGGAAAGCTTTGATGGCAAACCAATAATGTATGTCTATAGTTGATGTCACAGATTAGTTAAAATCATTTCCAGAAGAGGTCCATCACTAGAATTCTGTCCATACAATGATGATTTTTTTAAAAATCGATGGCAAGTCTCACAGACTTTTTACTGAGATTGGAAACATTGCAATCTACAGTGGAGCAGAGCTATCCTCAGAACATCTAGGTCTTTTGAAATATTAAAGTGGGCCTCTGCCCCTTAGCTCTCTCAGGATGCCGGTTATATTTATATACATTTACAGTTCAGATGGGCATAATTTTTTTCTATGTTAGACCATGATATACTTTTAGGGCAGGAAAGACCCTGCCTTTTTGCTGTGGATTTTGTCCTGCTCACGGTCAGAATTTGTTTATGAATTCATTGCCTCCAGCATTAGCACAATGCCTTCTCCAATGTAGGTGCTCAGTTAAGATTTGTTGAATTGAATTGAGTGGCCTATTTTTGTACCCTAATTTTTTTCTGAATAATCTTAGATGGTGGTAGATGGCTAAAGTATACACCTGACATACCAAGGAGCTTAGAGTCTCATCCACAATGCAGAATTAGGCCAGCAGGTGGTGCTACCTAGCTAGTTAACATATTTTTGAGTCATTTCAGTCATATCTAACTCTGTGACCCCATTTGGGGTTTTCTTGGCAACTGCTTGCCATTTCCTTCTCTAGTTCATTTTACAAGTGGAGGAACTGAAGCAAATAGGGTTAATTGACTTGCCCAAGGTCACACTGCTGATGAGTGTCTGAGGCTCAATTTGAATTCTGGTGTTCTTGACTCCAGGTGCAATGCTTTATCTATCCACTGTCTCCACCTAGCTGCCCTATTTAATACACTAATGATAGTTCACTAATACACCTTAATAGATGGGGAATTCAGTAAAAATAACAGTATTCATAGAGATTCAAGGTAGGAAAGAAGTACAGCATGGACTGAAACAGATAGACTATGGAGCCCATAGGTCATCATGAATAGACATGGCAGAAGGCAGTTAGGTGGAATGTTTGACTTGGATTCAGGGGGAGCTGAATTCAAATTCTGTCTCAGACTCTTACTTGCTCTGTCATGCTGGGCAAGTCACTTAACCTTTCTTAGCCTTACTTTCTTCATCTGAAAATGGGGATAAGAGTAGCACCCACCTTTCAGGGTCATTGGATCAAATAAGATAACACAAATAATAAAGTGCTATGTGAATGCAAGGTGGTAGTAGTAGTAGTAGTAGTAGTAGTAGTAGTAGTAGTAGTAGTAGTAGTAGTAGTAGTAGTAGTAGTAGTAGTAGATGTTGTTGTTGTTCTTCCGAGGCAAGTTAGTTTGATGTCTCCCAGGTATGGTCATGAGGAGGAGGGGAAGAGAGGGAAATTATGGAGGGACCTATGTTTCTGTTTCTCACTGGCAGTTTGGAAATTTTAAAGCAGAGGTTAGCTTATACCCTAATAATACTCAGATCAAGAAGCCATTGTCTTTTGAACAGCAAATTAAGATTATTATGGATAGGTGACCTGAGTCCAAAAGACATATTTGGTTACAAATATATATTATCATGAGAGTGTTGGGTATTGGAGAAAGTACTGTACTAGGATTCAGAAATCTTAGCTCTTCCACTTACCACTCACGGAAGCCTAGACAAGTGACTTACTCTTTCTAAAACTCAGTTTTCTCACCTTTAAAATGCAGCTGATACTATCTGACATTTCACAGGATTGTTATGTAGATTAAAGTATATTATGTATTGAAAATACTTTGAAAATTATAAATCCTTAAACAAATCTAAAATATTTAAGAATGGAAGAGAGGAATATATTATCTTATACATTTCTTATTACCCAAAATTTCTTAATATTCATTTTTTTAAAATTTTGAGTTCCAAATTCTCTCCCTCCTTCCGTCCCTTCCCCTCTCATTGAGAAGGCAAACAATATATTATAGACCTTGAGTCATGCAAAACATATTTCAATGTTAGTCATAATTTTAAAAAACAAGAAAAATAAATTTTACAATGTATGCTTCATACTGTGCTCACTTCTATCTCTGAAGGTGGCTAGCAATTTTCCTTGCTTCCAATTTTCCAAAATCCTTTGGAATTGTCTTGGATCATTATCTTTATTGGAGTATCTAAGTCTTTCACAATTGATCATCATTAGATTATTGCTGTAACTGTATACAATATTCTCATGGCTTTGCTCACTTTACTTTCCATTAATTCATACAGTTCTTCTTAGGTTTTCTTAGCTCAGTAGTATTCCATCACAATAATATACCACAGCTTCTTCAGTAATTCCCCAATTGATGGGTATCCCTTCAGTTTCCAATTCTTTTCCACCATAGAAGAGCTATTACATAACATTTATTACAAAATCATATTTTATAGTGTGTATGTATATATATGAAAATTAAAATTTATTAAATTTATTAAAAAATAAAATCTGCCCACTTATAATGTTCTATAAATTTATTGTGACTATTTTAGATGCCCCTTTGAAGTCTCTACTTTCAGCTCAACTTTTGGGGTTCATTCCTGGATGCTGCCACTTACTGGGGGTGACCTTGAACATTTGAGCATATATTGAAAAAATATAGTTAATCACTCTTGTCCAGGGTTGTTGAAAGGATCAAATTAGACAACATACATAAAATATTTTAAAAGCACAAATCGATATGTAATTACTACTACCACACATAATACTTTTTGAGATCACTGAGTTCTACTCTATACAGAGTTAACAGAGGTAGTATGGGATAGTAGAAGGAATACTGGATTTGGAATTTGAGTAAATGGATTCAGATTTGATATCTGCTATGTACCCTCTGCATGATTGAGGTCATTAGTTTCATCATCTGTAAAATTAGCATCTTGGTCTAGATATTCTGTAGTCCAGAAGTCTAGAACAGTTTTGGTAAAGAAGAGGGCACATCTAGTTGGCATAACAGTTACAAGGTTCAACTTGAGTCAGGATGAGATAGATTCCAATTCTGTCTCAGCCACTAATTGGCTTGAGACCTTAGGCAAGTCATTTAACATTTTTAGTACTCAGTTTTCTCAATTGTAATTAATTATGTCTAAGATCCCTTTCATCTCTGAATCAAACAAGAGCAACAACATATTTTGAGTACCTGTTATGTGTCCAAAAAAGAACCTCTGTGGATTAATGGATAGAGAATTGATCTAGAAGTAGGAAAAAAACTGTCTCTTTTTGCAGATGAATAAACAGAGGTTCAGAGAGATTAAGTGACTGGTCCAAGGTCACGAGGTAGTAAGAACCTATTTTAGGCGTTTAATAGATACTTGTTGAATCTAACTGAAATCATTGTTCTTGTCTCCATATTCAGTGATATCTCTTAGTCCAGTTGTGTCATTTATGGAATATCCACAGGGATCTTATGTAGGCTTCTGGGGGACATTGTGTGGGAAGCATGGGGAATGGGATAGAACTAGCTCTAAAGCCTATGACCCAGAGTCAGCTATAGAACCCAGGTCTCCTAATTCCTAATCCATTAATCTTTCTGTTGATTTTGCTCTTGTATCACAATCATTCAGATATAATTAATAAACTTAGTACTTAGTGGTCTTGGAAGATTCTTACTACTCAGAAATAATGATTGATATATGGAGAGGGAGGAAAGATAATAAAATTTGCAGCAGAAACAGGGAGTTTGATTCTAGATCTCTCCACTTTCCCTTCCCAAATCCCCTCTTCCACAATTCTTTTCTATCCAGCCCTAGCCTAACCATATGGCCTCTGCCTCCAATATAGAACAGCCCTTCCTTGTGCCATGTTTCAGGGCAGTAGATTTCACTAACCTCTGTTTAGGTCTATGTCCACATTGTAGTTCTATAAATGGTAGTCCAAATTATTTTTTTTCAGGATTTTTAGTTCACAGACACCAATATCACAGGATCATAGGATAATAGATTTAAAGGTAGAAAGGACTTTAGGAGACAACCTGTCAAAGCCCCTCGTTTCTGATCTGAGGAAACAAAAGCCCAGAGGAGAAAAGTGACTGGTCTGTGATCAGTCAGCTGGTCAGTGGCAGCTGGAATTCAAAGTGAAATCCTCTCCCTGCATATCCAGCATACTTTTCAATATAGTATCCTTCCTTTCTTATGATGATCCCATTATTCTATCTTGCTTTTTCTGTCCCCAGTTTAACAGGTTAAAACCACTATATTAAAGGGAGCATTAGGAAAAGATATGTCCAGTTATGATGACCTGAACATTTATTTGGTCAGTTGTCCTAGGTCCACAGGGCTTCTTAAACTTTTTCCACTCAAGACCCCTTTTAGGCAGCATGCCTTAATGTTACATGACCTGAGGGCATCCACAGGGCAAAGTGCCCATGCTTTGTGTTCAGAACCAAGGCTGCAGTGAAGTTATGCAGTACAACAGGGTAAGAGCTTCCAGAAATAGCTCGGATTCAGTATGCATTTGATTGTTAATTAATTTTTGGTCATTGTATATTCAGAAACCTTTTACCATTGCCACATTTTTCTGGACCCCTTATAGAGTCATGACCAACAATTTAGGAAGTGCTGTAGGACACTCTGGAGAAGAATGAGTTTCATGTACTTAAGAAGCCAGTGAGCTAGGGATTATAGTAGTATAGGTATTCTAAAAATTGGGTTGTAGATAGATCAGAGGCCTTGAGAATGAAATAACAACTAAGGAGCATGAAAAGGAGATTTGTGGCAGGGGTTCAGATAGACAAAGGAAAATTTGAGGAGGGAGAGGACAATAACTACATTATCAAGGTTTTCTACTATGGCATATAAAGTGAACCTTGAAGAAAGTAAATTATTCTTACCATCCAAAGAAAAGAAAGAAATACATTTTATCCCCATCTCTGTTCTCTGAGTCCAGCGGAGAAATCCCCAACCAGAAACTCAACATGTCTATTTACAAGATCCAGGCAAGAGAGATCTTTGACTCATCTCTACACTAAAAAAGGTGGGTTCCAAGCTACTGTGCCCAGTGGTGCTTCTGTTGGTATCCAGAAAGCCTTGGAACTCTGAGACAATGATAAGACCTGTGACATGGAGAAAGGTGTCTCAAAAGCGGTTGAGCACATAAATAAAACTATTGCCCACACGCTGATTAGCAAGAAACTGAATATTGTGGAGCAGGAGATCGACAAATCAATGATAGAGATGGATAGCACTGAGAATAAACCTAAATTTGGTGCAAATGCCATATTGGGAGTGTCTCTGGCTGTTTGTAAGGCCAGAACTGCTGAGAAAGATGTCTCCCTGTGGCACCATATTGCTGTCCTTGCAGGCAATGATGAAGTTATCCTGCCAGTTCCAGCCTTCAATATGATCAGTGGTGACTCCCATGCTGGTAACAAGCTGGCCATGTAGGAGTTCATGATCCTCCCTGTTGGAGCAGCAAACTTTAAGGAGGCCATGGGCATTGGAGCTGAGATCTACCACACCCTGAAGAGTGTGATTAAGCAGAAATATGGACAGGACACCACCAACGTGGAGGATTAGAGCAGCTTTGCTCCTAACATCCTGGAGAATAAAGAAGCTCTGGACCTGCTAAAGAATGCTATTAGTAAGGCTGACTATACTGATAGGGTCATAATTGGCATGGATGTTGATGCCTCAGAATTCTTCTGATCTGGGAAATATGAGTTGGATTTCAAGTATCCTGATGATTCCAGTAGATATGTCTTCCCCTCTGAGCTTTGGGACCTCTCCAAGAGCTTCATTGCAGACCTGGTGGTGGGTTTCTACACTGGGCAAATCAAGACTGGTGCCCCCTGCCGATCTGAGCATCTGGCCAAGTATAATCAGCTTCTCAGAATTGAGGAAGAGCGGGGCAGTAAGGCTAGAATTTGCAGGAAGGAAGTTCAGAAACCCTTGGGCCAAGTAAACTCTGTGGCCAGGAGGC
Source organism: Gymnobelideus leadbeateri (assembly GCA_011680675.1). NCBI lineage: Eukaryota > Metazoa > Chordata > Mammalia > Diprotodontia > Petauridae > Gymnobelideus > Gymnobelideus leadbeateri. Next base: position 366,151 of record WOXC01006433.1, read on the forward strand.
CTAAGAGCTCACAGGTGCTAGTCAACTCTGTAGAAGTTGGCTCCTGTCCCAAGAATGGGCAGCGCTAGACCCTCTCCCCTCCACCTTTCTGTGACGTTCTCACTGCTTCATTAGAATTGTCTTATACCAGAGATTTCCTGATCATCTGGCTCTCTGTCAGTAGACCCTTGTCATCCTGTGACTGGGACAGAGTGACCTGTGCTCACCCCCAACCCTGTGATGTGTGAAGCCATATTCTTGTGATGCAGCCCCAACAAGCCCACACTTCTAAATAATTCCAAAGCAATAGTCAAGTTCGCACATGAATTTTAATATCCCTGCATTATTTAATTTTTTAAAAACTGAATCCTATCTGCTTTTTTATAATTTTGATTAAAAAACAACTTTCAGATATTATAGCATTAAGTCAGATTTTTCAGTTTGCTTCAAGGGGATACATTATTATGCACAAAATAAAGTGACATTGAACAAAGTCAGAATTGTTAAGTTTTCAGGACTTCTGTGTGAGACTTGGCTTTTCATTTTCCTTTGCAGTGGCTCTGTGTGTGTGTGTGTGTGTGTGTGTGTGTGTGTGTGTGTGTTACAGTGATTTCTATGAAATTACAATTGAGGGGAAGGACAACAGAATTTAGAAATCACTCTGTGATCTTAAAAAGCAATTTGAGGAGTATCCTCAAATATGACTATGATATCAACCTAATGAATGTTGAATGCTATGCACTAGTACCCAATATCTTAGTTTTGTTCATATTGCCTCATGGCAGCTTTGATAGAATTATATACAATTAGATATAGTGCTCAAAACGATCCTTTCTCTTCTCTTCTTTGGGCAGACAGCTAACAAGACCATTGAAACAAATTTGTGAAAAAAAAAAAACAATTTTAAGGCTAAAGCAAGCATGTCTCTTACCATATCTTTGGTGAAAGGAACATAGGGTCACCAGGCTTATTTACATATGTTGGAGCTTCTATTCTTGGAGCAACTATTGGAAAAAATGAAATAGAGAGTTTGAGTAATATCATATTTGTTTGATTGCATCATATTCCATGCTTTGCTTCTGTGAGATTAATTAGTATTCTCATGAATGATGAAGAATGAGATGGAAGCCATATTACTCAGTGACATGCTTGTAGTTGGTCATGTACAGTTAGAACCCTGTTTTTAAAATGAAATTATAGCTTTTAAAGCTTCGATAAATAGGCATGGCCATTTTAACTTGTTTTACAGGATGTAACTTTCCAAAACTGATTGGATATTAAACAATATCAAGAAGTACCTAACATATGTATATGTGTATGTATGCACACATACATATAGATATAGACACTAAACATGTTATTAAGGATTATTCTGTCACACAGTTGTGAATTGTTATATTTTAATAACTGAGAAATTAATTATGAGATTGTTTCTTATGGCCATTAAGCATTATTAAAAAACTAATAAGTTTAGTATGTTAATGAAAGCAGAATCCTTCAGTGGCTGAAAAGATATTATTCATTCTCTTACTAAGTGTGAAACCTCTTTTGGAATTTTCATTTATACCATTATGCATTATGTTTTTGCAGAAATTCAGGGATAACAACCAAAAGATCTACATGTGGTAATATATATATATATATTAGGAGAGAAATATTCATGGTGGTTCCTATCAAAGGAACCTTTGTTTCAGTATTTATTTGAAAGAAAAAATGTGGATGATATATTTATGTAATTAAGACAAATCAAGTACAAATAATTTTTCTGTGAAGTTCCAAACAAAATTTCACTTTATAGATTAAATTTAGATCCCATTCTACTAGTAATATTTAAATGATACCGTTGTTGAATAAGGAATCCCCCCCCAAAATGAATCATACATGATCATTTTTAAACCATGTATAAAGATATATTCAAAAAAACATTGTGGTGTATAATCAAAGGCTTTTTTCACTTTTGTGTTCATGATTATTTTATTAGCTTTCCAAAAGTAAAAATATATTGACATGTGTTCCCCAGAGCAGTGGTAAAAAAATTCACTATTATATGTGTGGAGATATCTTTCCCAATTCTAACTTCTCTATTAGCTTTTATTTGTGAAAATGGAAAAATATATCTTCAATTTTTTTTATTTATGCCACATGAGAAGAATAATGAAATAGTGGTCTGAATTAATTGGCATTATTGAACTATTTAACTTCAAATGTATATACACATATATAAATATATAAACACATATGTGTGTATATTAATATCCGTATATCTATCTATATCATCTATTGATACTCTCTTTGGCAGCATATATACTAAATTTTGAATGATACAGAGAAGATTAGCATTGCTCTTACTAAGGGATGACAGAAATATTTGTGAAACATTCTATATTTTGCTTCCTCTGCAGCAAATGCATATGCTTATTTGTTAATGTATCCATTTTAAAATCATATATAAACACATACAATTTTTAAGATTTATAAATATACATACACATGTATATGTATATAATTTTCTTACAAATTTATATATATATAGATATAGATATATATGATCTACATCTAAATCTGTGTTTATATATTTTAAATTTGATCTTGGAGTATAATGATGCAATGTGCAACAGAAATAGACCAAACCAAGCAAAGAGCAAATGAGTGTTTTTGTTACTGACAACTAAATTCAAAGTAATTTGGGGAGTTGAGTACAGCACAAGCCGCTGTGGTCTCCAGGAATGCCTTTGTGTAAGATGAGGCCCCTGAGCTGCACTGAGAAGCAATAGGAAGTCAGCAAAGCTTCTTAATCGGGGTATGCCATTACTAGTGCTATATTTTAGGAATATCCATTTCACAGTTGGGGGAAAAAAGGGGTACAATAAAGACTCAAATTGGGGAAAATAATTAGGACATTATTTCAGTAGTCCAGGAGAAATTTTATGAAGGCCTGATAGGGTGACAGATATATTGGGTGAAAAGACAGGTCTGGATAATAGAGATATTATGGAGATAGAATCAATAAGACTTGACAATTGACTTAATATGGGAGGTTGAGGGAGAATGGAGAGTCAAACATGATCCTGAGATTGTTAACCCAGGTTACCAAAAGGATGATGGTGCCCTCAACAGAAATAAAGTAGTTAGGAATAAAAATGTGTTTGAGAAGATTATGGTATAAATATTTTATAATGTATAGGATTTTTTTTTCCTTTTTCCATAAACATCTTTGGAAACAGATGTAATAGTGATATTGCTGGGTTAAAGGGTCTAGGTAGTTTAATAACACTTTGGATAAAATTTCAGACATGTGAAAGAAGAGAAAGACCTAATAAATAGAAATACATAGAAAATGATTTTACATATATACATAGTTGTGTCTAATTGTAGCCATCTCTGAGGTAGGAGGAAGGAGAAAAAAGGGAAAAAATTTACAAATAGCTTTATTGTATATTTAAAAGAAATAGTAAGTTGTATATAATAAATTTGCAATTATCTTTTTATTAATTTTTATTATTTATATATATAATTTATAATATATAATTTAATTAATTTTATTAATTAAATGCTTGTTTTATTTCATAAATATGCAATATATTATATTAATTTATTATATTAATATAATATATAATAATATAATAAACAAAATTTAAGAAGAGAAAAAGATAAAATAAGCCTTTAGTGAAGGCTTCATAGCTAAGTGAAAATGTCCAGCAGATGTGGAGTTACTGAAAGAGATGAGAACAAGATAAATAAATTTGCACTTAACACACACACACACACACACACAAACAAAACTAGCCATGTAACCTTGGGCAAGTTGCTTAACCCCAAATGCCCTCCAAAAGGCAAAAACAAAAACAAAAAAAAAGATAAATAAATTTGAGAGTTATCATTATTATTTTGATGATAATAGAAAACCCCAATCCAACCTGATCCTTCCCCTTTAACTTCTCCCCTCCCACCATCTCTTTATCAATGACCGGTCCTTCGGTAGTATTGGACTAGATCCCAGGGTTCTAGGAGGTATATCTGAAGTCTTCCACTATGCACTTGTGTTCATATGTGTTCAATAAGCCGATCTTAGATAGCTTTGAGAAATAAGTATTTACTAAGGTGTATAGTGTATAGTAAAAATAGCTGGTTCAAAATATCTTTACTGAACTGGGGGGGGACACTCTCTTACACATGAATACAGAGTCCAGGGGGAAGTAGATTTAAGCACATGATACCTAGAATGGCAAAAAAGGACAACTCAAGAGTTCTGTCCTTCTCTGGAATTCCTTGTCTGCCTTTCTAAGGATCTTCATTAAGTTCTCCATCAGCATTATATAACTTTCTTCTGTGGTCATTGTGGAGTATCTTGTGTATTTTCTTAGAAGTTTCCTTTGTCCTTGGTTCCCAAGGTTCTTCCAGGAATGTTGTTGTGATGCTGACAAGCAGCTAAAATCCTTTAATTCTTCAATATTTATAAGGTCAACATTTGATTGAGGTAGAGAAGGGGTATTTCTCTTTCCCTTTTTCCCTCATCCACCTAAGAGATGGTTTCTCAGGGGGTTGACTCTAATAGTTTCCACCACTGAGCTACCTAAGTACTTGAAGATAATTTTTAAACTGGTTTTCTATTTTATATAACCCACAGGATATTTGTGAATCTCTTCAGTCAATCTCAGTATTTGTTCAGTAAAGTATCTAGTGGCTTTCACTCCTTCCAAATCAATCACGGACTGCTCACTGCTAACCTAATGCCCTAATTGATTATTTCAGTAGAAGTATTCTTAATACTGATATTAATGTATAGTATCTTTTTAGTTGCTTCAGCTGGGGGTGGGGGTGATAAGTGAATTGATTTAATCGATTCCCCACCATTACCTTAACAAATATAACTAGGTAAATCTTGATACCACTTACAGAAGATGTGAAAATGTTTAGGGAAAGATAAGAAGCATGGTTTGGGACATGCTGAATTTGAGGTGCCAGTGAGATACCTAGGTAGACATGGGATATGTCCTATAGGGAGATGGATTAATTGTAAATAATTATCCATTATTTAAAGTATCGTATTTTGTATCCTTTATCTAATTGATTGGATAGTTCATATTCAACACATTTCCTAGTGTTTAAAAGTATTCAGATGCAAATTTATGATGCTTGCTAAGTCTATACTGGAATTTCCACAGAGATTGGAGAGGCTTTCTTAAACTCCACCAGCCACTGACTTCATGGGAGTGGGGTATATAGGACTATTTATAGAGAATATTGGAAGAAAAAAGAAGTCAGGTCAAGAAATGAATAGTTGTAAATTCATCCTCTAACTTGATGCCATGTGGATTTTCAAAAGCTGGGTTTGTTACTGCTTCACTTCTGCTTGCCAAGACTCTGAAATCTGATGTTTGGAGCTAAAGTTCCTGCTGCCACTAGAGAGGCACATTGGATTGGTCATTTCATAGGTGGAACCTTTCATAGATTGAGCAGTGATTGGTGATGTTCCTGCCTTTTGTTCTCTGCTTTTGAGTAGCAAAATATGCCTTCTAGTAATATAGCAACTCCAAAGGCAGTTCCAAGTAGGAGCTATCAGAGTGTGATAGGGAGAATCAAAGAAAATCCAAATGCTCAACTCTGGAATATTCTAGATGTTACCAAGAGAGGGAATGCATTCTGAACTCAATACCTCTTGACCTGGCTTTTTTTCTTTCTTTTACCCCAAATTCTCTGCAAAGTCCCAGATACCCTATCCTCCTGACAAGAGTGACTGGTAGACTAGGGAGAAAATAATTTTATCTCTGTATTGATTCTGATACAGGATTAAAGGCATTAGAATAATACTTCCTTTATTATTTTCACATAAATGCAATACTTAAAATAGTATTTAGTATTAATACTATATTTACTATTTTGTCTAAGAAGAAATTATTTAAGTAAATATTTTATTTATAAGGCTTACAATCCTTTTCCAAAGTTAAAGAATTTGAAGTATTAGAAAATTTAAAGGATTCATAACCTTTCAATGTTTAATCCCAAACCATATTTCCAATCCAATTAGCCCATCAGTATGTATTACAGTAAATGAGCTGGGTCCAAAATTGAATAAAAGAAGCAAAGTGGGACGGATTGCCTTCATGAAATAATGTAGTGCTGTGATTCCAAATTGTTCTCTGCTGTCAAAGCACATCCTTTAAAATATATACTCCAGTTGAATTAGATAGCTGTGAATGATGAAAAAGCTCAATTTCAGAAGAATAAAAATTCCAGGTTACACAATGGAAAATGGAAAGACATGTAGGAAGTCTTTATAATCTAAAGCATGCTAATAATCATCATTACTTGTACATGAAGTGGTATAAAGTCATTATTCAGGATTAGACTGGAAAAGGAGGCAGATGGTGTTTATAACTAATAATATTTAATGTTTAGATTTTAAGTTTCACAAGCTACCTTACACTATCTCACTTGAACTTTCCAACAACCCTATGAGGCAGATGCTATTAATTATCCCCATTTTACTGATTAGTAAATTGAAACTGAGAGAGTTTAAGTGGCTTGCCCAAGAAGATATACACAATACTTATCTGAGACAGAATTTGAACGCAGGCTTCCTAATTCCAAGTCCATGCACCTTACATGCCTCATATAATGAGAAAAGGATAATTCTTAGATAGCCCACATGCTACACTGTTATTCATAAAATATTGAACATACATTAAAAAAGGAAAGCTGCCAGTGTATTAGGTGAACCCTGTAGAGAGAATTTATGGAAGGACATAAGCATGAATCAAGCATAAGAAAGTGTGAATATGATATGATTTATACTCGTGGTGGGAATACCCATACAGTAAAATCAGGGATCTAAACAAGTACACAAGTTCTTGAATTTAAAATTGACACCAATGATGACTTACACTGAGCTCAATATTAGTCTTTACAAGATATACTTTTAAATATGTTGACATTTGGATATATCTTTGATGGATCAGTGGTCTCATCAGTGTGAGAGTATTTCCTTCACAAGTGCAGATCCCAGCTTAACCAACTTATAAATATATGTGCTTTTATATGCGTGTGAGATGTGGGAGGAGAGGGAGAAACCACCCACAAAACTTGAATTACCTGTTTATTCTGGAAAAAAAATATTCTGTTAATACTAAAATTAAACTACTGGGAATTTGAAATTAACGTTCAAAAATTACAAGAATAATGGAGGTAATCTTGTGTGAAATTAGGCCAAGGTTTGCATGGATACTGAATTAACACATAAGGGAATTGAATGATTTTTAGTTGTTTTTCCTCACTATAGAGTAGTGTTTGTGGGAGAGGGGATGAGGTTTACAGGCTGTACTCTGAACGGAAATGACTTTGTTTTGTTTAATAGGATTAGAAAGAAGGGTAGTTGCTTTACAAGTCAACTTTATATGTGTCTTTTCATGTTGATGGAAATTCTAAGTAAAAAAAAATTCAAAGAACATTATTTAAGAACATATTCAACTAAAGGACTTAAATGAAAACTTGCTGTTATTCAGTAAAATAAATCACTTGCACATGTTATCTTTCCCCTTGGGCTGTATTGAACAATCCATCTATTTCCAACAGACCATTATTGGGAAGAAACAAGTGTAGTTATGTGTCAGGAGGTCTCAATTTCTCCACCTCCAACTGAGTGTTGTTGTCATGGAAACCATCAGAGCTTTTCTGTCTAATGACTTCTGATATATTGTCTCCTATAAATGATTCATCATTAGAGATTAGAATGGTGAAATTCATCACTAATACTGTGGAGTAAGAAGGAAAGATAGTAGTGTCTCTTATTAATGTTGTCTAACTTAAAAGGAAATTTACATTTTTTAGTGTATATTTTAGTGTGCTATCATCTGCAGCTGCTCCAAGGTCAGATCTCCTTTTAAAATCTCAAATTTAGGAAGAGTAGCCAAAAGGCTCTTTTTAAATGGTTTCTAATTTGAAAACTACCAATTGATATCATGTGTCTAATCATAGAAATTATTTAGCTACTCCAAGTACACTAAAAAAAAAGCTTCTTATTTATTTGATTATCATTTTCCCTTAGCCTCTCTACTATGCATTTAGTAATTTTTGGTGATAGGTGATTTATATCTGGTATAGAAAATGCAAAGCATTGTTCCTCAATTCCAAGTATATTTTACATATAAGTAAAAGTTTGGGAGAAAAAATTTTGCGGTCTTAATTATTTCTATCTTTTTATTTTTAACTGGTTTACAACTTCCTGAACTTTTATTTTTTCCCACTTAATAGAATTTTATTTTTTCCAGTTACATGTAAAGGTAGTTTTCGATATTCATATTTATCAGATTTTGAGTTCCAAATTTTCCTCCCTCCCTCTACTTTTATATTTCCCAGATGGTAAGCAATCTGATATAGGCTATACATTATAATCATATTAAACATATTTCCACATTAGTCATATTGTGAAAGAAGTGGAACAAAAGTTAAAAACCAAAAGGAAGAAAAAAAAATAGAGAAATAATATGCCTTGATCTGCATTCAGACTTCATAGTTCTTTCTGTGGACGTGGTTAGCATTTTCCATCATGAGTCTTTTGGAATTGTCTTAGATCATTCTATTGCTTTAAAGAGCTAAATCTATCAAATTTGGCCACTGCACAATGTTGTTACTGTGTGCAATGTTCTGGTTCTACTCACTTTACTTTGCATCATTTCATATAGGTCTTCTTAGGTTTGTCTGAAGTCATTCCCTTCATCATTTCTTTTAGCACAATAGCATTCCATTACTTGTTCAGCTTTTCCCCAATTGATGAGTATCCACTCAATTTCCAATTCTTTGCCATCCCCCAAAGAGCTGCCATAAATATTTTTGTATATGTGGGTCCTTTTCCCTTTTTATAAACTCTTTGGGATACAGAACTAATAGTAGTATTGCTGGATCAAAGGGTAGGCACGGTTTTGTAGCTCTTTGGCAATAGTTCTCAATTGCTCTCCATAATGATTGGATCAGTTCACAACTCCATAAACAATGCATTAGTGTTCCAATTTTCCCACATCTTCTCCAAACATTTGTCCTTTTCCTTTGTTCTCATATTAACCAATCTGATAAGTGTCAGGTGGTACCTCAGAATTGTTTTAAGTTGTATTTTCTGAACTTCTATTTAAAAATCTGAATGGAAGTATTAGTAATCCTCTGTGGACAAGTTTCTAGCTTCATTTTAAAGACCCAAAATGGTAATTTAATCCTTGCCAAATTATTTATCTTCTAGTGATACTTTTCTCTTAGAAGTTGAAGTTCTAATATCTTAGTAAATCATGTAACAGAAAATATTCTAATAAAAATTAAGGTAGCTTCATATATTTGACAATTGAGAGAAATAAGATTCTTATTGTTGTCAATAACAATAATTTACATTTATAGAACCCCTTAAGGGTTCTATATTCCCTTGAATTTTACAAAGCATTCAATGGAATAGAGGACTTTCAAGTATTCTTGAAGGAAAAACCAGAGTTGAATAGAAAATTTGACATTCATATACAAGAAGCAAGAGAAGCATGAGAAGGTGAACAGGGAAAAGAAATCATAAGGAACTTATCAAAGTTGAACTATTTACATTCCTACATGGAAAAATGATAATTATAACTGATGAAACTTTTCTCAGTATGAAAATAGTTGAATTGAATAGAAATATATATACACATATATGTGTATATGCACACATATATATGTATATATATATATATATACATATATGCATATATACAGAGAGAGTGTCTGTATCGGAGAGTATATGGGCATATGAATACATATATGTGAATGTGTGTATATATGTTTACAGGTATACATATAGGGCACAGGTCGAATTTAATAGGAAGGGATGATACTTAAAAGGTGAGAGAGGAATATAATGAGAGGAGATGGAGAGACAGAACGGGGTAAACTATTTCATAGAAGAGGCAAGGGAAAATGGTTACAATGGAGGGGAAGAACAGGAAGGCAAAAGGGAATGGGTCAACCTTATTCTCATTGAATTTGGCTCAGGGAGGAAATGACATACACACTAAATAGGGTACCTCACCCTACATGAGAGTAGGGGGGAAGGGGATGAGAGGGGGAATGATGGAAGGGAGGGCAGGCTGGGGGGGGAAGGAAGTTGGAAGCACCAACTTTGAAAAGGAACAGGGCCAAAATAGAGAATAGAACAAGTGGGAGATGGGATAGGAGGGAGGGAAATATCATCAGTCTTTTACAATATATCTAATATGGTAACATTTTGCATTAGCTACACATGTAAAACCTATATTGAATTGCTTATTTTCCCATTAAGGGTGAGTGACAAGGGAGGAAAGGAATGAATCTGGAATTCAAAGTTTTAAAACCAAATGTTTAATATATATATATATATATATATACATATATATATATGTATATATATATATATATATATATATATACTATTATCAATGCTATTTTATATGTAATTGGGAAATAAGATATACAGGCCCTGGGGCATAGAGATCCACCATGCCCTACTGGAAAAGTCGAAGGGGGTGTGGGGGAAGATATGAGAAAGAGCAGATTGGAGGAGGGGATATCCTGTGGGCCTGCTGTTTTGGGAAGGTGGAGAGGGGAAAAACGGGGAGAAAATTTGTAACTCAAAATCTGGCAGAAATGAATGATGTAAACCAGAAGTTAATAAAGCATTTGAAAAAAAAAACTTTACAAAGCACTTTACTCACAACCATCTTCTGAGGTGAGTAGTACAGGAATTAATTCCTTTTTACATTGATTAACCCTAAACTTATCCAGGTTAAGTGACTTGTCTGTAGTTTCATAATTAATATGTGACAGTAATATGAGTGAAACCTGGACTTTTAACCATAATTTCAGAGCCCTCTCCATCACCCAAGCATTTTTATATCAGTTTTATATATCTTAAATGTGTATGTATATGTGTGAATGTGTGTTTGTTTTTTTGTTGTTCAATTGTTTTTCAGTCATGTCTGACTCTTTGTGACCCCATTTAGGGTTTTCTTGGCAAAGACACTGGAGTGGTTTGCCATTTTCTTCCCCAACTCATGAGTCTTCCTGAATATAGGTCCAGCACTCTGTGCATTATGGTACCACCTAGTTGCCCTATGTGTATGTATATATAAATATAAATTTAAAATGTACCTGTATAGAAACATAAATATATCCACAAACACACACTTTGTAGATAACAGAACACTTGCTTGTATAATCTTTTCCCTTCCCTTCTTTTTCTGTATGAACTGTGCCCTCCACCAGTCTACCACATCCTGAGTATAACTAAGTAAGAAAGTTCTTGCTGCTCACTATATTCGAGATCTTATTTGTGTATCCCAGGGTAGAATGAACCTGAAGTTAAATTCTGACATAACTCTGATGCTTAAAGACACACAATCTCCAACCTTGAAGCTGTTGTGGCCAATTAACTATTCAATTTCTGAAGGTATCACAGAGCAACTCAGCAGGAATGGGATGTATTAATGGATTTTGCTACATTATGGGATTAATAAAATAGTTATTGGTTAAATGAAGTTGTATGTATTTTTGTTGTACTATGGATTTCAATTGATTTTTATAAATATATATTTTATTTTTTTGAATACACTCTGGGAAGGGGGGGAGGATTTGTCTTTTTGGTTACTTGGAAAACCTCAGAATAACTATTATTGTTATTTATCTCTAGCTTAACGTACGTTTATCTTCTCCCACTTTCTCTGTGTTTGTAATCGTGAATTACCTTTGATTTTCATGTAGAGATGGAAGAGAACTGTAAGAACATAGCCTTAAGCTTCATGCATACTGTCTACCTTATTGTCCTTTAAAAGTAATGGAAATAGAAAAAAAAAAGTAATGGACATAGGTAACTGCCCTAGCATCACACGAGAAATGTATGTGTTAGATTTAGTTTTCATTTAAAGACACTGGTTCACCTTAATAGTATTCATCTGCGGGAAAGAGATTTATATTTCTCTTATTAACATCAAATAAGTTGTCTCTAGCAATCCACTCATTGAACCCTTCTATGTTTAATTTTTAATTTCTGAAATTGGATCAGTATTTATCTACTTTGAAGTTGTCCTATAACAGGATTAAAGAAAGATATCTGATATATGAATATCAAATGCTAACATGGAAAATATGTTAATATCATTCCAATGCATGCTATTAAAATGCTGAATAAGTAATTTGACTACTTAGTAGGTAAATATTTTGATAAGGACTTTAATATTGAAGTGTGTTTTTCCAGTCAATAAATTACATTAAATTAATAATACATTAGGTAACCTTTAACATAATGTTGAAAATTACTGCTCATGCTATGAATCTTGTTTCCTTTCAGATTTCTAAAGATTTACCTGAGAAACAAAAAGAAATCGAAGCCCTATTAAAGAATTTTGTGCAGTTTGAAGAAGAGTTACATCATTTAACATTGTGGTTGATCCCAATTAAGAGTCAATTGGAATTTTACAACCAAGCAAGCCAAACAGAGCCCTTTGATATTAAGGTAATTCTCTCTTCCATTTCTCCTGTCTCCCCTTTAAAATGTTCCTTAAACTCTTGACATTTACCTTTCCTGTATCTTATTTTCTTAGGGCCCAACATGTCAACTAAATAATCTGATAAACTACCTCAAATTAGTATATAACCTATTAATGACTCTAATGAAGGGATTTTCAGACTAAGTTCAGGAGACTAAAATATTTTAGGTAGTTAATAAGAGCATTTCTCAAGAGCTGGAAAGACTTCCTGAAGGCATCCATTTTAATTCCTTCATCACTAAGTGATGTAGCACTGAGGGAGAAAGGAAGAGAGCCCAGGACAGAACACTTAGATCTTGCTTTAAGTTATGAAATGTAAAACCTTTTGACTCCAGTGTTTCTCTGGACATGGCTATTTGGATCTCAGAGACAAAGGCATATTTATACTTTAAAATACCGGTAAATAGAAATATAAAGAAGTTGAATTGAATTCTGCATGTTGATGTGTATTTAACAAATGCCTCTGCTTACATATTTAAAATAAAGGTGATAGGGGCAGCTAGGTGGTGCAGTGAGTAGAGCGCTGGCTCTGGAGTCAGAAGGACCTGAGTTCACATCTGGCCTCAGACACTTAACACACACACAAACAAAAAACCTAGCTGTGTGACCTTGGGCAAGTTACTTAACCCCAATTGCCCTCCAAAAAGCAATAAAATAAAATAAAATAAAGGTGATATTTGAAGTAAGATTTGAAACCAAAGGAAGCACCTAGAGACAATGAAGTGCTTTATAATTATTTTTAACTTTCTTTTTTTAATAGTATTTTTCTTCAATTGTATGACAAGGCAATTGTTAGCATTCAGTTTTACAAGATTTTGAGTTCCAAATTTGTCTCCCTCTCTTCCTCCCCTCCCTTCTTCCTCAAATGGTAAGCAATTTAATATAGGATATATATATATATATATATATATATATATATATATGTAACTATGTGAAACGTATTTCCATATTAATCACAGTTGTGAAAGAATAAACAGATCAAAAGGGGAAAACCATGAAAAAATAAAGTGAAAAAAGTATGCTTTGATCTGCATTCAAAATCCATCAGTTCATTATCTGGATGTGGATGGCATTTTCTATAATTGGTCCTTTGTACTCCTCTTGGATCATTGTATTTCTGAGAAGAACTAAGTCATTCGTAATTTATCATTATAAAATGTTGCTTATACTGTATATAATGTTTTCCTGGTTCTGCTCATTTCACTTTGCATCAGTTCATACAAGCATTTCCAGATTTTTTTCTGAAATCTGCCTGCTCATAATTTCTTATTGCCTGATGATATTCCATTATGTTCATATACCACAGCTTGTTCAACCATTCCCCAACTGATGGGCATCCCCTCGATTTTCAGTATTTTGCCGCCACAAAAAGATCTGCTAGAAATATTTTTGTACATGTAGATCCTTTTCCCTTTTTCATGATTTCTTTGTAAAACAGTCCTACTCATAGTATTGCTACATCAAAGGGTAAGTATGCACAATTCTATTACCTTTTGGGCATAGTTTCAAATTGCTCTCCAAAATGGTTGGATCAGTTCACAACTCTACCAACAGTGCATTAATGTCCCAATTTTCCTACATCCTCTCCAGATGACTCCTAATTAACTGAACTTTTCTATTTTTCCCGAATGATGTAGAGCTTACTCCAGGTATTGAAAAGCAGTCATGGATATCAGCTGCTATATGCCCTCATAAACCACTGCCCATGATGATTACTTACTTTATAGTAAGTGTAATTCTCAACCCGTTATTCACTTCACCTTATCCAAGCTGGAAGTGAGATTATAGTTTTAGAGACAGAGGTATAATAATTTATTCTTGATGCTTTAATTCATTCACTCATACCCTCATTTACCTGTGAAGCAGAATCCTGGAGATCTGGGCTTTATTCTCAGCTGCTAAAGCTCTCGGCTTCTATGTGCTTTTTTTTTCTTTTATGACTTCTTCAACTCTAATCAGCATGAATTTTAAATTTTATATATGTAGACTTTTCCAGCTGTTTTTCTCTATGTTCAAAAACAAGAAGAACAAAAACTCAATCTAGTAAACTCCTGAGTTTCTTCCTCAACTCCCTGACCACAAACTTCTGGTCAGTATGTGGCTAAGTAACTGAGTTAGGAACTTAGCCAGAGATCAGGGTCACCTCTTCTAGCTTCTAGATTTGCTCTTTCTCCAATAAATACTTAATATTACACTGAGTCTTTGCTATAGGGAGCCATGTAGGTTTATTTATTTATTTATTTTTGTATTTTACAGCCTGCCTCAATCTTCTGCTTAAGCAAAGGGCTTTTTAAAGAGACTTGGCCCTGGAGTGTACTTGCTGAGCTACAGAACATAGCAATACAGTTGTAAAGAACTGTATCTTCTCAATTAGAGAAAAGAAATGTACTAGTTTTAAATTTTGAAAGATGGTTATTAAGAAGAATATAGATAATTTAAAACAAATAAGTATACCCTCTGGATAAACTGGCAACTTTAATGCGGAGAAGGTGGGGAGGCAGCAGTAGGGGAAGGAAACTCTGTGATAGGCAGCCTGAGGCATTTTCAGGGAGACCATTCTGTTTCTTTAGTCAGAACCTAAGCACCTGTCAGAAAAAAAATATGTAATACTTCTGGGGAGTCTCAACTTTTTTTCTGTTTGGCATTTCATACTAATTGATGAAATGCAGATAGTTATGTCATGAAGTACCTCCCCACAAAAAAGGCCTTTAGCCTTATGTCCTATTACATTTTTTATGCTAGAGTGAAAAGTGACCTCCTCTCCGTAGGTTTGTGCAATTTACTCCTGAAACCTTCCTATTCAGGAAATATTATATGTTGTAATATACATCATGAAAATCTCTACAGAGAACTTGCAAAAAAATGAGCATCCAAATGTAGGATATCATGAGAGTAAAAATTAAATGTAATCATAACAAATACCTATCAGTCAGCATGCTGAATTTAGATTTTAATTCTAAATATACATTTAACTTAGGTTTTTTAAGTGTGCTGATTTCATATTTATGAAATTAATTGATGAATGCTCTAATCTATGGATTGCTTAATATTCTTAAAAGTGAGCTTACATTTTTAATCTTTTCTAAATACTACCAACAATCAGCAGGAGTTGGTCTTTATCTGGCATAAAACTGTCTAATTACTGCTTTCTTAACTTTTTATTAAAACTAGAGGTGGGGAGTAGGAATCACATAATGTTAATGTCAGATTCACTGATTGGAATCTTTTCATATTTATGCCAGTGACACTTTTCTCTCCCCCCCACCTTGTATAATGATTTTCCTTCTGTAGTATATAAATTAAAATGGTACGCTGCCCTGCAGGTTCTCGTTTTGAATGTAAGAACAGTAATTACACATAACTGAAAATGCTCCCTAAAAATCACTAAAAGGCGTGATTGTAGTTATTGAAAGCCAAGGTAGCTAGGCAATGTAAAGTGCCTCCTTATGGGTTCACATAGATGTGAGTATTTCTGCCATTGACTTCTCAGAAGTCAATGTCATCTCTTTGATGGTTTGACATAAGGTAATTCATGAGCAAGTAATTTTGATGATTTGCTAGGCAAATACTAGTTACACCTTAAAATAGATAGTATTAGATTTGGTATCTTTATTTTATTTTTTGGAATAAGAGAACAAAAAAAAAAGATATCTGCCATATTTAGCGAATGGCCTGTGGAAGACTTATAGAAAAATAAGCATAAGGATCAGGCACAAGGACTGCGAAGGTGTGTGTGGATGTGTTTATATATGTATGTATGTATATATGTATGTGTGTATATACACACATTTGTGTCTGTATATGTATTGTACATGTATATATGTATACACATATGTACAGATACAGACACATATATACATTTGTGTGTATTGTGTGTGTGAAAGAGAGAGAGAGAGTGATGGACAGAGTACCCATCTTGGTAACGTGACAGATCACTGAAATGCCAAAGTTTTTCTTACACAGTAGTTCATCATAGAATGATTTTATAGTTTTCATATGTTGTAAAAAAAAGTTTTAGTGAAAAACCATCTCAGCAAATAAAATGGGGGATTATATTGTAGTTGAAGAGTCAAAAGGACCAGCTTGCCACCAGGACACAATCATGTAGATACCTAATGGGTTTTTGAATTTCCTCTAACATTTATACATTGTTGGAATAACTGGCTGGGGGTAGAGAGTATGAGGAAAAAATTATAAGGTGGAGCCCTACAGTGCCATATGGCCCACTCTATTTAGACCTATATGTTATAATGACACTAATTAACTTGTGTGTTTTTCCCTGGGCAACCTCTAGAAAATGAAACAGACAGAGGTTAAATGAAAGAAGTAAAATAGATCTCTTTACTTTATCAAATGGCTTTCAAAGACTTTACTCACTTAATCTAGTCTTTTAATTGATTGCTTGGTTGAGATATGTTCTCACCTAGTTAAAGTTAAGACAGAAAACTAACAACTAGAGGGATGAGGAAATGGCTTTCGATGAAGATGTCACTATCTTTTGACTTTAAAGAAACCAGGAATTTGAAGAGGGAGAGGTGCAGAGAGAATGCATCATAAGCATAGAGGATGACCTATGCAAAGGCATAAAGAGAAGAGTTTGTATGTCAAGTTTAAGGAAGAGTTAGCAGTCTCTTTTGGCAGCATTAGAATGAGTGAAAGGGCATAGTAATAAATATAGAGCAGAAGTCAAAAGGCATTTATTAAGTGCCTACTATTTGCCAAGTTCAGTGTTAAGCACTGGGGATACAAAGAAAGCTAGAAGACAACCCTTCTCTCAAAGAGTCCACAGTCCAGTTGGGAGCACAGCATGTAAACAACTATGTACAAACAAGATCTATACAGGATTAATTGGAGATAGCAGTGAAGGCTCAGGAAAGGCTTCTTGCAGGAGGTGAGACTTTAATTAAGGCTAGAAGGAAGTCAGAGAAGCCAGGAAACAGAGGCAAGGAGGGAATTTATATACTACAGAAGGAAAATCATTATACAGGGTGGGGGGAGGGGAGAAAAGTGTCACTGGCATAAATATAGACAGGGACAAGAACATGCAAAAATGTAGGAATTGGGAAATAAAATATTATGTAGGAGGAAGAGGAAGGAGGCTAATTTCACTTGATCACAGAGTAGACTCAGAGGAGTAAAGTGTAAGAAAACTGGAAAAGTAGAAAGAATTCTTGTTATAAATGGGTTTAAAAAGCAAAGGTTTTTGTATTTGACCCTCAAAAGAGCCATTAGAGTTTATTGAATGTGAGGGAGGGAGGAAGGTAAGCCAATAGCTTTTATTGACTGTGTATAGGGGTATCCCATGGTCAAACCTGAACTTTAGGAATATCACAGTTGTTTTTTAAAAACTGGTTAGAAGATTATTTCCACATTGAGTGTGTAAAGACTTTAGGCAGGGAGGTCATCCAGAAAGCTATTAAAATAAACCAGGCACAAGGTGATAAAGGCTTGCAGTAGGATGGTGGCAGAGCATCCTTGGGATGTTCATAAGAACTGAACTCATTGGCCAGTCACCCATTAAATTTAAGTATCTGGTCTGAGTCTTTTTATTTATGCTTTAGTAGTAAAAGGGAGAAAAGATATAGGAAGGAAGCTTAAGGAGATGGCAAGATAAAGTTTCATTCGTTTTTTAAGTATGCAAGAGGCCAAGATATCTTAATAAATAGTGGGGAAGGATCCAGTAGAGAAAAAAAAATAGAATGAGAAAGGGATTATTAATTGGAGAACTCTCAGAAGAGATTGAGAGTTAATAGAATTAAGGGCAGAAGTAGAGAGATTATCCTTTGCAAGCAGACTGGAGATGTTGTGAGATTTTTAAGTGTAGACAAGAGAAAACCAGGGAAGCAATAGTGCCACTATACCTTGTCCTGGTCAGAATACATCTGGTGTCATATTTTCAATCCTTTTTTTTTACATTTGCAAAAATGTGTAATTTTATTTAATCAGTTTTCATATTCTAGATCCTTGAGGGATAGAGCATCACTCGGATCCTGTGTCCAATAGCCTTGGCAGGAAGATTGCTTCTGAACTTGGCCCGAACCATTCCACTATTTCCATGGGCCTGAGTAACTTTCCCCCAGATAACTCTTATTCTGTTTGGTTTCCCACCAGGAGTTACTATGTTGTTTTTGGCTTTGTATACATAAGCACATCTCTTTCCCAAATAGAATTCGGTTTCATTCCGTGCATAGACGCCTTCAATTTTCAAAAGTGCAGTATGTTCCCTCTGGTTTCGTAGGCCTCTCTTGTAGCCAGCAAAAATGGCCTTGGACCACAGTCTTCCAGACATTTTGCTGTTCTAGAAGTCCTGTTTCCAGCAGGCCTCCACAGCTCCAAGATGGAGGGAAAAAAAGCCATATTTTCAATTCTAGGCCCAATATTTTATAAAATGTATTGATAATCTGGAGTTATTTTTAGAGGATGGAACCTTTAGAGGAAGGACCTTGATATCATGTTATATGTCACAGGTCTGTATAATCTGCAGCCTGCCAAAGGATTTCGGGCACATTTCTTCTACATTTTTCATGGGTCACCCAAAATCCTTTGGTGGGCCATAGGTTGTACAGGCCTCCTATATGAGAATCAATTATAGAAACTAAGATTTAACCTGAAAAAAGATGAAATGTGGGGGAAGCATGATTGCTCTTTTCAAGTATTTGCAAGATTGTTAAGTGAAAAAGGGGTTAGACTTTCTGTGCTTGTTCCAACATTTCAGAAATAGGAATCATGGGTGGAAATTGTAAAGAAGGAAACTCAGATTATAGAAAGAAATAATTGACCAAAATTAAAACTAAATAGAATGAGCTGCCTCAGGAGGCAGTGATTTCTACACACCAGAGATCTTCAAGAGGAGGCTGGATGTCCACTTTTGGGAAGTATATAGGTTTGGGCAGGTTTTATTTTTAATTTAATTCAGAAAGTTTTTATAATTATTATTTCTGAATTTAAAAATATTTGGAGTAGTCATTTTCTAGCTAACAAAAATATATTATTTAGTAAATACAAGAACTTTAAATTTCTTAATAGTTAAAGTTCTATTCAAAGACTAACCTGTGTCAAAAATTGATAAAACCCAATGTTGTTATCTTTAATATTAGGTCCTCTGATTAATTTTCAGTACTGGAGCTGAAAGTATGTAACATCTGCCCTTAATCACCAAAGCAAAACAGTGCTCTAAGATAATGATTTTGAGTATGTCTCTCTCACACTATGAAAACAACCTTTTCTTATGACTCAATTGTGTTTGTTCAGTGCTAGCAGTATATATTTTCATGTACGATTCTTCCAATGTGCAATGAAATTCCAATGTAGAAATTAAAATAGTGAGACGTGAGATATGAAAGTATGGAGGAAAAGTAATTATTACTCAGAACCATAGACTCATAGAATTTCAGATCTGGAAGGAATCTTAGAGGTTTATCTAGTCTAGGGGTTCTTAGCAGTGTGTTTGTGTGTATGCGCGTACATGTATCCCATTGGAAGTCTGGGGAAGCCTCTGCACCCTTTCTCAGAATAAGGTTTTAAATGTATAAACTTAAACTCAAAATATATTGAAATGCATACACACACACACATACACACACAGATACATACACACCCCAAATTCATGGGCTCCTGATTTAGCCTAAATTTAGATTAAAGCAGAATAATAACAACCCCAGGAAGTGATCATTTGGAATCCATTTGATGACCTACAGTAATGGAGAACATAATACCCTATCAGTTATATTTCCGGATACTGCCACATAGGGCATTTTTTCCTTATGGTAAGTTAAATATGCCTCTCTGTTAACAGCCTTACCCATTCATTGGTTGTCACTCCACTCCCTGGGAACAAGCAAGACCCATATCACAAAAACCCAAATTACAATCCTTCAAATATTCATTCATATATATATATACATATATATATATATATATATATATATATATATGTTATTCCCTAAGTCTCCACTCTTGTAGGCTAAAAGGTCCTCATTTCTTTCATTCAATCTTTTTTATGTGATGGTTTTAAACACACTCCTCTTTTGTAAGGTACACATTCATTTGTGCTTCTCAAAATAATGTTCTGTGCCCTTTTACAAATATTCTCAATTTCAGAGTATTCAAGTGGGAAAAAGATGTGGACTCTATACCTATTGTGTTCAAACAACTCTTTATTTGGTAAAGTGATCAATGAAACCACTTCTTTCACATATCACATGACTCAGGGGGTAGACTTGACTGACAGGCAAAAATATAGAGTAAAAACAATATGAATCTAATGAGGTATTCTTTGAACCAATATTTTATCCAGAGAAATGAGTGATAAAGGAAAAGAGAAGTTTGAGATTTTGAAGTTTGAGGGTTTTTTAAGTGTTTGTTAAGTTGCTTTCTGAAAGTCAGTTTGGTATTGGTGTATAATACTTGGAGTGCCACCCCTGCCTTGAATGTACGGTCATCAAAAAAGGCTGCTTCCAAGTATGTTGTGGGTCCTCATCCACTCAAAACTATACTTCAAGAGCCTCCTCTGATGTTACTACCCAGAGAGAACAAAATTGGTTCAAATGAAAGGTATGTAATGAAACAGTGTAAGATTACTGTCAATAGACCATTTACCCCAGGCATACAGAGATATCTCGCACTAATACACAGAATGTGAAGATTTGGAATACATGTGGAGGTGCACACAAATAGGGAACACACATGAATGGGTCACAGATCTGGAGCACCAGGTCACACCTTGGAAACTGCAAGCCCAGCAGTGCCTTCTTGGGATATCTTCAGTTATATTTATGCCCGATGATTGGACATGGGTGTCTCTGCCAGGTGGTAATCTATTGTTCTTCTGGTCGTTATCCCATTAGTTCATGGTCAATGCCAGGGTGCTTGACATAGCTGTGGGGCACCTCGTTGCACCTTACTTCATCTGGCTTCAACCTGAGTCCTCAGCTGAGTTGTTAGCTCTTTAGCGTAAGAGAAAGAATGGATTCTAGCATCTCTCTTTTTGTTTAGAGCCCAACCTTAAGCTTCAGCTCATTTATTGTTCTAGGCCCTTCACAGGCCTATGATGGGACTAGATAGAGAAAGTCCTTCAGACACTCTTTCCCAAGAGTGTTAAAACTATCAATTTCTAATCCTTGTTTTCAGGAGGAATTTCCCCTCCTTAATCTAGAAAGAGAGTCTTTACCTCCAGGTGCCAAAGTCTTTTAGGGAGGAGAATGAGAGTTTAATTTATTAAATGCCTGATAGCATTTTGTCTATCTTTGAGCTGTACTTTTTTCCTTCTAGGAGGATTAGAGGATCACAGAATACATTTTTTTGGAGGGGGAAAGGCAAGACAATTGAGGTTAAGTGACTTGCCCAAAGTCACACAGCTAGTGAAGTGTCAAGTATCTGAGACCAAATTTGAACTCAGGTCCTCCTGACTCGAGAGTCAGTGCTCTATTCACTGTGTCACCTAGCTATCTCAGGATCACAGATTTAGAGATAGTTCTAGATTATTGAGTCCAGCTCTCTCATTTTTCAGATAAGGATTTGAGACTCAGAGTTTAAGTGACCTATCCAGTGTCACACAACAAGTAAGTGGATAAGATTGAATTTCAACTCTTGTCTTCCTGACTCCAAGTTCCATACTCTTATCTACTATGCCATCTAACTGCCATGTCCTCACTCCAATCTTTCATGTGATTTGGTTTAAAGAGTTCTTACTTAAAACAGCAGGGTAACTTCTGATGGCAACCCATACCTTTTTAGAATCATTTCAGGTGCTTCCCTTCCAAGAATATGTATTCCCTGAGAATGAAAAGAAAGAGGAAAGGTGAGGAACAAAAACAAAAACAAAATCCCCTTCATGGAATTCACTAGAGTCTTGATTCTACTTCAAACCTTAGTTACAAATTTTGCTTTTCTGATAGTATATGTAGCAGGTCTGCCACTAATCAACCGTGTGATTCTGGGCAAACAGCTTCATTCTTCTAGGCCTCAGGTTGTTCAGTTAAAAAATGAGGACCTTTAACTAGGTTATCTTTGATATCCCTTTTAGTTCTCAGACTGTATGATTCTCTTATACCTAAAGCTATTGAATTATCATGCTTATTTTTAAAAGCCTCTCTTAGCTCTTAAAAATGTAAGGATTATCAAAATTCTGGCAGTTTCTCTAAAATTATTTAGGTTTTTGGGCACATGGATTATGTGAAATTAGTCATTATAAGGCTTATTGTTATCTGTCCCTTACTTGTTTTATTTGTTTACAATTTAAACAATGAAAAACCTCATTGTAGCATTTCACTGGGAAAAGAATTTGTCATGTATCAGGAAATGAAGTGAAAAGAGTGCTTTACATCTTTATTCATAAAGCCAAATCACAGAAAGATAAATGTTAAAGCCAAAAAAAAGTGCTACAAGGATGAACTACTATCCAAAGATTGACTTAAAAAACAACATACAGGCCAAGGATAAAGCAAAGTATCTATTCTTAGCCTCCCTCTCTCCAGCTCTGCCACTCTAGTACTCATTATCAAGACTGAAAGTAGAAGCCTAGGTAGACATAAATAGAAGCACTTTAAACTTTCTTATTAATTACTGTGTTCTGACTAAACAATATAGTAGTTAATAAAGTTATGTGTGTATACGCGCAACTATATACATATATATGTATATGTGTGGTGGGTTTAGGGGTGTTCAGGGAAGACTAGCACCTCCCTGTGAGGTCTTGCTTAGTCCTTTTCAGGGCTGCCTTAAACCTTTGGTGTCCACCTGATCCACCCAACACTCACCTATGGCTTCAAGAAGCTATAGCATGTGCAACAACCACTCACCATAAAATCATTTTGCCAGACAGGTTAAATCAGGTTGAAAGTAACAAAGGGGGGCGGCTAGGTGGCGCAGTGAATAGAGCTGGCCCTAGAGTCAGAAGGACCTGAGTTCAGATCTGGCCTCAGACACTTAACACACACAAACAAAAACCTAGCTGTGTGACCATGGTCAAGTTACTTAACCCCAATTGCCCTCCAAAACGCAAAAATAAAAAGAAAGTAACAAAGGGGTCTTAACTCACTAGTTGGTGAGTTAGGTGATATCTACCCCAAGCTCATGAAGACATCCCTCTGGCAGAATGGATGGATGAGAACAATTTGTTCTGGAGGCCATGAAGGGGGTGGAAGTAAATTCTGTGGAGCACTTAGAGCCTGCTTAGACTTTGAAGACACCAAGGTCATCAACTGCATCCCAAGCCATCACCTGTCATCTCTACTTTTGTCTTTCACTGGATTCTGATGACCCTGAGAGAGTAAGACCTGCTATTCCATGCAACTCTACCTCAATTAAATTCAATTTATGTGCGAGTCAAAAGATATAATCCATACTATTTTACCATTTTTATCTACCTCAAAGTCCTGTGGCAACAGGCAATGATAAAGCAGCAGATACAGATGCCTAGGAAATTTAATTCAGATTTTATATGAACAGTTGACTTCCTGCCTTTAAATCTCAACCTTGCACACAGATGGCCCAGACTATAGAATTGTCTTCTCAGTGGACTGAAGGAGTAGTAAGATTCAGCAGATTCCTGGGTGACTGAGCAGCCTTTTAAAGACCACACTGCTCACCTCTTGGCATAAAGGGCTAAAAAAGATGCCCTAAAAATTTTCTATTTTACCTAACTCTTATTTGCTTACCTTGGCAAGTGGGGATCCCACCCTGTGGTCATGACACACACACACAAAAAATGTACAAAACTTTTGTGAAGATGATTCCACTCATAATTGGTATTTGTGCATATTTATGGACAATATGAAATCCAGTAGACCTGAAAGATAAAGAGCTCTTGTTGTGAGAGAACTCAACAGGTATTCAAATAGCATCTCTGAATGAAACAAGGTTGGCAAATGAAAACCAGCTTACCAAAATCAGATCTGGATACACATTTTTCTGGAGTGGTTGCACTGAAGGGGGAGCACAATGAAACTGGTATAACTTTTGCAATCAAAACTAATGTAGTCAATAAGCTTCTGTGTCTCCCAAATGAGTGAATCACAGGCTCATTACAATGCCTTTGCTGCTTGCAAGAAAGTCCCACATCACTATCATCAGTGCATATGCTCCCAACATGATGAACTCTGATAAGGTCAAAGAAAATTTTATGAAGACCTGGAGACCCTCATAATCAAGATACTGAAAGAGGACAAGTTTATAATTCTAAATGACTTTAATATCAGAGCAAGCACAGACTGTCGGACATGGCAGGGAATCCTTAGGAGGAATGGAGTCAGAAACAGCAACAGCAATGATCACTTACTACTAAATATCTGTGCATCTCATGACCTTCTCATCACCAACACTGTCTTCCATTTACCTAAATGCTATAAAACTTCATTGATGTACTATTTCAGCAAACATTGGCCTTTGATAGGCTATGTCATTGTAAGGAGTAGAGACAGGATGTGACAGTGATGAAGACAGTGTATGGCACAGAGTGCTGGACTGATCATAGATTTATTCTCTCCAAGCTAAACATTTGCATTTAACAAAAGTGGTGACCTCAAGGCAAGATAACTAGTAGAAGACTTAATGTTAACAGATTAGAGCACATATCCAATGATGAACAATGTGTTACTAACTTGGAGGGAAATCTGAGTCAACACATGGTTGGCAGCAGTGGAGCAGAGAAGGAGTGGGCAGCTTTCAGAGATTTGGTGTACAGCATCACACTTACTCATTGGGCTAGAACACTCACAAACATCAAGATTAATTTGAGGAAATTCAGAAGCTGCTGAACAAAAACTGAGAACTCCACAGAGTTCACCAGTAGGATAGTTCATCCATTTCTAAGAAGGAGCATTTAATTCCATCAAAAGTAAAGTGTAAGTGAAGTTTAGAGACAGGATTCTTGGCTCAGTAAGAAGGCAGATGAAATTCAGTTCTATACTGATAATAACAATCCAAAACACTTTTATGATGCTCTAAAAACTATTTATGGGCCAAAGACCTGTGGATTGTTACTCAGTGCTGATGGAGCCACATTGATTAACGATAAGGACATGATCCTGAAGAGATGGGCTGAGCACTTCCATAGTGTCCTCAATAGATTGTCACCAATCAATGCTGAAACCACTGACCATACACCTCATATTGAAATTGATCCCCCTCTAGGCAAACTTCCAATTGAAGAAAAAGTTTTGAAAGCCATTAAGGTTCTCTCATGTAGCAAAGTGCCTGGTGCTGATTCTATTCTAGTGGAGATTTACAAGGCAGATCAACTGCTCATATAAAATCTGAATGAAATTTTCCAGGTTATATAGCAAAACGAGGTTTTCCCTCAGGAGTTCAAAGTCAATCCATCGTCCATCTCTATAAAGGAAATGGGTTGCCCTGTGGCAATCACAGAGTGGGGGTGTCTCTTAATTATTGCTGGATGTAGCGGCAAGCACCCCAACATCCCCAGGGTGGCTGCCAACACAGATTTTTAGATCTGCTTTTCAAAAGGAAAGCAACTCAAAATGGGTTAACAAGCTTACTTTAATCAAACAAACATATATTACCTAGTTCAGGGGGAAAAGGTCAGCACCCCAAACTTCAGAGTATACAGACAGATCAAGAAGACAGGCTTCTAAACTGTCCAAACATTATCAATACAAAATCAGTTACCAGAGAGGGAAGCATCAACATCTGGGTTTTCAAAGCTGGGAGGGCTCTCAACAATGGCTTCCCAGAGTCTCATCTGGTCAAATCACACAACACTTCTCAAAGTGAGCCCCAAAGCAAAGCCTCATATCAGGGATTATATAGCCTTTTCCTGGCTCAGAGAATGTAACCACCCTCTTGACCCACTGCCCAATCACACAGCATCAAGGTGTGGGCATTCCTGAAAACCAAGCCTCCTACCACAGGCTCCATGTGACCACATTCAGCCTATTAGGGGGGCAGAGTATATTTTCAAATTAAAGAAGGTTCTCAGAGTCACTTAAGCCAATCAAAGGACCTAGGGGCAGGGAAGATCTTCAAATCTGCATTTCCATTACACTGGAATGATTCTTTCACCTGGAAGATGGTCATCTACCCAAAAGCCAGTGTGGCTTCAAAACTGGCTAGGGATGATTGATTGATATGGTGTTTGCTGCCCAACAAGTCCAGAGGAACAGACCAGAGGTCTATACACAACATTCATCCATCTGACCAAAGCCTTTTATACTATCAAATCATGAGGGCTTGTGGGAAATCTTGGCAAAATTTGGTTGCCTGGGGAAATTCATCAGTTCTGTATGTAAGTTTCATGATGACATGCCTGCATGGGTTCTGGATAATAGATGATACTCTCACAATTTCCCAGTCATGAGGCTGTGTTCTTGCTCCTGTGCTTTTTAGCATGATGTTTTTACCAATGTTATCAGATACATTTAAAAAGGACAGAAAGGGCATCAAGTTTAGCTACCAACACTGATGGTAAATTATTTATCTTGAAAAGACTACAAGTCAAGGCTAAAATAAAATGGAAAGAGAGTTAGTGCATGATTTTTTGTTCACAGATGTTTGTGCACTCAATGCAGCCTATAAAACTTATATGCAACAAAACATGGATTAATTCTCTGCTTCTGGTGCCAATTTTGAACTACTGATTAACACCAAGAAAACACAGGTTTTCCACCAGTCAGCACTACATCATCCATATGTGAAACCATAAATTACAGGAAATGGAGAAATTCTGAATGCTGTGGATAAGTCCATTTACCTTGGGTGTATACTTTCCATGGATATACACATAGATGATGTTGACATATGCAGAGCCAGAGCTAACTCAGTGTTTGGCAGGCTCCAAAGTAAAGTTCAAGAGACATTAGATTGCCTACCAAACTAAAGGTCTATAGAGCCATTGTGCTGACCTCATTTCTATATACCCCCAACATCCTTTCTTGCCTTATTACATATTTTTTCTTACAACCAGATTGACCTCCTTACTATTCCTTTCCTAAAATACACCATCTTTCTGTAGGATATTGCACTGACTGTCTCCTGTGCCTGGCATCTGCTCCCTCTTCACCTCCAGTTCTTAATATCTCTTATTCCTTAAGAACTCAAGTGCTACCTGATCTGTGGAATCCATCCAGCTATCACCCCCAATTATATTGTTTTATTTTTGTATTCTTACATAAGTTCATAGATAAGTGGTAACAGAAAATGGTAATATTGATCACAAGATGTTTTCTACTATTTCTACTATTAGCCTGGCAATAGATAATTACAGAAAAATTTGAGTGAGGTGGACACAGAAGTAAATAATAAATAAATCTGTATGCCCTATATAGCATTACCAGCAACAATCATTTGTCAATTCATTCATGCAATCAAGAAACGTTTACTATGTACCTACTAAATGCACTGCTATATGAAAAAAGATATAATTTAGATATATTTATTGCAAGTGCTAAATAACAAAAGAATAGTTATCAGTGTGATTCAGTGTCAGATTACTATCCCATGGAAAGGAATGGTTGGAGGTCAGGCCTAGAATGGATTGGTCTTTTAATTTAGTCATTCATGAGAACAGAATATGATTATTAACTTTGCATATTCCTTTATGTTCAATGACATTTCTAACCACAGCAAAATGTAAGCTACTTGAGGGAGAGGACTGTTTGATCTTGGTTTTTGCATTTTAAATGCTTATAGAATTTCAGGCACATTATAAGCACTTAATAAAAGCTTATTGAAATGGATTAAATTGAAAATCTCATAGGAATAGATTTTTAAATGACTTGGATAGATTAGAGAAATTGTTCATTAATAATACTATGAAATTTGACAAGGATTAAATAAATGACTCAGAAACAGAATCAAGAAAGAATGAATGGTTAGATGCAAATATGACAGAAAAAGACCTTAGTAATAATATACCATAGACTAAATGTATTAAAATTTTTATACTGCTATTGAGAACAAATATTCAGCTGAATTAAAAAGTATATGACATGTTAAGCTAAGAATAATCTATCAGCTCTGCTTATAGATATAATTTTGGTTTAGTGTGGACTTATTTCCACCATTATAGAAAACTTTTTGTCTTGAATGATTTTTCTGGATTGTGTCAGAGACAGTGAAGCTGGTTTTTAAAGATTGCTTAATATGGCCCTGACATTGCTATGTCACACTGTCTGTATGAGACTCATTTTGTTATTGTTCTTCAGTCATATAGCACTGTCCTCAGGGTTTTCTTGGCAAAGATACTGGAGTGGTTTGCCATTTCCTTCTCCAGTGGATAAAAGCAAAACAGAGGTGAAATGACTTTCCCAGGGTCATACAGTTAGTAAATATCTGAGGCCAAATTTGAATTCAGGTTGCCTGACTCCAGGCCCAGTGCTCTTAGGCGCACTTAGCCACCTACCTGCCTCTTTATAAGACTCATACTTAAAAATTGTGATGTCATTTTTTAAAACACTGAAGTAACTAGAAGAAATCTATAGGAAATGGTACTGTTGAAAGATGACTAATGAATGGAAAGTAAGATTTCTGTCTCTCTAATGCAGTCCAGGGAGGAAAATGTCGATCCTCCATATACTTGAAAATATTCAGTAACTCACTGACTTTTTCCTGATGCATTTGGATCATGCATCTCTGAAATCCAATCATGCTTCTATCAGAGTTAAGAAAATTCCATTCCAGAAAGCAATCTGTGGCACAAACATTCTTCCAGCAAGTATTCTTTGCCCAGCCATATGAAAATAATTAAAGCAACTCAGGATTCTTAGCATAAAGAAAGTGACGATATGGGGAAGGGAGCAGAGGGAAGACTGCTAACAGTTTTTGGGTCTCTGAAGTGCAGTTACCTAGAGGATACTTGTTTTTCTTGGCCCCAGAGGGAAAAAAGGTAGGAGAAATGCTTAGAAGTTAAAGAGAATTTCCAATTCAAAGTAAGGAAATTCTTCCTAGTATTCTTTGAGTTTGTATTTCACATTTTCTTAATTAAGAGGATGTGGAATACAAAAATACCTTCCAAATTATATCTCAGAAGCACTTTACTGCGTGAATGTATTCCTTCTTGGACTGGGATTTATAGAGAACTTGCAAGGGAGAGCAACTTTTCAAAAGATTTCAGAACTCTGAACAGGGTACAAGATGGAAATGTTTAGTTGATCATAATGAAATGAGACTGAAAAATCTGTGAAATAAAAACAGTCTAGGACATCCTGGCTAGAAGCCTTGAAGTGAAATATAAGATATTAATATTTAATTTGAGAGAAAAAAATTTTAAATGCTATTTTGTGTCTATATTCCTCCCTTCCTGCAAAAACTATGAGTTTTGGGGCGGCTAGGTGGCACAGTGAGTAGAGCGCTGGCCCTGGAGTCAGAAGGACCTGAGTTCGGATGCGGCCTCAGACACTTAATGAACACACAAACAAAAATCTAGCTGTGTGACCTTGGGCAAGTTAACCCCAATTGCCCTCCAAAAAGCAAAACAAACAAACAAACAAACAAACTATGAGTTCGGGGATTTGTTTCATAACCACTCTATTTTTATTAGTTTTTTTTTAGAAAAAACACACCAATTTTTAAACAGTATTTAATTTTTTTTATTCCATGCTTTTCAATTGGGAAAGAATTTAGCAAAAAAAATTGTTTTGGATACTAATGAATTACAAATTCAACATAGTAATAAATATTCATTCAATAATAATAAAAATGTTTGAATTTTATCTAAAGTTAGATCAGTCATGAAGTCATAGATGTGATTCATAGTTTTCTTTTCTTCATTCAATCAAAATATCACTATCCTAATTGGTAACTTAAAATATAAAGGATATAAGCTTACTTTGATAAGGTCCATGAATCATCATTACACTGTACATTTCTAATATCTTCATGGTAGATTTAAAGAGCTAGGTTTAACTGCTACATGAAGAATACCATGCAGTGATTTAAATCTTTATCTGTATAAGCTTCAAAGTAGGACAAACTTGACCAAATATGATAAATGGACACTATTAGAAATGTGTCAGCATACAGTACCAAAAAAATGGGAATCATACAAAGAAATACTACATTTACTTATCCCCACCTATCTATACATGTGGATCCTCCAAGATTTTATTATTGGGTTCCTATTTTTCCTCATCCCCCAACCTCCTTGAGTCAGTTTCTTTAG
This sequence comes from Gymnobelideus leadbeateri, assembly GCA_011680675.1. NCBI lineage: Eukaryota > Metazoa > Chordata > Mammalia > Diprotodontia > Petauridae > Gymnobelideus > Gymnobelideus leadbeateri. The sequence continues at coordinate 396,775 of WOXC01006433.1, forward strand.
GAACAACATATATAACAATTGAAATATATATATGTATATATATATATATATATATATATATATTTGATCTTGTGCTATATTCTATACAAAGACAAAGCAAAACAAAACAAAACAAAACATTTAAACTTTAATGTGTCTCACCCAATTTATTACATTTATTAAAATGAAAATTCTGAAATTACATTATTTCACCAAGAAAAACATATTTTTTTCCTTTTGAGTAGTGTTTGTTCACTTTTTAAAAAGAATTTCTTAGTTTCTGTGATGGGAATAGAAAGAGCTGGGTTTTTATCTAGAACTTTTCTATTCCAACATTTTCTAAAAATTGTCATTTGAATTTCACAGAAGCCTCAAAATCTAGGTATTTTTCTTCTTACCTTAAGACTAAAACAGGGGCAGCAAGTGGCAGAGTGAATAGAGCATTGGTCCTGGAGTCAGGAGGACCTGAGCTCTAGCCTCAGACACTTGACACACTTATTAGCTCTGTGACCTTGGGCAAGTCAGTTAACCCCAACTGCCCTGCCTTCCCTCCTCTAAAAAAACAAAAAAAGAAAAATAAAGACTAACACAAAAAATTAAAAACAACAAGAAGCACCACCTTACTTTTCGGAAAGGAAACCAAATCATATTCTAGTCCTACTGTAACATTATCATCTTCAATAACAATAACAACAGGGAGCATTGATATAACACTTTAAGATTTGAAAAATTATTACCTCCTTTCATCTTCACAACAGGCATGGAATGTAGCAGCTATTATTATCCCCCCCCCTTTTTCTTTATAGACAAACTGAGTCTGTGAAACTAAGTGAATTTTCTAGGATCACACAGCTGGAAAGTGCCTGTGTCAGCATTTGAACTCATAACTTTTTGACTCCAAGTTCTGCACTCTGCTACCAGGGGTGGAGAACCTGTAGCCTTGAAGTCACAGGTGGCCTTCTAAGTACTTGGGTGTGGCCTTTTTACTAAGTCCCTGCTACCACTTAGAGCTCACAGCAATAATGGAAGTGAAAAGGCACTTTTGTTCAGCCATCTTAATAGAAATGATAATGATGGTTGCAAGAAAGTCAGCAATGTTTTTATTTTGTTTTAAATCTCAAGGGCAGGACAAAAACCTAGAAAAAAATACAAAGTAGGAAAAATTCATCTTTAGCACCTCTCACCTGTTCATACATTCTCTTACCTAAGTATGAACATTATTCTATGTCATTAGCCAATAATTTTCTATTTTTTAATAATAATATTTAACCAAATTTCAATTCTTAGCCCTAAACATGAAGGCAAAATAAGAAAGCCTTCCTGAATGATTTGTAACACTCAGTCTCATTACTTTTTAGTTCTATATTTTACATAGTCTGCCCACTTGTCAAGTGTTGGGCACTCATGTATGTGACCTGGTTTGCATTTATTATTTGGTTTCATAATATTAGACATTTTAAAATCAATATTGTATTATACTTTGTATATTTAGACAGAATATTTTTTGAAATCTATAAATCTCTAAATCACAAAAATTCTCCTTTTTGTGGCATGCCCTTGATTAACTCAGGATAGAAATAGAGAGCCTGCCATTCTTTTTCAATCAATTTGGTATGTGCTTGACAGCCTGAGAGAGACCAGCATAGCAGTGGTTGAGCAGACCTAATTGTAGATAAATAAAAGAACATTCACCTGGCATGAGGAAAATGAAGGAGAAACTGAACTAAGCAATGCGATGTTTTTTCCATCCATCAACCTTCATTTGTCAGAAACTGCTTGACAATCTAGGCCAGAGAAGTCAGGTTTTAACACGATATTGATTCCATTTCATTTTCAGTTTCTTAGTACCCTTTGTAGCAAACAATTTGTATGTAGGATGAGAGACAGCCTGAGTGCCCACACACACACACACACACACACACACACACACACACACACACGAAAAGAGAATGGAAGGAGAAAAGGGTAAGAGAGATAGAAAGAACATGCTTTTCCCCCCATTTGTTTTGGTAATTTTCATCCCTAAAATCAGATCATTTGAATGCTACTATATATGCATAGAATTTGTAGTGATTTTCAGGAGAGACATGCAGCAGGAAAATTTCATCTAAAGTGAATGAGTAAGCCCTAAACTAACTGACACTTGGAATTTTATTTGAGCAAAGGGACATTGAGAAAGTTCAGAACAAATTCTACACATTTATGGGATTCTATCTCTGACCTCATTCAGACTTGCTTTTTTTGAATGACAAAGTAATCATTAGTAGAATCTTTTAATAGTCCTAGAATGTGTGGGGAAAGGCATCATCTCCATTAAGATAGACTGTTAATATTATATTTATGAGAAGAAAACATTAAATCATCATAATAGTTCATTACTAAATGACTATAATGTACAAGATAAAGGTATACAGAAAATAGATTTCAGGTCACATTTACATATGGACATGTTCCCTTCCATGATACCGTCAAAAAGACTCATTTTTTTTAGACATTAGGTCACTGATCCTTAGCACACTCCTTCTGAGATCAGCAAATAATGACTCCAAGATGCTTAATATTTGCTCTCATTAAAATGACAAAATAGTGCCAAAGTCAAAAGTAGAATATAGAACTTCCACCAGTTAGCATTAATGATAAATTATTGCATATTATCTCATTAAAACAAACCACATCTTTAAAATGTGGCATGTAATTCTAGAGAACTCTCACTTCAAGAGGAAAAAGTGAAAAAAAAATAGTTTTTAACCTTAGGTAAAAAACAACAACACCGAATTACTCCTATTGTATATGGATAGAGCACCAGGACAGGAGTCAGGAAGTCCTGAGTTCAAATCCAGTTTTAGGCACATTGTTCATGTGGCCCTGGGCAAGTCATTTAGTGCTATTTGAGTTTCCTCATTTATAAAATGATCTGGAAAAAGAAATGGCAAACCACTCATATCTTTGCCAAGAAAACCCCAAACTGGATCACAAAAATTCAGACACAGCTAAATGACTGAATAATCCTCCTGTTCTTTACTTAATCATGATGTTAACTTGATCTAAGAAATCCAATGTTGTTTTAGGAAAATAAGCTATGTTCTACTAAGAGTGATGTCTTAGTATCATAGATTTAGAGCCAGAAAGAACCTCTGAGGTCATCTAGTCCAATCTTCCCATTTTACAGGTGAGAAAACTGATGCTCAGAGAGGTCAAGTGATTTGCCTATAATGACATAAGTAGTAAATGAGGCAGAATTTGAACCAAGGTCCTCTGATTCCAAATCTAATTCTCTTTCCACTGTGCTACATAACCATCTTCAATATTCTTTTAACATTCTGCTCTGAATGTTATTTAAAGTTGTATGCTTGTTGTGGTTCAGTCATTTCTGATTCTCTGAGACCCCATTTGAGGTTTTCTTGGCAAAGATACTGGAGTAGTTTGCCATTTTCTTCTCCAGCTCATTTTAGATGAGGAAACTAAGGCAAACAGGATTAAATGACCCTGTCCAGGTTCACACAGCTAGTAAGTGTCTAAGGCCAGATTTGGATTCAAGAAAATGAATACACCACACTTTTAAAAGCTGTTTTTTATTATCTACTTTCATTTTGAATTGTAGTTGCTTTTTCACCATGTGTCATTATTGATCATATAATGATGTGCTAAGAAAATGGACCTCCAGAGATGTGATGGGGAATTCTTTGGAGCTAGGATCTCATTAATATGTATATTTTGTCCAACAGTGCAGATTACAAAACAACCAAGTCTACCCAATTTTTGTGATTTCATCCATATTCTCCTTACAGTCTCCCATACAGAGTCTACCAAACATTCTTGAGGCTTTAGTCTAGATCTCTGGTGGGAAAATATAGTCTAAACTACTTGGTGAGCCTGCCTTTCTTTTGGGGGTGGGATACTTCTGAGTAGGAAAAAGGCTTAGTCCACTTTTTCACCTGTAAATGCAAGGGCTGGTGGTCATAAACCCATAGAGAAAACTTACCCTAAGACTGAAATGGATGGTGTGTGTACATATGTACACATTATATGTTTATTTATATGTATACATATATGTTTATACATATACATATGTATGTACATATAAATACATGTGTCTATACATCCCTATAGAAATGACAGAGCTAAGATTTTTTACATATTGTGCTCTGGAAAGTATATTGTTACAGCAATAAGTCATAAAATCAGATAATAAAATACAATATATTTACTTCAAAAATTTGTGACTTCCTCAGTATCTACCACGCAGACTGCAACTCTTCATGTTTGAGTAAGAAGTTTCATGAATTTCTACAGCAAAAAAGTCATTACCTGTCAGCCAGCCTCTCATTAGTCTCTCCCAATTCATCATAGTGAATCTTGAAACATGGAGTCTATCTCTAGACTCCAAACTTGAACTCTTCCACTAGAGTCTGAGCTCCTTGAGAGTAAGGACTGTCCCATATTTTCTACTAATATTCTCCAGTGTTTAGACTATGGGTCCATAGTGCTAGGCATGTAGTAAACATTTCAAAATGCATTTTTATTCATTCATCCATTCAACAAACACTTATTGAGCAGCTACCATTGAATACCATGGGTATTCAATGATCAGAATTTATTTATTTTTATCCATCCCCTCAAAATACTTCCTTTTTATCATTCCCATTTGATAAGAGCTTGCCATCCATTGGCATGAAAACCCAGTGCCACTTTTACACCATGATGTAATACTTGGTTTGGGCAGTACTTTTGTTGAGGAAGCCTTAATGTGCCTTTAGGAAATATATTTTATGATTATCAAAAAGAATTTATCTTAATGATTTGAAGTTTCTTGATTTCTTCAAGGACTATCATCATTAACAAAATGCTGAATCTAATTTTAGGAAATATTTCATTTGGGATTCTTTTCATGTTCTTCAGAAAGTATTGTTTCTCTATGTTGTAAGGGTTTAATGAGAGATATTCAGAATTCTAAATGCACAGATTCATTTTGGCATAGAATGGTCTGAGGCTACTTTAAAGCATATTTTTTATGCTTTTCATTCAGTTAAGAAAAACCTACTAAAGAATATTTTAAATGCAGTTAATTTTATTTACTACTGTTGACCCTTCAAGCAATAATATCTGGTACTGAATAACTGAATAGTCTTTTAACCAATAAATTCATGTGGCAAATAAATGTACTAAGGTAAATTGTAGAGATACATCTTCAGAATGGCCTTTCTACAAAGATTTATCAAAGCTGCATGCAATTAAAGAAGTATTTTTCCAAAAATAAGCCAACCAAAATGATGTACAAAGAATTTCTTTTAGGATATGTTTGATATCACTCATTCCCAATCTTTCCAACTATCCAAAGTAAATCTCCTAAAAGTAATTAAACCCTTCATTATATCATGAAAGAAAAGAGGGATAATTATAATGGTCATACGTAGGACATTTTAATAGGATAAAGGTTCACAGAATGAAGAGATATATTTGCTTTTTATATCTCAAAGGATTAATTTAAGAAATAGTTTTGCCATATATTCAGATTCATGAAAAAAAATGCAATGCTGACTCATCAGGCACACCTTTTCCAGGTGTATTTTCCTTTGTTTGCTAATTCAAGCAGGCAACTGCTCAGAACCTAATATTTTCATTGATACCTAGACTTCCTCCACTAATGTCAGACTCAAGGACATTCCTGTTGCAGCCAAATGGCACTTGCTAACATGGGTTGTTAAGAAGGCAGTTTTCAGTGTTCATTTCCTATGGTAAGGAAAGGAAGTCCTTTTACTCTTAGTTCTAGTCCCTATTCTATCTATTTTCAATAGCCTCCTAAAAAAAGCATATACTTTTTATGATTATTTATTCTTGTGGTTTATTGAGAAATGATGTATTTGGTTGGTGAATTAGTTTCAACTTTTGAATACTCATATTGCTGTATAGCTAAAAATTTCATAGAATTATTAACTATGTTGAATCACATACTTAAAGTTTACTTACATTTTGTTAGACACACATGATATTGGAGGAAACTGTATATATTCCTATCTTTTTCTTTCCTCCTCCTCTTCCTTCTTCTTGTCTCTCTCTCTCTGTCTCTCTCACTGTCTCTTCAATTCTTCAAGCAGCTGGGCAGGGGTTGGGGAAGGGCTCCAGTGGTCTGCTCTAACCCAGGTAAGATCTTAGAGAGTAGAGAAAGCTACAAGATTCCTTCTTTCTCTTTTCTTATGTGGTCTTTTTGGAAATGCTTTCTTAATAAATCCCTGAGGGATCACTGTCTATTTCTGACTAAAGCAAATATACGTCTTCCTATTCCAGATTACTGGTTCTTGGGCAAGGAGAGATTAATTACCAGAAAAAAAACCTAAAAATTCCAAATCTATTGAGCCCTAGTCTATGTTTAAAGAATACGCAAATGATGAAAAACAATATACTCAAAACCTTTACATTTAATAAACCTATGAGAGACAATGTACCATGGTGAACAGAGAGTTGGCCTTGGTGATGGGAAGACTAGGACTAAGTTGTGCTTCTGACATATATAAGCCATTTAGCCTCTCATTTGTCCAAGCAATTCACTAAGATGACAGGCTATGACTATGTACTGGAGAGAGAGAGAGAGAGAGAGAGAGAGAGAGAGAGAGAGAGAGAGAGAGAGAGAGAGAGAGAGAGAGAGGAGAGAGAGAGAGGAGAGAGAGAGAGAGAGAGAGAGAGAGACAGAGAGAGACAGAGAGAGAAGGAGAGAGAGAGAGAGAGAGAGAGAGAGAGGAGAGAGGAGAGAGAGAGGGAAGGAGGGAGGTAGGGAGGGAGAGAGAGGATGAGGAGGATTATCGTTGAGAATTTTCCTTTACAATTAAAAATAAAAATAAAGAATTATAGTGTGTATGATATCTTCTTGTACAGAGCCATGTATTTCTTTGTAGGACATGTTGTAATTTTAAATATCCTCTTAAATCTTTCCCCACTCTACCCAAGTCCTAAATTATGTATATATTATTGAAAGACCAGAGAGTATGATGGGTAAAATCTTCAGGATTAGCAACTGACTAGACATGAAAATGACAAAGAATGAGTCAAAGATAATACCTAAGTTTCCAACATGAGATTCAATGGTGATGCTATAGATAGAAAAAATGAAATCAGGAGGAACAGATTTAGTCAGAAAGATGATATACTCAGTTTTGTACATATTGAATTCAAGGTACTGATATCCTATAAACATTTGGAGAGATTGGTCTGGAGCTTGCATAAGAGGTCAAAGAGAGAAGTAAGGATTTTAGAGCCATATGTATAGAGATGGTAATTGAAGGTATGAGAATGAATAGATTATTAAAGAGTACCAAGGAGAGATTTTTTTTTGAAGACCCACATTAAGGACAAGAATTCATTGAAGTTTATAAAAAAGACACCTTTGAGAGATACAAGGTGAATTAGGAAAATGCAGTGTCTCCAAAAGAAGCCAAAGAAAGAAAATATCCAAAAGAGTGGAGTGATCAAAATGTCAAATGTTTAGAAAGGTCAGAGACAACAAAGACTAAAAAAGTTCATTAAATTTATTGAATAGAAGGTCATTGATTACCTTTGAGAAAACAATTTCACTATAGTGGTGGGGATAGAATCCAAACTGGAGAGAATTGGGGACAGCTGTGTCTTCTACTTACTAATGGTAGTTTGTGGATTATTTTCCCCCCCAAATGGAAAGTTTTCAGTTAAAATAGATAATACAGTATATATCTTTTAAGATTCAATTGAGTTTAGTTTTTATCAGATGATTTGATTTTTAGCTGATAGACTTCAGAGGGGCTATTCAGAAGACCCAGTTCACAAATTTATCAAAAAGAGAAAATTAGAAATGCAATTTGTTGGAAGAGTCAATATTCACTATGAAAGTTTGGATTAGACAGTGTAAGTTAAATAAAAACTTCTTCAGTATTTCAAAACATCCATGATTCCATCAGTATGAGTACACGTACTGAATGCCAATTACAACCCTTCCACACATTTTTTTTTTTAGTAGAAGGGCAATTAGTCCATTGTTGAAAAAAGTTAGTCACCTGGCAACCAAACTTTGGCTCTTGGCCTTCTGACAGCATATACCATGCAATCAATATCAGGTCCATGCCCTCAAAAAGTCTAATATATATGATTATTTATTTCACCTGGTATATAGCCTTGGAGAATCTGGATCACCTCTATGGAATATTGAAACATTCCATTTTGACTTTGGTGGTGGGAAAAATTGAAAACATACAGATTAAACATCAAACTTAAATTATGTATTATTTACTGGACTGACTATTAAATCATTTGTAGATGTTTGACAACAAATCCAGTTCTCCACACCTTGTTTGTAATACAAACCCCTACCTTTTCTATTAAATGCTTATGTTGATGAGTTTCCTTTAGTTCCCTAGGGAAATAATAAAGTTACATAAATATTTTAACAAAGATGATATATTTTGGCAAATACATCAAGTGGTTGCTGATTAATGCTATTTGTAGGCTTATGTGTTCTCCTTGTTATGACATCTTTTTATCAGTTAAGCATTTGTAGGAAATTGTGATACTGAGAAACAAGTCTTTACTTTTTCCTTTTTTGTTGAACTCAATTAAGGTTCTTTTCATCTTTATCTTTACTTCTAATTTGTTAGTGATATTTGCTTTTGTTATAATTAATACGTTTCCTGATTGCATGCAGACAAATGACCCTGAAATGACTCATAGCAATAATCAGATATATCCTTTCTGTAGAGATAAATTCAGTTTCATTTCTGGTGCTGATCAGTTGTCTGAAAGACAAAAAAAAGAGAACAGTCAAACAATTCACACAGTAAAACACTAATACTTTTCTTATAAATTCTTTTTTTTTTTCTTTTTGGAGGGCAATTGGGGTTAAGTAACTTGTCCAAGGTCACACAGCTAGTTTTGTATATATGTGTGTGTGTATGTGTGTGTGTGTGCGCGCGCGCGTGTGTGCACGTGTGTGTGTGTGTGTGTGTGTGTGTGTGTGTGTGTGTTAAGTGTCTGAGGCCGGTTGAACTCAGGTCCTTTTGATTCCAGGGCCAGTGCTCTACTGACTGTACCACCTAGCTGCCCCCAAAAAACTAATACTTTTAAAAGGTATTGAGACATTCCTTGAGACATGGTTAGCTCAGGAGACTGGTAAGGACTGAAAACTGTTGGCATCTCTTCCTCATTGCCTGGTACAAAGCACAAGAATTGGAACAGTTCTAAGCTGCTTTACTGGTAGATCTTGAAGGGGATCTAGGCTAAGCTGAATTAACTCAATAGCTTCTTCTCAGTGCCTATGAATGTCATGTCAAATATTCTTCTCCTGCTCTAAGTAAAACTCATTTTGATAACTACTGAATGACCCACGAGTGCCTCATTTTGTTTCAATATCTAAACTATACTATAGGGATGGCTAGGTGGCACAGTAAATAGAGCACCGGCCCTGAAGTCAGGAGGACCTGAGTTCAAATCCAGCCTCAGACACTTAACACACACACACACACACACACACACACACACACACACACACACACTGCTAGCTGTGTGACCTTGGGCAAGTTACTTAACCCCAATTGCCCTGCCCTCCCCCCTCCAAAAAAGCAACAGAAAAAAAAAAGAATTTAAATTGCAGTAGAAGCCAGTGGCAGGAACTCAGAAAATTAAGGTCAGGAACAAATTTACTACTACCATTTAAGAGTAAAGGATGGGACAGAGTATGAACCTGGCATAAAGTCCTAAATTTAAAAAAATTGAGGCTTGAGATATGAACAAACATGAAAAGACTTTTAACACTGAATAAATATTACGGGCCAAGTGATGTCCAGAAGAAAGTAATTCCATAACATCTACAAATGAATTCTCAGAAGAAAAAAAATAAGGATTCATTCACAGAGGAACTATAAAAGCTCATGGAGAAATGAAATAAGCATTTTAATGGAATTTTAAATGAAATAATATTTGTAAGGCACTTACCCAGTTCCTAGCACATAGTAAGTGCTTAATAAATCTTTTTTCCCCTTCCTTCCTTTTCCTCATCCAATAAAATAAGAACTCTAGAGTAATGAATTGGAAGGAAAATAAATAATAACTTTAAAGAGAAAGTGGAAAGCCATGTCCAGATTCCCTGAAAAATTAAAATGGATCAAACAGAGTTTGGTAACTCTAAGAGATCACAAATTATTAAAATAAAATCAAAAGGTTGAAAAAATAAAAGAATGTAAGGTATTAAAATTGATCTGGAAAATAGGTCAAAGAAAAACAATTTAAGAATCTTCAGATTCTCTGAAATTTATGAATAAAAATAAAGAAACTTTGTTTAAAAAAAATAAACTGCCTATAGCTACTAGATTTTGAGGACAAATTAAAATACAAAGATTCCACTGGCTATCACCTGAAAAAAACTCGAAAATGAAAACCACCCAAAAAGTCATAGCCAAAATCCAGAGCTTCCAGTCAGAATCACGTTGGATCCAGTAGCCACACTTGAAATATAATATTCCAAAAGGCAAATGATAAATGTCTAAAACCATTCCTTCAATAAAATCCATTATTTTCTGCTCCACTAAAAGACATAAAATGAAAACAAACAAAAAAATCTTCTTCCTAACTTTGCTATTTCTGTTTCCAGTCAACCATATTCATTCAGAATTATTCTTGATTTTGCTTTTCTATCACCTCTCATTAGTAGCAAAATTTTATTGATTCTTTCTCTACAGTAACATTTTTTGAGCTTATCTTCACTTATCAGCCGAATTCAGAGCTTTATTTTCTTCCTATTCTGTTTCAGCAGCTTCTCTCATCCAAACATTAAGTATGGGACTGATGGTCTTACTCCTCTACTCAAGAAGTTTCAGTGGCTCAATATTGTTTCTAGAAAAATATACAAACTATACCCATCCACACTTTTTTTGTGTGTGTGTAAAACCCCCCACAATCTGACTCTAATCAATCTCTCTAAACTTTTTATATCATTCCCCCTAAGGCATTCTCTATTCTAGCCTGTCTTATTTGTTTCCTTTTTTTCCCCCATAATCCACTTTTATCTTCTTCTATGACTTTGTATATAACATACTTTGAATGTAACTCACTCCTCACTTCCACCTCTTAGATTCTCAAATAACTCATGCTACCTCCTATGCACAGAGCCTTTCTTGTTGTCTCCCTATGTATTAGTATCCCACCAAATTATATTTATATATATATATATATAAATTATATATATTATATATATAATATATATATATTTATATATATAATTATATATTATAATTATATTATATTTATTTGGTTGTTTTGTCTGGGTACACATTGTTTTCACCTGATAGAATCTAAGTTCATGAGGACAGGAACTATTTTTTTTAATTTTATTGTTTTGTCTTTTCATTCAAGAACTACCCTAGCATGTTGCCTTACAAATAGTTTGTACTGAATAAATGTATATTGGTTGATTACATAAAGAAATGAATAAACACTAAACTATTTGGTTCTTATGTTGTTCCTTTAGACTAGACCAGCACAACTTGTAAACTTCTTTAGGTGGCAGATAGGTTGGACTAGAGACAGACCGTTGATAGTTCATTGCCACAGGTTACGTGACGAGCAGGAGAATACACAGTGGTGACCCTGCATTTTTCATGGGCTGCCCAAAATCAACCTGCAGACTGTATGTTGTACAGGCATGCTTTAGTCCGAGGGTTTTGAACATGGGGACCATGAATTTCAATGAGAAAAAAAATGTATCTTTATTTTCCCTAACCTCTATTTGAAATTTAGCATTTTCTTCAATTATTCAGTAACATTTTTCTGAGAATGGGTCCACAGACTTAGCCAGATTGCCAAAGGTATCACACACACACACACACACACACACACACACACACACACACTGTAGCAGCAAGCACCGCAACATCCCTAGGGTAGCTGCCAACACAAGTTCTTAGATCTGCTTTTCTAAAGGAAAGCAACTCAAAATGGATTAACAATCTTGCTTTAATCAATCAAACATATCATTTACCTTGTGTAGGGGAAAAAGGTCAGCACCCCGAACTTCAGAGTATGCGGACAGAAACATTCGAAGCAGACAGGCCTCCAACTGTCCAACCATTACATCCATACCAAATCACAGTTACCAGAGAAGGAAGCATCACCATCTGGGTTTTCAAAGCTGGGGGGCTCTCAACAGCTGCCCACAGTCTTGTCTGGTCAAATCACACAACACTTCTCAAAGTGAGCGCCATAACAAAGTCCCACATCAGGGATTATATAGACTTCTCTTGGGTCAGAGAATGTCACAACCCTCTTGACCCACTGCCCAATCACAAAGCACCAAGGTGTGGGCATTCCTGAAAAACAAGCCTCTGACCACAGGCTCCAGGTGCACTTAACCTAGGGGCAGGGAAGATCTTAAAAATTTACATTCCTATAACACACACACACACACACACACACACACACACACACACACACACACTTAAGAACCTATTTTAGACCTTGTTTTATAAGTATGTTCCTGGATCCTTCCTTAGATATACTCTCTAAATTTGTTTTTATCTGTTTTTAGTCTGTCCTCCTGGATATGACTTACAACTTCCATAGCCTTCACTGCTTGTATACACCCTGATTCTGACTGAGCATTATTTTGCCAGGGTCAGGGATGCATGATAACTCATTTTCCTTAAGAGAAATATTGAATCCCAGCCTTCTATTACTCTTGACACTATACAAAGTATGCCAGGATCCATATAGTACCCAAAAGAGAGAAGCCTTATGGGGGAATAGAAGACACAAATCAGTTGAACAGAATATATACAGAGAGAGCATAAAATCTAAAAATACTATACATATATCCATATGTAAATGTATAATCATATATATGGATATATATGTATATGTGTGTGAGTATGCACAGAAATGAGCTTATGTTGTATCCTGTGTGGTAATAGAAAGTGAATGGTAGGTATTAGCTAATCAGGAAAAGCTTTCTGGAAGAGATTGCAAAGGCCCTGGCTGATGCCTGACATTGATTAATCAATACCAGTGTTCTAATGTTTCTAGTTTAAAAATCATTTTTTCTAAATTCTCTTTTTAAATATTTAACTTTACTTCCCTTAACTAAAATATATGCCTATTTTACTAATTTTTTTTTCTTCAGTGGGGTCAGGAAACAGTTCTAATAAGCTACTTCATAAAAAAATATTTGAAGACACATGATATTCTTTTCTTCCAATTGAAAATCATCATAAAAATTTATTTCATCCCTTATCATAGGACTGTGTAATTCAAGGCATCTTAATAATTAAGAGAATCAATATATTATAGAGGATAGAGAGGCAGCCTAGGAATTGAAATGTGGGTTCAGTTCCTGTTTCTGATATCTTGACTATGTGTCCTTAGGCAAATCATTTAAAATCCTTACTGTTCCAGATAACTCTCTAAGACTCTAATTCAGAGAAAATTTGATCATCTGCAGTGGTAGAGAGAATCTCCTCACTGGGAATTCTCTGTACTAATGAATTCACAGTTCTAAACAAAAAATAAGAATAATATTGTATTTTAGGCATCTACTTATCCCTTTAAAATTTTTAGTGATATAGAAAGAATCATTTGATTATTACTTAAAAGTTTGCTATGAGAATCTAAAGCCAAGATGGCACTTGTACATAAAATGGAAGAATCAAAGTATTCTTGTTAATAACATAACTACGCTAATTATGTAGAAATGCTGTGCTTCATTTTTTCTAATTGGTATATGAAAAATAGTAAATTATATCTATGTACACCGTGACACTGTGCCAAGACCAATGTCTTTAGAAGCAGAGGGCATGGGTACAAATTCCACATCTGATACTTGCTACCTGTGTGGCTTCAAGTTAGCTCAACTCCCTGAAATGTCTGTAAAATGAAGTCCTTGTACCAAGTGACTTTTGAGGTCCCTTCCATCTCTAAATATATCATCCAGTGCTACGTGGGATGAATGGCAATAAAGGACTAACCAAAGGATGTAGTTGGGAATATGACAAAAACAAAGTAAGCAACAGATAAACATTAAAAAAATATTTCACAGGGACTGGCATAGCCCACCTCTTTTGAGTAATTTTTTCTTGTGTTTTTCTGTCAGTGTTCATTCCTTCTCTTGCCCCCAGATGCTATTTTTTTTAGTACCACACATGGAGCCTCCAAGAGGATATTTAAAGTTAGTAATTTTATTGGCACTGTGAAGTTAATCTACACTGTGTGTTTTTCCCCCCAGGAAATTGAAGCAGCAGTTCAAGCTAAACAGCCGGATGTGGAAGGAATTTTGTCTAAAGGGTGGCATTTATACAAAGAAAAATCAGTCACTGAGCCAGTAAAGGTAATGAAGCAACCTCAAGTAATATCCATTACCACCTAATGGGTTATGCTTTTCGTGTTGTACACTTGCCACTGATGTGGTCTATTTATAATCAATGAAATAACCTCGGAGACAATATTGGCTGTTCTGCAATAGCAGAGGCAGGGCTGTCCTTATGGTCTGTCTGCTATTTATACTTTCTGATCCCAGGGTTTTTAATATATCATTGCAGCAAGGCATTCATTTCTATATTGGTATTCTTCCATCTTGGGAGTGGGGGAAAGGCGAGTCCACCTTGCAAAGAATTCTTTTTTTTTACTTTTTATTATTATTTTTTCTAGGCTCAATAATTTTCATATTGTTTGACTCCACTCAAACCAAGGCACTATATCATACTGTCTGACCCTGGCAGCTGGAGGAATTGTCTTCCCTGTTGCCCTTTCATTTGATGAAGAAAATCAGTATTTTATTAGAGCAAGATCATTTTTTGTGGGGGGGAGGGAGAAGGGAATATTATATAGTCACTTATTGTATCTTCTTGGAGAAAGCTAATTGTGGGAAAGCATTCATCTTCTTTCATCTCATAATCTACATCTTCAAGTCCAGCAAAGATGCAAATTTCCAGATTTAAGATTAGGAAAAGAGAACAAAGTTAATTTCACAGATTATAGGTCTAGAACTGGGAGGAACCTTAGTGGCCATCTGGTTCAAACCCTCCATGTTACAAACCAGGAAATGGAAGATTGAACAGGGAGCAAGTATCAGATGCAGTTACTGTGAAAGCTGACTAATTACTACTTGAAGTTTCTTAAAATTTTAGATTGAGAAATGCAATGAATATTGGAAGTCAAGTTACTCAAAACCTCTAATTTTATACAGGAAGAAACTGAGACCAAGAAGATGAGGTGACCTAACCAAGGTCACAATGGTAGTAAATATGATGCCAAATATATATTAGACAAATAATATGATATTTTATTTTATGCCCTGTAAAAATTATAGCTATGCTTTGATTAAAGGTTCTTGAGAGCATTTAATGGTAGCTCATTGATCAGCCCTGGTTTCTCTTGCTAGTGTTATCAGGCTAAACTACAATGAGACTCACTCTCGTGTTTAAAACTACTCTAAACCAACCCAGGTCAATAACCTCATTATACAAAGCCAGTTTGTCTTTGCAAACAACATTACTGTGACTTCTATTCTATCTCCAAGGTCACAGCTTTTTCCCATTTTGTTCTTTGCTTAAACCACTTTTCTGTAAAATGTTTGTTTTTCCTAGAGTTTACAGGAGACTTCTTAAAAGATATTTTGGCCCGTACAGAATGTTCTAACTGGCTATTCATAAGATAGTCTGTTTATTGTAAATGTTGATGCATATTTGTTTAGGAATGCATTGTTCCTGTTTATAAAATCCATAGAAAATCATTTTTTTACCCACTTGCCCAAGATAGTATCTGTAGTTTTCATAAACTAACAGTATTCCTAATGCCTGGTATTGTAAGAATGAAGAGAGAAGAATTGATGACAGGTTTATATTTGTGCCCTAATGCAAAGCAGGAGGTGGATTGCCAATCACCTTTGCTAGTCTTAACAGTATAGCCATTATGGTGCAGAATAAAATAAGGCCAACTATGTGCCAGCCACATAAAGAAGCAAATATTTTGCTACAATGGTTGGATTTTTCCATTTTGCCAACCTCAGTAATGTTTTTTCAAAACATACAATTGCCACACAGTCAACAAGCATTTATTAAGCACTATGTGCCAAATACCATGCTAAGTACTTTGGATACAAACAAAAAGCAAGAACTGTCCATGCCCAGAAGGGACTTGCATTGTAATAGCAGAGACGTGAAAATAAGTATATAAACAGAAGATGTATGGAAAGTGGAAAGAAGGTAATCTGAAAACAGAAGACATTGGAACTTGGAGAGAAAAAGAGGTTTTCTGAAGAAAAATATAATTTGAGCAAAGTATAGAAGGAAATCCAGGAAGCCAGCAGGAAAAAAGGTGAAAAGGAAGAGCATTCTGGGTGTGAAGAACAGCCACTGCAAAGAGAGGGAGATAAAATGTCATAGGAGAAAATTAGCAAGTAGGCCAGCACAAGTAGATCAAAGAGTATATAGAGGAGACTGGATACATGTATAATTATACAGAATAATAGGAAGCTAGGTGGTACAGTGGATGGAGCACCTGGCCTGGGATCAGGAAGATCTGAGTTCAAATATGGTGTCAGATACTTACTAACTGTGTGTCCCTGGGCAAGTCACTCTCTGTTTGCCTCAGTTTCCTCATCTATAAAATGGGAATAATAATAACACCTACTTCTTGCGATTGTGGTAAGGACCAAATGAGATAATATATGTAAAGTGCTTAGCTTGGTGCCTCACATAGTTAAGTGCTAGGTAAACATTAGCTATTATTATTTTATCATCATCATCATCATTAATGAAAGTTGTAAGTGACAAATTAGTGACATTTCAATTTGCTCTTAGAGGTAAAAGGGACTTCCTCTGGGGTTTTTTGATTTGGGGTTTGGTTGGGGAGAGGTAATATGATCAGACCCAAACTTTAGAAAAAACACTTTGACAGTTGAGTTTAGGAAGGAACGGAGTAAGGAGAAAGATAGTTAAGGCAAGGAAACCAATTAGAAGATAATTGAAGTAGTCCAGAGGAGAGATTATGATGGCCCAAATCACAGGGGTGGCTGTGTGAGTAGAGACAAGAGGATGTATATAAGAAATACTGTGGAGGAAGAAATGACAAGATTTGGCTATGAACTGGATATTTAGGATGGGGGAAGTGAAGACACTGAAATTGGGAGCCTGAGTGACTGGGAGAAAGTTTGAAGTAGAGGACAACTGGGGAGAGATATAATGAGTTCTCTTTTGGACATGCTGAATTGGAGATTTCTAACACGCAGTTATATATCATCATAATAATAATGGCTCACATTTATGAAGCACTTACTATGGGCCAGGTACTGGGCTGAGCACTTTACAGTATTATCTCATTTCATCCTCACAGCAAGACTGGGAGGTGGGTGCTATTTTATCCCCATTTTACAGATGAGAAAATGAAAGCAAACAGAGTTTAAGTGACTTGCAGAGGCTCACCTAGCTAGATAGTGGGTGAGGCTGGATTTAAACTCAGGTCTTTCTGAGCCCAGACTTAGTGCCCTATCTACTGTGCCATCTAGCTGCCTCTAAGACTATAGGCAAAAAGAGAGAACAGAGCTGGATATATAGACCTGGTAATCCTCTGCATAATCATGATCATTGAACACACATCAGCTAATAAGGTCACCAAGTGAGAAAATATAGAGTAAAAAGAGAAAGAGGCATAAGACAGAGCCCTGGAGATGCCCTTGATCACAGGGTATTACATGGATTAAAATCCTACAGAGGAGACCGGGAAGCAATAGTCAGATAAGAGAACCAAGAAAGACCAACATCAGAAAAGCCTAGAAATGAGAGCATATTCAGGAGAGAAAATACATGATCAAATACTGCAGAAAGTCAAGAGGGATGAGTATTCGGGAAAGGCCATTAGATTCATCAATGAAGAGACCACTGGTAACTTTATTGAGAACTATTTCTGTTGAATTGTGATGAGCATATGTTACAGAAGAGAGCACCTGGACCCAGCTTTGACACTAATTATTTGCATGACTATGAGTAAATCACTTAAATCATCTCTAACATGATTATAAAAATAAATGTACTGCCTGCCTTTCTCAAACTCTCAGCTACAGGTATTATTTCTGACTGTCCCCCATGCCTGGAATCTTTCCTGTCCTTCACTGGATTCCCTGATTTCCTTTAGGATCCAACTAAAAGCCCTTCCTCTAAAGGAAGCCTTTCCCAAACCCTCTTAATTTTCTTGCCTCCCTCTCTTATATACTGCCTATTTATTTCTATAGTGTTGTTGTACGTATTTGTTTGCTCTTTGTCTTCCCCATTAGACTGAGGGGAGAATTGAGGGCAAGTACTGTCTTTTACCTCTTTTTTGTATTCCTGACAGCACAATGTCTGACACATAGTAAATACCTAATGAATGTTTATTGATTGATAATACGTGTCCCTTTCTCTTGACTCATACAGTCCTCCTACTAGATTAAGCCATGAGCACCTCTGCTTTAGCTATAACAATAGCCTTCTAAGTGGCCTCCATCCCTCGACTTCCGCCACTGCAATCCATCCTCCACAAGGTTTTAAAGTGATTTTCCTGAAATGTAGATTTCACAGTGTCATTCTCCTACTTACTAAACCGCAATATCTGTCCCCTGTTTGGCATTTAAAGCATTCCATAACCTGGTCCTTTCCTACCTATCCAGTTTTCTTAGTTTAATCCCCATCTCACACTCTATGGTCCAGCAATACTGGCCCACAGAGTGTTCCTTGAACACTCCATCTTCTGTTGTCACCTGGCCTTTGCCCCAGTTATTCACCAGACTTGGAATGTTCTCCCTCCTCACTGTCACTTTTCAATATCTCAGACTTCTTTAGAGACTCAGCTCAGATCTTCCTGGTTTCCCCCACTGCTCTTTCAAACCACCCCCATCCACCTAAACCTTTCCTTTCAGGTTACCTTCCTTCTACTCTGTATGATTTTTTTGTTGTTACTACTTTATCCCAAAGGATGATGCTTCTTACAGAGGCAGAGAGGTGGTACAGTGGGTAGAGTGCTGGGCCTAGAATCAGGAACACTTCTATTCTGAGTTCAGATTTGGCCTATTCAGACACTTAACAGCTATGTGACTCTGGGTATGTCATTTAACCCTGTTTGCTTCAGTTTCCTAATCTGTAAAAAGAGCTAGAGAAGGAAATGGAAAATCGCTTCAGTTTTTTTGCTAAGAAAACTGAAAAGGGGGTCATTAATTTAGATACCATCTCTCTCATTTGTATATAAACTCCATAAGGGCAGGGTTTAATTTTATGCTTTTATCATTCTTTGTTTCTATAATATTTAGCATAGTTTTGGGCATATAATAAATACTTAATAAATACTTGCTGATTGCCTTAGCAGTATTACCAACTTGGGACACTTATATCCTACAAGATGTTTTCAAAGGTCAAGGGAGAAAAAAAATTGCTGTTACATTTCTCCTCTAAAATGCTGCATATATATGTAATTTGAACAAAAATAGACTTTCTTTACTAAATTTTTCTCCCAAGTCCCATTCCCATCCAGAGGGTATCCTATATTCAATGACCAGTATTTCTGATTTACATTAACATATTTCAAATCCACATTTGCTCCTTGGCCAAATTGGTTTGGGAAATGCTACAGTAAAGATTTGTATATCATGTTAATTTGCCTTTTAAAAATCACTTCCAACACTAAAGCTACAATCTCAGGGCATAAATTAATTGTAGCTTATTATAGTCACAGGAAGAGTAATTTCATATTACTTTAATGCAGTTATTTTTTATCAGTTTTAATATTTCTAAGTACCTTGTATACATTAAAAAATAAATAGTGACAAACTGCCAAAAATTACTTTATATTGTCAGTGCTCTGGGAGGGAGGTACTTACTATGAATCTGGTTTTGCAGCCAGATAGAATTACAATTAACAGACGATTTCCTTTAAAACAGAATTCTAACTCCTTTCTAATCAGTCTATATTTAGTATTAGAAAATTTGTACTAATGTCTTTTCCAGGCAAGAAGCATTGACTTTCCTCCCTCACCCTCCCCTCAATCTAATTTCAGTTTATTTTTGAAGAAATTATTTTTATTGGATTTAGAGTAATTTGTACTATGTCATATGGTATATATGCTTGATAAATTACTATCATATAGCATCATTTTGGACCTTAAGAGCTAGAAATCCATATTTATTCTGTCACAAACAGTTGAAGAGAACACCCTCATTTTATATGTGGTTTGTGGGTTGATTGGGTTTGGTTTGGTTTTTAAATCTAACAGGTGAAAGGCAACCATAATAAGCAGTTGAACTCTGTAGCTTTGTAACTTTTCTTTGAGGAAGCATGGCAGAGCAGATAGAGAGCTAATAGCCTTGTGGTAAGGGAGACCTAAATTCAAGTCATACCTCTGAGGTATACTGGTGTGTGTGACCCTGGGCAAGTCACTTAACCTGTGTCCAGAAGCAATTTTCTTGCACTATATCTTGCAGATCAGGTGTAGATTTACACTGTTAGAGAGAGTTTCATCACTCACTGGGTGATCCCTATACTAATCACATGTCCAGTAAAATATCTTCTTGGCCAAAAAAAAAATTTCTTGCAGGAGGTAGAAGGGAACTGAAAAGCATAGTAATGTAGTCACACTGATTAGCAGAGTCAAATTCGTAACTGAAATTGAACAGTTTTATTCTTTGTTTCAAGTATTTAATAAATAAATGAGTATGGCTTTTACCACACCGAACTTTTTACCACACCCAACTGAGGAGACATTTGCCATTTCTAAAATAAGCAATTGTGTCACCTGAATAAATATATACCTCACCTAAAGTATTCACATTTTATTTCTTCAAACCATTTTGATAAGGATAACTTGACATGATTTATTAAAATGGATTGAAGATATTTTACCATATTAGAAATAACTGAATATTCTCCATTTGTTTATGTCCCAAAATAAAGGGGCTGGATTTGTATGACTGTCCTTTAAAGCTTTATTTGATTTCACTAAAAAAGAACCACTTCTGAGCTAGGCAATTGTAAAGGCCCAAAAGGCGATTAGTACCCTGGCTTTATTTTTTTTTAATTAAAAGGGAAATGAATATAAAAATAACCTCCCCCAAATGAAACTAAAAAGTTGCCAATTAAAAAATTAAATAGCTGTAATCCTCATGGTGATACAATGCAGAATGCTGGTTTTGCTGATACTGTTTTGAAACCCTGGTGTACAAAGGAAGAGGGAGCACTCTTTGCTGAGTCCTCTAGCTTTGGGGGGGTGAAATTAAAATGGAAGAATTAGTTAGCAAAAAAGAAAGACTGGGCTTATGAAATTGAGTCAGGAAAAAAAAGGCAAGATATAAAGAAGGCTAGCACAGCAATTTGAGAAATAGGAATTGGTCATCTGCTATATGTTGCTATTAGGAGCTAAAATATCTTTTCTTTGGGGTATACATTTCCAAAATTGTAATCATTACGTTCTTTAGATTTGCACACTGGTCAGGATAAATTATGGGCAGAACACTAAATAAAGTATATCATCTCCTCAGGCAGCTCAGTGGTACAATGGAAAGGGGACTAAGCCTATAGGTAAGCCTGAGTTCCAATGTGGTAAAAGCTATGTGACCCTAGACATCTCACTTAACCTCTGTCTCTCAGTGTCCACAGCTGTAGGGAGCTCTCAGAATTGTGAGGATCATGTGAGATTATATTTGTAAAACACTTCACACAGAGATAGCACATAGTAGGAATGTAGTGTTTGTTCCCTCCCTCTTCTCCCATAGCTTACTCTGCTTTTGGGGACTCCCTAGGAAAAGTAGGTAGGGGATACCCTGCCAATTCTGATAAGCAATTATTCTGCAACTTAGGGTCTTTAAGAAGTTGTCTGAGTGGAGTGGCTAGGTGGTGTAGTGAATAGAGCACTGGCCCTGGAGTCAGGAGGACCTGAGTTCAAACCCGGCCTCAGAGACTTAAGACATACTAGCTGTGACCTTTGGCAAGTCACTTAACCCCATTTGCCCTACCCTCCCCACTCCAAAAAGATAAAAAAATTTTTTTAAGTTATCTGAGGCACTCACACAATCAGTCTGTGTCAGAGATGGGACTTGATGCCAGACCTCTTGCCTAACCACTGTCTCACACTGCTTTATACTGTGCTTCTTGGGTGAGATGGGGAGGGAAAGCCTGATTGGATTTATAATCAAAACTCATTCACATGTGTTTTTAGCTGTCCAGAGATCCTGGATACTAAGGTATGTAAAAATGTAATGGTGGACAGAAAAGATACAGCCTGCAGCCATTTAAAAATTATTTTATTTACAAAAAGATAACCAAAAATATTCCCTTTCCAATATGGCCTGTGTTTGACATCTGACCTTGTTCAGTGAACTCTTGTGTTCTAATTTGTTGTAGACTAAAGCGCCAAATCCACATCTGTTATTAAAACTGTGGTAATCATACCTAATTGGTCAAAATTTATCAGTGGCCAACATATGATTGGGCAAAATAATTAATGGCCACAATTTTGCATACTATTAATATACTATTAATGAGTTAATCATCTCAGGAAATATTTAGGATTATAGAATCATTTGCTCCAATATTAAATATATGAAACAATTTACCTTATCTTTACAACTCCATTCCATCCAAAAAATGCATACTTTGTGGAATCTTTTCTAAACACTTTGTAAAGGTCCCTTAGCTAACTTTTTACTTAATGTCACCCTATTTAGCAAAAGATACTTTTGGACTTGGAGCAGCTAGGTAATGTGGATAGAGTACTAGTCCTGGAGTCAGAAAAACGCATCTTCTTGAATTCAAATCTGACCTCAGACACTTACAAACTTTGTGACCTTGGGAAAATCACTTATCTTTGTTTGCCTCAGTTTCCTCTTCTGTGAAATGTACTGGAGAAGGAAATAACAAACAACTCCAGCATCTGCGAAGGTAACTCCAGATGGGGTCACAAAGAGTTTTACATAACTGAAAATGACAAAACAACAACAACAACAACAACAACAATATTTGCACTTAAGCAAGGTTGTGTCCACAAACTCACAAGATCAAAGCTAGACCTTGTTTTGCATGCACAGGTATGAGTAGAAAGGAAGGAATCACGAGTTGGAACAGATATAAGAATCACTGGAGTAAGCAGATTAAGGAATGAAAAATTCCCTCTTAAGTGCTTACTATTTGCCAAACACTATAACAAGCACTGGAGACACATACAAAGGTGAAACAGTCCCTGCCCTCTAGAAGCTTACAGTCTTATAGAGGGAGACAACACACCCATGGGACTGGTGGCTGGTGACCAGAGAAGGGAACATCTGAGTAGTCAATTGTAGCTTTAGTGAGTTGATCCATAGAATAGTCCAGCACTTAGCCAAGTTCCCAACACGTAGTAAATAATTAATAAATGCTTGTAGACTTCATTTGAATTGACATAGGGATAATGGTAGTATGGTTGCATTGATTTGATTACTGAACCCAAAGCAAGAGGTGGAAATTAGAGCTGGGGAGGAAGGAGAGAGAGGCAAGTGAGATAAAGGGCAGATGGCTTGGTGGGTTAGGTCTTAGTAGTCTGGGTCTTGTTGGATATAGTTGGCTAAACAATTCAGGCCCCAAAGTGGTAGTTCCAGAATTGATTTGATTGACTCCCCTGGGATTGGAATATTTTTCTGCCAGTCTCTTCAGGAGATGTTGTCTTAGGTGGGGAGAATCAGGTCAGCTGATAAAATTGCCTAGTGCTAGAATATGAAGCATAATAGAATAGAAATGGGGAATTAAACTAGTAAGAGGAATTATGGAAATGTTAAATGACCCAATGGCTAAGTCTAGGATCAAGGAGACAGGTAAGGCACAAGCCACAAACAGGACAAGGGATTGTTCCCAGATAAGTTTGTCCTAATTCTGACATTTACTCTATGACATGGTGATGCAACTTCAGTCCCAGTTTTCTCATCTTTAGAATGGGGTTGATAATACTTATCTACCTTACAAGGTGATTTTTAGGAAAAGTTTTAAGGTTGTAAGTCTGTAAAGTACAGTATAAATGTCAGGAATTAACAGGGATCCACTTCCAAGTTTGACCTGCTAATGATACTGTTTTGAGAATTCCTCAACAGCTCTACCCCCTGATGAAGGTTCATTCATCCCCCATGTTGAAAATCTTCCTTCAGGCCCTCTGTCTGTTTCATATACCAGTTCTATGTCTTTTAGGCTTAGCAGGGGCCTGATGGAAGCTGATTCATTCAATAGACTATGTTTTTGTCATTTGATTCTTTTCCCAAAGCTGTAACTTGGACCTCCACAAGTGAGCTTTTGCCCAGGGCCCTGGCACACACCTTTTTTTTTCACATAGATAGTTAAGGTCATCTGTCAGATGTCTTACCTCAGAATAAGTTAGAGTAACTGTGTTTTGTTGTGAGAAATTGAAAGTAGAATTGAAATATTTTGAGTCTAAGTATTTATATTGTCCCCACTTTATTCCATTTGGAATTTTAGTTGTATTTAAACTATCATAATACTTAAGAGATATTTACCCACTTAATAATATTTTATTTTTTTCCAATTACATGCAAATATAGTTTTCAGCATTTACTTTTTATAAGCATTTGAGTTCCAAAATTTTTCTCCTTCTCTCCCTTCTCTCTGCCTCCCCAAGATGGCAAGCGATCCCATATAGGTTAAACATGTGCAGTCATATTAAACATATTTCCACATTTGTCGTGTTGTGAAAGGAGAATCAAAATAAAAAAGGAAAACCATAAGAAAGAGAAAATGATAACCAAAAAAAGTGAAAAGAGTATGCTTCAATCTGAAGTCAGACTCCATAGTTCTTTCTCTGGCTATGGATAGCATTTTCCATCATGAGTCTAAAAGAGATATTTTCAATATTGATTGTTTAGCCAACTATGGTCCTCCCCACCCCCTTTATCCTTCTTTAGCTATTTGGCTATCTTGGAAAATGACATGCACAAGCAAATATAACCTATTGGAGAAAAAACACCAGCATTTCTGTAAGCAAAACAACTCAAACCAATCAAATTCTTTGAAGGAATAAATGAATATGTAGACTCTAAAAAATTTTTTGAAAAAGTTCTATACAAAATACTACTTTTAAAAATTGAATTATCCTGCTCATGGGAAGGTTTTGGAAAAATCACTGCTTTATAGCTATCTCAGAGAGTTGAGATCTCTAGACAACTGACCAGTGGATAAAAGGAAATTTACTTGCTCTTCAGACACAATTATGTCAGTACAAGCGTCATTAAATAAAATAGCCTCGTATTTATTCCACTGGGCCATGTAGAAGAAATCTCACCAATGGGACGGAAAGATATGGTATTCAAATCCCAAGAGAGTCTCAGAGAAGAAAATCAGAAGCTACTGGTCCCTGGCTGCTCTTGACAGCTATAAAGAAGCATGGAAAGGTATTGTCCATCTAACATAAAAAACAACCAAGAGATTATACACATAAAATAAAAAATAGCAGATATGGGGAAAAGAGAGTTTCTGGTACCTTAGGTGAGGCCATATCACCCCCTGATAGGGTCTGGTTTTATGGAAGCAGGAGGTCAGGGAAGTTAGGAGAAAATGGATTTGGGGGAGTCAGATGATGATGGAAATGATCTGGAAGATAGGAAATATGGTCATCTTACCAGGGATAGAATGGATGGATGGAGACTAGAGGGACCACTGCTGTTGGGTCAGGTTCTTATCTGGCCCCCTTTTTGGTATTGAGGTCTTTATATTCTCCAATAGTCATTTTGGGAATCCTAATCAAAAATCACCCAGCTGACAGAGTCAGGGCAGAATTCAATGTAGGTACAAGATCCTTTTCAATATATCATTAATGAATTAAATCAACTATAAGCAAAATTATAAGCAAAAACAGTGTCTGGAAAACTGTTTCCTGGCTTGGTGGTTAATGATAAAGATAAGGTACAGGGAGCCTTTTAGGAGCCAAAATTCAAGCCAATGTAAGTCTTATCTGAGTATGTGCTACTGAAAAGCAAGCTTCCATCCCTCCAAAAAACACTGAGAGTTCTTTTCCCTATTTTGGGAGATAAAGGTAGGAATAATTTTCAATGGTTTTCCATTAAAAGAGATTTATCTCTGGAGCCAAACCCCTCCTGGTGTGCAGAAGTGATGTAGAGAGCTACAGTTGCTATGGCAGAGGGTTTTAATTGACTGTCACCTACCTAAAGTCACACTGACCTCTCAGCTACCCATGAGATGATAGGAACTTTACTAGCTAAGGCACTACCTATTTGGTGGCCCCACATTTCTCTCTTTCTGGCTTCAGTGGTTAACTCAATACTGAGTCCCAAGAACTGTGCCTAGACTGAGTTTGGAGTCTTGGGAAGAAAGTGAAGAAGTTACCCCTCATCAGGGAGACTGAGAAGAAGGTGGCTCAAAACAGAGTAGGGAAAAACATTGGGAAAGGAAAGGAGAAGGACAGTCCTGAAGGAAACCATGGATATGGACTTTAAAGCATGAAAGCTAATTTTCAGAGACCCTATGAAAGGGGGGGTAAGCATGGAAGGAGGAACTAATGCCACCCACAGTCCTGTACTTGAATCATCTCTGGGACTTTGATCAGGAATTCTCATAATAGGAGTTCTTTCAATTTAAAGAAGCCTATGTTGCTTTGTAGACAAATAAATAACAGTTCTACTTAACAGTTGCCTCTAAGTGTCTTAGCTTGCTTTCTGAGAATTAATTCGTCTATTTGCAGAAGTAGTTTGTCAAGCATTGGTCTTGTTTGTTTTTAAAATTTTCAACTTTGCTTTCCTTTGTGTCTGATCCCAGTTCATTGTGGCCTTGAATGATCCTTGAAATGATTGACTTTCCCACATAAACAGTCACTGCAATGTCTCTAACAGTAATTGAAGTAGGCTTTTTAAGAGGTACTACCTTTACACATTTTAAAGGAGTAATATCCATCCTTTAAAACCACAGAATTAAGAATATGACAAAAGAGAGTAATGAAACGTCTGTATGACAGAAAGTTTAGTATATAACTGATAGAGAAATTTCTGAATATGAGGAAATCCAGTCAACACAATCTAATTCAAGGTCAGTCTTTTGATTCTGACTAGTAGTAGAAGCACTCATACATGAGTATTACTGCCATGAGTTGAAATCATGTTGAAATTATTGCTTGGCCCAAGTAATTCAAATATTACTATATGCCTTATGAAAGTATTCAAGCCATTTTCATTCTGTGCAGCACCATAGTCAAAGTTTTTGGAGTACACATGGCCTAAAGCCAAGAATTATTGCTAGGTGGTAACAATCAGAAAACACCCCTCAATTTTAAAATTGATTTATCCCTCAGGATTGTTTTGATAGCTGGCATCCTGGTCAGATTTAGAATTAGTAGTGGAAATGGGTGTAAACAGCTTGTATTTCAGTGGGAAAGGCCATCTAGGTAATCATGTACAATCAAGGTAGAGAACAGTGTGAGTGAGAAGCTAAATGCCTTGTGTGATTAGCTCTTAGCTTTTTCAGTCCTTATCCCTGGAAAGGAGTGAAGGTAGAGTTATCAGAGCGAAGGTGGAGCCCAAGATCGCAGGAAGTTAGATCTATAGAGAGAGATACAGATGTAAATAGATTTAGATAGTTATATAGATATAATTATACATGTAATTATATATAGTTATAATTACATAGTAACTATATACATATATACATACACACATACATATATATGTATATATATGTGTGTGTGTATATATATATATATATATATATAGAGAGAGAGAGAGAGAGAGAGAGAGAGAGAGAGAGAGAGAGAGTGTGAGTCCCCATGGAATGCTCAGGTAACCCCTTTAATAATAAAGGTAGGGGAACAGTCTTCCCATTAGTTTCCACCATGATCCCATAGCATTTTATTAGATACAACTATGATATGAAGACCTTTTCTGCTTTTCACCTCTAGATCCCTATTGCCATTATTGATTCTCAAGTGTACTACTGTGGACCACTGGTAGATACCTTCTTCACAATGGTGGCATAGATGTAATTAAGCTAAGCTGAAGAAGGTATTTTGGAACCAAAATAAACCAAGAAGGCTGGTAGAAGCTGAAATGATATCATCTTTTGGTCATGGCCGAACGTTGATTAGTGAAGGGAGGATGTGTCAGCTATGGGAAGAAATACTAAAATCACAGAAACAAAGCCTGACCCTAGTTCTGGTGATGACTTCTCTGATCTCAGGTATCCCTAGCTTTGTGCAGGCTATTGCTATCCAGAGATTGGAAGTGTGGCTTCAGCAGAGGTTAAAGGGAGACAAGGGAAGCTACACTCAACCATCTTGTGTCCTTATGAAGTGTTTTTCAAATACTCTTTTAATTAATTATGCAAGTATTACTTTGGTTCCAAGTCCTCACAGTGGTAGATTACTGAGTATGGTCCAGAATTCATGTCTTTTCTGGTCATTATAAAGATAACTTATTTTCTTTATAATATATCAGTAAGGATAGAGCATTTTTTCTCCCTTTGGCAAAAGCAAGTAGCATATTTCAAATCTTGTGAGATTTATGTGTTTTCAGTCTTCTAGGGAGGTAGCTAGAATGCACAATGGATAGAGCACTGGAGGTCAGGTAGTCCTGAATTCAAATCCTAACTCAGACACTTACTAGCTCTGTGACCCTTGGCAAGTCACTTAACCACTGTCTGCTTCAATTTCCTCACCTTAAAATGGGTATAATAATAGCACCTACCTCCCAGGGTGGTTATGAAGAAGAGATAATATTTGCAATGTGCTTTGCAAAACTTAAAGTGCTATATAAATGTAAGCTATTTATTATTATCATTATAATTAATAATAATAATAATTATTATTATATATTCATCGCTAATTTAAACCTTATTTGGTCATTCCTCTTCTACTAAATTGATTATCCCTAAAATTTTTTGGGGAAAGGAGTTCCCTCTTCTATATTCCTAATATATCTTTCTAGCCACATAAATCTGAGTCTCCTATAAAGGCAAAGTAGTAAGCATATATCATTTTTCATGTGAAAGCTTTTAAAAATAAAAGCTACAATATGATTGCATCCCACATTTATAAATCAATTCAAATATAAACCTGGGGTTCTTTGTTTAGAGAACCCACCTAATCTCTATTGAAATATGCTCTGGAATTTGTCAAGCTCACTCCTTCTCTTAGATCTGGGGTTTGCTTACTGGTGTTCATATTTTCAGAGTGATTTTAGAAATAAGCAATTTAAACTAAAAAGTGAAAAAACTAAATGAATAAAGTTTAGAATGTTATACTCAGCATCTCAATGGCAACTTTTGCTCTAGAAATATTCATGAAGCTCCTATTATTTGTGAGCCTCCTGTCCTAAACTATTCAGGGAAAACACAGCTAATATTTCTATTATCTACTTCTAGTTATGAGAATTAATGAGAATAGTCTTCAAAAAAGTAAAATGATTCAAATAGTAAAATATTATACTCTCAAGAAAGACATTCTGTCAAAAGAACAATCTCTTATAAGAAATAAGACTATGCTAAACTTTTATTGTCTGTGGTTTACATTATTTTGAGATGGTTAGAATAATAGATATAGAGCTGTACGTGTCCTTAGAGGTCATCTAGTCCAATCCCTGATACTATAGATCCTGTAGAAGTTGTGACTTGTCTGAGGTTACACAGTCAGAGCTGGGATTTGAATCTGTCTTTTGACTCTTTGCTTACTGGTCTTTCCAGGGCATCAGTGTAGGATTGCAGTTTATCTAACCACATCTGCCTAATTTATTACAAAATAATGCTGTATTTGGTTACAATATATAGATATACCCTATTTTTAAAAGTAATACCTTTTCATTTCAATAGCTATTGAGTTTTAGTTTTATACTATTCAATAGCTGGTGTCATTTTTAATTTTACTAGTGGGGGCAACCATCAGAAATAGTTACAAAGAAAATAATGACCCAAGCTTCTCTAGAAATTTTTAATTTAAAATTCAGCTCATCAACTAGCATTTATTAAATACCTGCCTTGCTCATCAGGTACAGTGTTAAATGCTGGGGTTAGAAAGGCAAAAACTATCCCTGTTGTCAAGGAGCTCATAGTCTAAGAGAAGAGAAAAGGTACAAAAAATTAAGTCCAAGCAAGATTTATGCAGACTAAACTGGAAACATTCTCAGAGGAAAGGCAATAAAATGAAAGAGGAGTTGGAAAAGTTCCTTCCCAAAGGTCAGACTTTAGCAAAGAATCGATAAAAGCCTGGGAATCTAGGAGGTGGAGATGAGGTGGAAGAGAGTTCCAGGCATAGGGACAGCTCATGTGACATTCCCAAGTAAGGAGATGGAGTATTATGAGGGAAAAACATGAAGGAGGCCAGTGTCACTGGGTAGAAGGTGGAGGGAGTATTGTGTAAAGAGACTGGCGAGGTGAAAAGGGGCCAGATTATGAAGGGTTTTAAAAGCCACACAGAGGATTTCATATTTGACACTGGAGGTAATGGGGAATCGCTAGAATTAACTAAATAGGAAATGTGTGTGATATAGTATGTTTTGGACATTATACAAACACACACATACATCCCAACTAACCAGATTTTAGCACAATTTTTTTTCAGTTTTTACATGAATGTTTTGTAGAGTATCAGCAAAACCACAGTTTTTAACATAAAAGAATGCCTTTAAACCTCCTGATGTTCTTACTCAATTCCCCATGCCAAATACTACAATTCCTGTTAGCTAATGTAGTAATTCTTAAAAGTTCTTGATGGATCATTCAAGAACACTTTAGATTTTAATAAAATATTTTTCATTCTATTCCATGGATCTTAAAATAAAAGGTTTCTAATTGAGGGACTGGTATGAGACATAGTCTGTGTTGTTAAATCAGGTTTAATTTCCATTTCCTTTCAACTCAAATACAAATGAAACTTTTCAAGATTATTGAAATCAAATAACTAAATCTACTTGCAATTTCTTATTCCATTAAAATTATATTTTTCATATATACATGTATGTATATATAATTTTCTATATAAATATTTGCTGTAACAAAATTAGAAAAAACAAATAATCTGCTTAATACTTC
The DNA here is from genome assembly GCA_011680675.1 of Gymnobelideus leadbeateri. Taxonomy (NCBI): domain Eukaryota; kingdom Metazoa; phylum Chordata; class Mammalia; order Diprotodontia; family Petauridae; genus Gymnobelideus; species Gymnobelideus leadbeateri. Next base: position 427,774 of record WOXC01006433.1, read on the forward strand.
TGGAAGAAATAAACCAATGGACTTATGGACTTTTATCTCTTGGAAAGCCACTTGTATCTTTCTAAATAAGTTTGAAATGGGATCAACCAAGGTTTAGATTTCCCACTGTCCCCATCTTCTCAACAGTGACAAAGACTAAGGCAGAATATAGGACATTGGAGAGTCTGGATAGCAAGAAACAGAAAAAGCATCATGAAATAGCAAATATAATATCTGTTTGGAGCACTTCAGGGTTTGCAAAATGCTTTCATCACAATTCAGTAAAGTAGATTGCTGACAGTTGTTAGATGTTATATAAAATATATTATTGTACCACTGAATTCTATGTTATCATTTTTGGAAGAACTGGAAGGACTTTTATGTAATATTTTAATTATTTGCACCCTACAGTAGATGTCAATAATTTTCTATCAATCTCCTAGTAACTAACATTACTCCAATATTCCAGTGGGTCTGTAATCTCACCCATATAGGTTATTTCTCCTATAATACCAACCACAAATATTCCATGCATATCCATCCCATACAACTCATCCATGGCCTCCCACAAATTTGACATGGGGGTTCATCCAATTCATTTAAATTCAACAAGAATATATTAAGGGTCTACTATATGCCAGGCACAAGGAATTGAAAAATAAAAATTGAAACAATTCCTGCCTTCAAGTTAGAGTTAATTTTCAAAACACTAAAATGATTTTTTTTTAAATTTACCACTAAATACCACTATTAATAGCCAACATTTATATAATGCCTCACCATTTACAAAGAAATTCATTATTTCATTTAATCCTTGCACCAATTCTGTAAAGTATACCTACTATATAAAGGATACAAATATTTTATCTCCATTTCATAGATGAAGAAACTGAGATCAGGAAATTTTATCAATTCTGCTTCTGTTATAGCTGTCACATCTGTCTTTCCCCCTTTCCATTTCAGTGGAAAGTTTCTAGTCTGGCCCTCTCTATTGTCATCAATGCTACTGTGAAAGCTTTGCAACTCGGCTTCCTGTACCAATTCTAATCTGCCTTCCATAGTGCCACCTGAGTAACCTTCCTAATGCATCTACTCAAAGACCTTCAGTGGGTCCATACTGTCTGGCAAATAAAGCACAAAACTTATTTTTATATTCAGGACCCTTGACAAATTGTACTTCTCTCAATTTGCAATTTTTATGTTACCCTAGGTTGTACAGTGGATAGAGTGCTGGGCCTGGGGTCAGAAAGACTCCTCTTCTTGAATTCAAATCTGGCCTCAGATACTAGATGTGTGACCCTAAACAAGTCACTTAACACTGTTTATCTCAATTTCCTCATCTGCAAAATGAGCTGGAGAAGGAAGTGACAAACCACGCTAATATCTCTGCCAAGAAAACTCCAAAATGGGGTCACAAAGAGTCTGACACAGCTGAAAACAACTGGACAACAACAAAAATATTGGCCTATCTCATCTCTGTGCTTTACTCATACCGGTCCCGATATCTTAAATATAATGCTCCCACAACTACATCAAGTTGTCTTTCATCCCTTCATCCTTTCAAGGTCTATGTCAAGGGCCATATTCTCTGTGAAAGTTTCCCTAACACTGTTCGTCTGAAAGTTTTCCCAGCCTACTCTGTTTACTCATCGACTCTTTCCTGGACCTCTCCTTGGCACTGATGACATTCTGCCTTGTAGAAGTTATGTTTATATAGGTGTGCATGTGTATCTGTATATATACATATATGTATTATTGTGTATGTATACATGTATATATGTACATATATACATACATGTGTATGTGTGTATATGTACCCATTTCCCATCCTACAATACATTTTGTAGGATTTGCATGACATTTATATTCATACCTTCCACAAATTCATGGTAGTCTCCTAATAAATGCTTGTCAAATTGAATTGAAATGTTATTTACTCAGGGTCATATAGCTCTGAATCCAAATCTAGTACACTTTCTGTGGTTGTACAGTTGTTTAAGTCAGACACAACTCTGTGACTCCATTTGGGGTTTTCTTGGAAGAGGTACTAGAGTGGTTTGTCATTTCCTTCTCCAGATTATTTTATAGATGAGGAAACTAAAAAGACTAAGGCAAATAAGGCTTAAGTGACTTGCCCAGGGTCACACAGCTAGTCTCTGAGACCAGATTTGAGCTAAAGTCTTCCTGACTCCAAAGGACTCCGTATTGCAAAATAATATGCATTTTATGGTATACATTCATGGCTGTTATTCTGAGGAGTCTACTTAACCTTCACCACCATTGGGATCTAGGACACATTCACAGACAAAAGGTTAAGAATGATAGATGAGAAAAGTGAGGCACCCACAGAGGTGATGAAGTAACTTGCTAATAATGACATGGATAGATAGATAGATAGATAGATAGATAGATAGATAGATAGATAGATACGATATTAGGCACTAGAAATACAAATACAAGAATATGACAGTTCTTCCCCTTAAGGACATTATTCTAATGGGAAAAAACCAATAATATTGAGAAAAAATATACATTGTAAATGTTAATGCAAAAATAAACAGAAACCACCCATAAACATTTATGAGTAGTAAAAAAAATGTCATTTCAGGCTATCCACAAACTGTACTGCTCTGCATTCCATATCCATATAGTTTGTGAATACTTACCCCAATGAAATACCACTTACAAAGCTTTCAAGAAACCAGTATTGCTTCTGGAGAGGTACCAAAGGTAAAAATTTAATTGAATCTCAACAAGCTTAAAAGCATTTTCTATCACAAAATGTTAAGAGACTTCCTTACCTTTTCCTTTGTTCTCATCCAGAAATAATGTATGTTTCATAATGCCATTAATGATATATCCATTAGGTTGCTTTGGATACATATAAGATCTGCAATCTCATCACCATAAGGTATTCCCTCCTACCCCTGCATATGGAATTCCTCACTGACTTAGCAGCTAGTCTGCTAGAGTTACTGTGGCCTAAAATGTCATTAGCTTCTCATTAAGTTTGTCCAAGTTTGGCTAGTTAGACTCATCCTTCTCCATCTATCATACTCTGAACCCATTTCATGAATATCCAAGGAGATAGATAGATAGATAGACAGACACATATAAACATGCACACCTATATATATGTATATGTGCATACATATGTATATAAAATGCATTACATACACACATACAATCAGGTGAGAAAATGTCAGGGTCACTACATCAAGAGAAAGGAGACTGATTCTAATCCTCTCTTCCTTTACTTAATGGCTTTCCCATCTTAGTAAAAGAGAAAGGAGACTGATTCTAATCCTCTCTTCCTTTACTTAATGGCTTTCCCATCTTAGTAAAAAAAAAATTTTGATTTTACTGCTTCTTCTTTCTTTCAAACAATTTTACTCATGGCCTTTCCCAAGGCAGATGATCTCTTTCCCCCAAGCCCTGGAATTTCCAATTATTCTATGGTAATGAGTCAATTTTTGGAGGTTCCTACACTAATGTTAAAGAATTATATACAGCAAAACAAAGTAGGTCACCATAACAATGCTTTGTTGATATACTCCAATTTATAGATGAAGAAACTAAGGTGAGCAGAGGTTGTGACTTCCCAAGGGTCACACAGATGACCAGTATCTGAAGACACATTTGAACTAAGGTTTCCTTAACTCCAAACCTAGTGCTCTATTCACTGTGTCACCTAGCTGCCCTTATGCAATCCTCTATAAATATGTATATTTATTCCTGTTCTCTATAGCAAAAATATGCTATCTATAATTGATAACATAAGCAGAGGGCGCAAAAGAGCTAAACTATTTATGTTTTTACCCTTTTCTATAACACCAGAATTAGCTTTCCTCTAACTCCTATCAGCAGTTCCCGGTTGACTGCCACAATCCTCTAAAAAACAAACTCACAAAACAAACTATATAGTTCCCAAATGGCTCACATAGACAAAACAACTCTATAGAAAATATTCTAGTTATAAGAGGAGGAAAGTGGAATGAAGATAATGTGTGAACCCAATGAGTTCAAAGATTGCATTTCCTTAGTGTTTCATTGGAGAGGGGCTGGTAATAGCTGTCATTTTATCTCTAATTCTTGCAGACTAGGAGTGCAGCTTCTAGTAATATACTCATTATAAGAAAATTTCACTGCATTAGAACTATTTGTATATACTAGAACAGTTAAAGTCTTTTGCTGTTATGCAGTTGTTTCAGTCGTGTCTGACTCTTCATGAGACCATGTGGGGTTTTCTTGGAAAATACTGGAGTGGTTTGCCTTTTCCTCCCCAGGTCATTTTACAGATGAGGAATTGAGATAAACAGGGTTAAGCAACTTGCCGAGGGTCACACAGTAAGTATCTAGGGTCAGATTTTAATTCAGGAAGATGAGTCTTTCTGATTCTAGGCCCAGCACTCTACCCATTGTGCCATCAAACTGCTTTTACCTGCATACAAATGATGGCCTAACCCAGGGTTCATAGAGCACACATTTGGGTTTTGTTTTGTTCCATTTAAAAAACAAAAAAACTTTGGTACTACTTAAATTGGAGAAACCTCTTAGTTTAGATCTGATGTTGGAGCACAATGATTGCCTCATAAATCATTCGACATTTAACAAAGATTTACTTTGGTTCAAACACAGCAAAAACATGTAATAAGCATGCACTGGTATTTTGCTGATCTATTCCCCTTCATTTCCATCTGAAATTCAGTAACTAGAGTGTTTTAAGGCATCAAGTCTGAAAATCCTCAAATCCCAGTGGCTAGGAGTTTTTTTACCTAGTTTAAGAGGAAGATGCATAGGGGAGTCAGTGTTAATCAGGTCCAAGGGCAGGTGCCCTATCATGATTAGTGATGGATTTTGGCCAGTTATACACTCATGCCCCTACACCCTGTGGCTAATATCACTCTACCACCAATGCCACCAAAAAAACCTTATTTTTCCCCTCTAATAAGTGTAACTAACTAGTAACGTAAACTATGTAAAGAATCTGGAGATAAAACTGCTAACATTTTGCCTTCATGTTCTAAGTATCTGGCCTACCTAGATAAATTATCCAACAGCTGAGAGCTGTAATTTCCATATATCACAGTATAACTATAGGAGGCGATGTTTTGGAGATGAGGGGAAATAGATACACTAATGCCCTCTTGGTGGAGCTGAGAAATGGTCCAAACACTTTGGACAAAAACTTGGAATTGCACACAAAGGGTTATAAAACTGTGCTTACCTTCCTGACCCAGAAATGCCACTGCTAGGTCCATATCCAAAGAGATCAAAGGAAAAAGAAAATGAACTACATGTGAAAATTGGACTGTAATGGAATACTATTGTGCTATGCGAAATAACAAGGAAGATGGTTTCAGAAAAGAAAAGAAAACAACAACAAAATCCATGGCAAGACATACATGAATGAACTAATGCAAAGGGAAGTGAGAAGAACCAGGATATCACTGTGCACAGTAGCAACAATGCTTTAAAGATGATCATCTGGGAAAGACTTGGCCATTGTGATACATACAATGATCCAATACAACACCAAAGCGCTCATAATGCTATCCACAGAGTTCAGAGAAAACTGATGAACTCAAATTAAAGTATCATTTTCCCTTTTTTTGTCTCTTTTTATGATGTGGAAATATGTTTTTCATGGTGTAATATTGTAATGGAAATGCAGATTTGAAGATCTTCCCTGCCCCTAGGCCCTTTGATTGGCTTAAGTGACTCTGAGAACCTTCTTTAATTTGAAAATATATGCTGCCCCCTAATAGGCTGAATGTGGTCACATGGAGCCTGTGGTAGGAAGCTTGGTTTTCAGGAATGACCACACCTTAATGCTGTGTGATTGGGCAGTGGGTCAAGAAGGTTGTTAAGTTCTCTGAGCCAGGAGAAGGCTATATAAACCCTGATGAGAGGCTTTGCTTTGGGGCTTACTTTGAGAAGTGTTGTATGATTTGACCAGATGAGACTCTGGGCAGCTGTTGAGAGCCCCCACCCCCACCCCTACCCCCCCCTCCCGGCTTTGAAAACCCAGATGTTGATGCTTCCCTCTCTGGTAACTGTGATTTTGATATTGATAATGGTTGCACAGTTTGGAAGCCTGTCTTTTTGATCTGTCCGTATACTCTGAAGTACGGGGTGCTGACCTTTTCCCCCTGAACTAGGTAATATATGTTTGTTTGATTAAAGTAAGCTTGTTAATCAAATTTGAGTTGCTTTCCTTTTGAAAAGCAAATCTAAGAACCTGTGTTGGCAGCCACCCTGGGGATGTTGGGGTGCTTGCTGCTACAAATATCTAACTTTTTTCTTGCTTACCTAATTCCAATTTTACCAGTTTTTGTTGTTCTTTAGTTGTGTCCAGATCATCTTGACCCAATTTGGGGTTGTTTTTTAAATTTCTTTTTAGTTTTCAACTTTCATTTCCACAAGATTTCGAGTTACAAATTTTCTCCCCGACTTTCCCTTACCTCCCACCCCAAAATAGCAAGCCTAATGAATACCCCTTCCCCCAATCTACTTTCTCTTATATCCTCTCCCATACCCCTCTGACTGTGAGGGCAAGATGGGTTTCTATACCCCAGTGCCTGTATATCTTATTTCCCAGTTGTATGTAAAAAACAAATTTTTAAAAAACTTTGATTTCCAGATTCTTTCCCTTCTTCCCTCCTCACCAACCCCCACTGGGAAGATAAGCAATTCAATATAAGTTGTACATGTGTAGTTACACAAAAGGTTTCCATTGTAGTTATATTATGAAAGACTAGCTATATTTCCCTCCATCCTATCCTGCCCCCCAATTATTCTATTTTCTTCTTTGACCCTGTCACTTTTCAAATGTATGTGCTTCTAACTACCCTCTTCCCCAATATGCCCTCTGTTCTATCATCCCCCTCTTATCCCCTTCCCCCCTACTCTCCTGTAGGGTAAGATACCCAAATGAATGTGTATGTTATTCCCTCCTTAAGACAAATTCAATGAGAAAAAGTTTGACCCATCCCCTTTCACCTTCCTGCTCTTCCCTTCCATTGTAACGTTTTCTCTCGTCTCTTTTATATGATATAATTGGCCCTAATCTATCTCTCCTTTTCTCTCTCTCATTACATTCCTCTCTCACGTCTTAATTTTATTATTTAGAAAAATCCCTTCCTATTAAACTGATTCTGTGCCCTCTGTCTATGTATATGTACACACATATACACATACTCACATGTTGGTTTATACACACACACCCTGCTATACATACATATATGTATGTATAAATAAAAAATATGTATACACACACACACACACACACACACACACACACACATATATTCCCATCAACCATCCTCATACTGAAAAAAGTCTCATGAGCTACAATTATTGTTTTTCCATGTAGGAATATAAATAGTTCAACTTTAATGAGTTCCTTATGATTTATTTTTCATTTTTACCTTCTCATGCTTCTCTTGCTTCTTGTATTTGAAAGTCAAATTTTCTGTTCAGCTCTCTTTTTTTTTTCATCAAGAATACTTGAAAGTGGGGCAGCTAGGTGGCACAGTGAATAGAGCACTGGCCCTGGAGTCAGGAGGACCTGAGTTCAAATCCGGCCTCAGAGACACTTCACACAAAAACTAGCCATGTGACCTTGGACAAGTCACTTAACCCCAATTGCCCCCAAAAATGCAAAAAAGAAGAAGAAGAAGAAGAAGAAGAAGAAGAAGAAGAAGAAGAATACTTAAAAATCCCATATTTTATTGAATGACCATATTTTCCCCTGAGGCATTATACCCAGTTTTGCTAGGTAGGTGACTCTTGGTTTTAATCCTAGCTCCTTTTCTATCTGGGCAAGAAGTAGGACTGTTCTTGGCTCCCAGCTTGGTACAATAGACCCTTCCTATAGGCCTGTCAGGCTGTCTTCAACAGGAATTTTGTTTCTCTCTGTCACTTTGTGGGTCCTGTCACTCTAAAATTTCTTTAGAGTCATATTTTACAGGTATTGGGGGTGTTTGGAGTAGGAGCCATGCATAGAACTGTTTTTATTCCACCATCATGGCTCCACCTCCATTTGGTGTTTTCTTAGCAAATATACTAAAGTGGTTTGCTGTTTCCTTCCCTAGATGTTCTAAAGATGGAAAAAAAATGTGGCAAACAGGGTTAAGTGACTTGTCTAGTGTCACATAACTCATAAGTGTCTGAAGTCAGATTTAAATTCAAGTCTTTTTCAGGACTATTCTTCGACTTTGGTGTCCATCTATCATTCAACTTTCATCTGTGGCTCCAAGGAGCCATAGTATGTGCAATGACCACATCCCAGTTCTATCTGGGCAGATGGGCTAAACCAGATTGAGTGTAACCAGTGGACCTCAAATTCATCAGTTAGTTGGTAGGGGGTGTCTACCTCAAACATGGGAAGACTTCCCCTGACAAAATTGTCAGATGAACATTTTATTCCAATGTCTATGAAGGTGGCTGAAACAGGTTCTTAGAGAGTTTAGAGTTTGATCAATAATTGAAGATGCCATCCCATCCATAGCATGCCAGGCTATCTCTAGTCATCTTGACCATTGTCTTACCACTGGACTTTGATGACTTTGGAAGATTTTGTGCAATTCTGCTTTACTTAAGTTCAATTCACACATAAGTCAAGGAGTTACCCCATGATGTCATTGGTCCTCTTCCAAAATGAATGAGAAAAAACATGTTTTGTGTGATTCCAAGTGTGTAATCGATATAATTTTGCTTACCTTCTCAGTAAGTGGGAGAGAAGTGGGAGGGAAGGAGAGAATTTGGAACTCAAAATTTTAAATGAAGGGAATGTTTAAGAAATAAATAATTTATGGCTGGAGGGACCCCAGAACACCAGCAGCTGTGGCTTTTCCAGAATTATCAGCACATAGATGCCTAGGACAAAGTGAGAGGTTAATGCCCTATGGACTTTGGGACCAGTATTTGGGAATGCATCAGCTTCTTCCCCTGGGGGTGAGAAGCTGCTGAGGAGCTACGTCACAGCTGCCATTTTGCAGCTTCAGTTGCAGCTTCAGCTCCTGGCCTGTGGACTGTAGGGGGATCTGGCAATCAGTCTGGGGGATAATCACTCTTGTTTTAACCTCCTTGGATCTGGATTGCGGTCTGGGCTGGAGGTCTTGGGGTGTGTGTCCAGCTTGCCAGAGCATGTGGAGGCTTCACAGACACCACTCAACTAATACCTCCGGCAGTTGAGAAGACCCCAATGTTTGGGAGGGAAGCTCCCCTGTCTGGTGACAGAGTCCTACTGTGGCAACAAGCCCAAAAGTCAAGTAATTAAGTGGCAACATACCTAGGTAAAAGAAACAAAATAAACAGAAGAATTCAACATTAGACCCCTATTTTGGGGGCAAAGAGAATCAAAGCATGGAGCAGTAGGAGGACTGGGAGGTCAGAAATCCTGCTCCAAAAGCACCAAATGAAAATATGAGTGGGTTACAGGCCATAGAGGACCTTAAGAAGGATTTTAAAAATCAGATAAAAGAAGTGGAGGAAAAATTGGGAAGAGAAATGAGAAGGATACAGGAAAAGTATGAAATGAGAGTCAATAGCCTGACTGAGGAAAATAACACCTTAAAAAATAGAGTAACTCAGGTGGCAAAAAAGAGGCTAAAAAAGTCAATAAGGAGAAGAATGCCTTAAAAAGCTGACTTTGCCAGATGGAAAAAGAATCTCAAAAGCTCACTGAGGAGAATCATTCCTTCAGAATTAGACCGGAACAAATGGGAGCTAGTGACTTTATGAGAAATCAAGATGCTGTTAAACATATCCAAGCAATTGAAAAAATAGTAGGCAATGTGAAATATCTCATGGGAAAAGCCACTGACCTGGAAAATAGATCCAGGAGAGAAAATTTAAAAATTATTGGACTACCTGAAAGCCATGATCAAAGAAAGTCTCTACCCAATGAATCTATTATCTTATTAGCATTTATGTTCTTGTACATTATCACAATCTGTCCATGCCTTCCCTTCTTCTCATATTCTTGGCAGTGGTGCTTTTACAAATCTTCCATTGAATTTCTACATAGAGTACAAGGGTTTCTTTGGTTCTTTCTGTATTTCAAGGCTACCAGTACAATACTTGGTCTCACCATCTGTTATTCTTTATTCTTATTATCACACAAAATTTCCAGTTTTATATCTCCTTTATGGTGTGTGTGTGTGTGTGTGTGTGTGTAACTTTTTGTCTATTTATCATCACTGCTGCCTTGCATCCATTGTGGCTCTTTACATTGCCCTTTGGGCCAACTATAATTTTGACTGTTTTGAGATTATAGTAGTTCAGAATTCATAGCAATGTGTGATATTCATAGCAAATAGTGATAGTATTATCACTAGGAAAAAATTGATGTTAAAAAACTGGGATTTGGGAGTGGCTAGGTGGCACAGTGAATAGAGCACCAGCCCTAGAGTCAGGAGGATCTGAGTTCAAATCCGGCCTCAGACACTTAACACAAAAACTAGCTGTGTGACCTTGGGCAAATCACTTAAACCCAATTGTCCTCCAAAAAGCAAAAAAAACAAAAAAACAAAACAAAAACAAAAACTGGGATTTGACAGCATAAAGTAGCTTGGAATTATTGAAAGCAATTTGTGCTCCTCATGAGTGTAGAATGACCATGTTCAGACTGGTAATATCTCAGTATAAAACATACCATATAAAAAGTGGAAATGGCATTCAACAAAATGAAATTGATTTTTAAAAAAATAGCTGGGACTGACAAAATACATACAGAGAAAATCTTTGCTGGAAGTGATACAATTTAAAGACTCTCAGGGGATCAATTTCATGGGTAATACAAAAAATGGGGGAGGGGAGATACCAAAAATGGCACACACAAAAATGGAAAAGATCATGCATGGTGACCAACAAATGATTAATTGATAATCAAAATTCCTGACATTTTTTTCATCTTTATGTAGTACCATATGTGAGGTAATGGATAAAGAGTCTACCCCCAATTGAGAAAGACACAGGTTCAAACCCTGCCTTTGAAAAATGATATCTATGTGACCCTTGGGCATGTCAAATAACACTGTAGTACTTCTAGCAACTCTTTTTGAGTTGTAGAATAGTTACCAGTCAAGACAGAAAAGAGAATTTCTTATATTAATTAAATAACAAGTTCCAGACTCAAAAAAAGTGCATTATAAATGGTAGCAAATCATTGTTTGTAAGTTAACATTTATCTAAAATAGAACCTTGAGTCCAATGGGTACTAAATGACTACATGTAGAAGCAGTGAGTGATTAAATTTTGTGCAGAACTTCTCAATGCGTGAAATATACCCAAGGTCAATTAATTTTCAACAAATGTAAAAATATAGTAATTTAAACCAAAACAATGAATTAAATTTTGCAATAAATGTCTTTAAGATATTTATCTAATAAGTAAAACACATTCTTTTCTGTTAAAGAGAAAATTAGAAGACTTGAGCTCTGACTGGAAAGCAGTAAATAATTTACTTGAAGACGTAAGGGGAAAGCCAAAAGGAGTAGCATCTGGACCTACTGTTCCTGGTGTCTGTAAGTACGATATGGTGGATTATCTTGTTAGCAAATAAACTAGAAGTATAAAGATTCCTCAGGTATATATGAAAAAGGAAAAGTATATCCATTATTTTACTACTGATATGTGTGAGGTTAGTTTTTTTTTATATTGTCTCTTATCTAAATATGGTGGGTTTTTAAAAATAGTACTCATTTTGTAGAAGTCTAGATAAGGAACAGATTAACAAAAGCATTTAAAAAATTAGTATTAGGAAAATCTCAAGAGAAAGAGTAAGAGAAACAATAGGTAGGGAGAGTGGAAGAGAGAGAGAGAAAGAGAGAGAGAGAGAGAGAGAGAGAGAGAGAGAGAGAGAGAGAGAGAGAGAGAGAATGAGGAGGAGAAGGAAGAAGAGGAGGAGGAGGAGAAGCAAACTGACCAGCCATACAGGTAGACTTAGGAAAAAAAAGTCTTCATTTAGTTATTTGCTAATCTTTTCTGAAAAAAAAAAAGCTTCATGCAGTCAGTTTTTATTTGGCATTCAATCCATTCACTGGGTAGAGGATTTGAATAAATATTGAGTGGTTCACCAGGGGAAAGAAGCATTAATATAATGGTAGGATTGTAAAATGATTCAGGAAAAAAATACCTAGACTTGACAATTAGCAATAATAATAACATCTTGATCTTGCCATGCCTAATCTTCAAAGATCAAAGGGATGATTGGAAATATGTAAAGTCAGATTGATTGCTTTCTGTCTGTCATTGCTATGTTCTAAATAAGCTTTCTTATGGCTATGATAACCTAACATCATTTTAGCAGAAGGTACAAACACTACTTGAATTGAATCTCACTCTGCAACTTAGGGACTATATTTCTGTTGTTTCCCTAGGGCTTTCTAAACATTCAGAGCTATCTTCAGTGACATAGGAGGACTGAACATGATGTGCAAGCATTATTATTTTTTTTTGTCAGTCTGAGGCACTAAACATGCTATGTCAGGATGCATATACAGCTGATTGTGTCAGGTCCATTTCTTTTTATGAGCTATAAATTTGTGTTTCCTCAGCACATATGCATTCATTTTGTACTATATTGTTGTCCACTCAAATTCGATCTCTTGTTGGATAATATGCATAAAACAGCCCCCAATTTATGAATGGGTTGTACTTGAGAAGTTCCTGTTACAGACAGTTATTGGGATCTCTCAAGATATTTTACTAAAATAGTCATCAGATCGCATGTCTATTTAAAGATGAGGAAACTAAGACACAGAGAAACAATTTAACTCATTTAGGTCACACAGCTAATTACTTACAGATTCAGGACTAGAACATCCAGTTTCTTTGTTCCACTTGTGATTTGCTTCCTCCAAAATTTAATGTTGATAAAAACAGGTTTATCTGGTATTCTAGAAACTAGACAGTTCTATTAATTGGCATTTCACAGCTACAGTGTAATAACAATTTATGCCATAATCATCACCCTAAGACATTGAGGAAACCTGAAATGTTTCCTGAGTTATTAAAGATTAAATTATATTCAGAATTGTTTTTATATCAAGTGAATGTTATTATAATTATTTTAATTTGGTAACAACATAGTGTGGTCGATATCTACCAACATTACATAGTGTAAACAGCAATGTACTAGGTACCAAAAGACCTTGTTGTGAAGTTCATTTTCTGGGATTTGGGGGGTCAGGTGAATTACTTAACAGCTAGCCCTTAGTTTCTTATCTATAAAATGAGAATAACAGTATATACATTATTGACCTAAAAGGGTTGCCAGGAAGAACATGTTTCATAAGCTCTAAAAAAAGAAAAGGTATCATTGCTTCTCTTATACCTCACCAAATATGATATTGAAGAAGCCAAGAATGTCCATTGATGCTTAGCAAAGTCCTTTCTATGGCTTAGCATGAGTTTCTTTGGGTGAAAAAAGAAATTCCACCTAGTGGCCAATATCACCTTTCTGGTGAAGAACTTCCAGAATTTAGCTAGTCTGGTCCTTTGGAGAATGAACACAAACCATTTCTGCAGCACCTTACACAGCATAAGTGCATGTTGTTTCAGGAACACAAGATATTTTCATATTCTAAATGCACATTTATTTAGTATATACTGTTTCCTAAATGGAGAGTTTCCTTTAAAGTTTCCTTTAAATGGAGAGTTGCTTTTAGGTCAGCTATATTTGTGATGCTGGTTTCACAATATATTGCCTAAAAAAAAAAAGAATTAGGAAATAGTGCCCTACCACACATTAGGATTCAAATACCACTGGCATTAAAAGGAAAACAAAATATAACAAAATGTCTTTACCCTGGTGAATTACTTATAAACTCTAGATTCAGTTTCTTCATATTGCTTCATTTTGAGAGTAAAAAAAATCTAATGATTATTCTTCTACTTTGCTAAATCAGGTGCATGAACAATTCATAATTCTGATGCTGTGAACCGTCACACATATTTACATTAAAGAGAGAAAAGAGAATGTCTGAATACTGTCATCTCTACAGCTGCCTCCCATTTGCCTTTAATTCTTTTCTTTTTATTGAATGAATGGATGACTCAACGTGCATTTAAAGTCCTTAGCATGTGCACAGCATGGTGCTACAGGCAGCAAAAAGCAAAAGACAACTCAGTCCCTGCTCTATAAAGAGTCTTAGATCTTGCTGATATCATGGAAACATGCACATATGGTCTCACACACAGGAAGAGTCAGGGAGTCCCTGATTCTTTTACATACTAATAGCTTTCTAGGAGTTCTTTTTGAAGGACTTAAGATACCCTGGTAGAATGAATCAGGGTCCAGAGAAACTCTTCTATGGTTCATGATGCTGTCATTTGGGATTTCCCATTTATCCTCCATCCTCTCCTGTCCTTTCCACTCCGTTGTTGCAGAACCAAGAACTGCAAAAGATTACCACTAGAGAGAGCTCCCGGATCAAATCTCTACTTTTTACATTGGGGTGCTTAGATCAGAGACCTAGAAGTGGAAAGGACCACATTTTAAACCACACTTGTTGGTCGCCTCCTCCAAAATTAAATTTTGATAAAAATGAATTTATTTGGCATTATATCAACTAGACAGCTCTGTGAGTTGCCATGGCACAGCTACAATGTAATACATAGTCAATTTTTTAATGGATTTATTTGGCATCCTTGCAAGTAGGAGACAGTACCATATAAACTGAATGCATATAACATATAGAACAATTGACTAGGAATCAAAAGACTGGGGGTCCTATTCCTGACTCTGCAAGGATTAGTTGTATGACTTTGGACAACCTGAATTATTTCTGTGGGCCTCAGTATCCTCATCTTTAAAATGAGGGTTTAGAAATAGACCAAGGACTCCAAGTGTTCGTTGATAGATTTCAAGGATCTATAAACTTAGATGAAGGAAAAAATTCCTCGGCAATTAAATATTATTGGTTTCCTTTGTAATCCTAGATATTGTATGAATTTAAAATGTTCTAAGAAATGGTCCATACGTTTTACCAGACTGTCAAAGGAGTCCATGACATACCCACAAGGACAAGTCCTCCTTGAGTAGAGGATATCCCTTAGATTTTGTCTAGCAATAATCAGTCAGTCTCATTCAATAAGTATTTATTATGGTCCAGTTCTGACCTCTGATTTGCAGTTTTTCACTAAAGTATAATGAAACAGAGAACAAAGACAACATGAAATATGTCTCTCATACTCATGGCACAGAAGGCAAAGCTTCAGTTCTTAGAACTAATAAAAGTGCATTGTACCTAAAGCTGTCTACATTTTTCAGAATTAATTAATGCAGAATCCATCAACCTGGAGCACGTTGCTTTGGTGTTTGTGTCTCTCCTGGATAGCGTTCATAATCTCACCCCAGTTTGTAAACTGTTATCACCGTGTAATCAAAATAGCTAGAACTGGCAGCCTACAAAGCACAAGAAAGATTACTTGCTTTTCTGTCTCAAAAGTACTGAACAGGGGTGGCTAGATGGTGCAGTGAATAGAGTATTAGGAGGACATGAGTTCAAATTCGGCCTCAGACACTTGACACACTTACTAGCCATGTGACTTTGGGCAAGTCACTTAACCTCTTTTTGCTTTAGTTCCCTCTCTTACAAAATAGGATAACATTAGCACCCACTCCCCCAGTTGTTATGAAGAAAAAAATAATATTGTACAGTGTGTTGCAAACCTTAAACACTAAATACTAGCTATTTTTATTCAAATTTTTAAATCTTTGAATGTAGAATTTGAAGACTCACCATTCTCCTAAGGTGAGTAATTTAATTCTGATATACTCCTTATAAAATAAAAGTAAAAATTTATTTCCACTTACAGAAAAAGAAATGTATAGTTCTTTTTGCAGCCGCAATTTCAAAGCCTCAAAAGTCAAGTAAACAATCTTATGGTATTTTAAAACCTATTGTTTTGCACTGTTGCAAGAAAAAAACTATTCAGTGCCATTAAAAAATTAAAAAAGAGGAAATGGCAGATAGCTGCAGATATGTTGGATTAATTTTCTATGGCCAGCTTTAAACGGAAATTCCTCAAAGGTCAGGATGAATTTCCCTGTATTTGTGTTTCTTGCATTATGTATTACCTAGAAGAAAACATAAAGGGACATTCATAAAGTCCTGTTTGGATGTCCTATTGGCATGGCATCAGACTATGTTGCATTGCTTTGGGTGGAAGAGCTAGATGGGAAAACATTGGAGTATGTTATATATTATGAAATGTAGGGAGAGTGTGCTATTAAGCCCTTAATTGAAAGAGAGAAAAATGAATCACTCAGGATGTTATTTATTTGTTTCCATTTGAATTTTTAAAGGTGGCTTTCATGAAATATCAAGCTTCTTCCTTGTAAAGGTCCTTTATCATTCTTTATTAACTGAATTTTATAAAAGCAAATAAAAGACCTCCAAGGTCAGGTCAGTTTGTTGGGTTCTTGTTTGGTTTTTTTGTTTGTTTGTTTGTTTTTTTATGGAGGTGAAATTTTGGTCCAAATGTTGCCTTACTCTATCATTTTTTCTTTTCTTTTTTTGAATTGGGAACTTTTATACCATGGAATTTCATTTGTATAAGCTATTCTACTGCTATAATCCTAGGAAAAATGTCAACCTATTCACACATTTTTCTTTCTTCCTCTAATTCCCAACCTTCATCTTCTTCAAGAACAGCAAACCCACAAACAGAAGGAGAGCCATCTGTCCCAACCCCAATCCAGTTGCCTGTTTCTGTCCCTACTGATGACTCCTATTTTTTTTTTTTTACTATCCACACCAGACTGGGTTAAGGCTGGGCAATTATGAAATATTTCTACTGTATAAGATTGTGATGAAAATTGTTAGGGGCAGCCTTAGTGCCAGTACCCTGTTCAAGTTCCATGGTAAGAAAAAAATTAGGCACTCACAAGTCACTGAACACTTAACAAATGGAAGTTTACTTTGTCTTAACACAGGGAGGGTGTGCAGCAAAAGCTTATGGTGGGACTTAGCTTCTCTGGTCATGTCTTCTGTTGTCTCTCTTTGTAAATAGGTCAGGTCAGCAGGACAAGATAGGGGAATTTATTTGTGCTTCAGAAGTTCCCCCAGTGGGGCGGCTAGGTGGCACAGTGAGTAGAGCGCTGGCCCTAGAGTCAGAAGGACCTGAGTTTGGACCCAGCCTCAGACATGCAACACACACAAACAAAAACCTAGCCGTGTGACCTTGGGCAAGTTACTTAGCCCCAATTGCCCTCCAAAAAAAAAAAAAAAAAAAGAAGTTCCCCCAAGTCACAAGGACCCAGTTCCATGTGGATCGGACTTTTCCCTACCATTAGGTGACTGAGAGTAAAGAGTAATTGTTTCTGTTCTGGCCAGAAACTCTGAGGGTTCTCCCCTCCCAGACTGATTCTTTTGGGAAGTCAACTAGGCCACTTTTTGACTTATTTCTTACCTAGCTTTTAATCACTGAATGGGAGTTTCCTCAGACAAACTAAGACCAGAGAAAGACCTTAGCTTAACAAGGCCAGGGTCTCCCACTGCTTTCTGGAGCCATCACCAGAAGTCCTGACCTACCTCTTTCCATCAGCCTCCAGTGACTGGAGGAAAAAGTGAGGCTGATGACTTTGCACAGCCCTGCCTCACTTAAATCCAATTCACTTGCAAGTCAAGACTTCATCCTCCCAATGCCATTGGTCCTCTTCTAGAATGAAGGATGAATAACAGCATGACCAAGAAGCCGCCTGTTGAGGGAGGCAGGGACAAATCAAAACCCAGGTACAGCTTTGTTACCTTTTAAGGAAAATGAATCTCTATTGCAAAGAAACTGGGAGCCCTGGTCTTACCATAACAATGTAGTGAGTGAAATCTGATGTTAAAATAACTAAAAGCACCTAATGAATGCACCCTTTTGGTTACTTTAATTACCTAGACCAAACAAAGTTTGAAAACATTTAAACTTCTTCAAATCCATGTTTGAATATTCTGCACCAGATCGTGGAGCTACCTAATGAGTGTAAGAAATTAAATCCATATCCTCTCTCTGGATATGTCATAGCCCTGAGCTTTGACAGAGATACAATCTGGGATTTGGCAGCAGAAGAATATATACGAAACACTGTGTAATGAGGTTTCACAATCTGATAGTACATATCATGCCACATGATAGTTAGTGGGGTAAGAGACATAAAAGCAAATTGGATACCTGGCAGGTTCAAGTCATTGTTAAGGGGGAACAAAAGTCATTCTAGCAAGGCAGCATGGGACTTCTGACCATACATCAGTCTTTTTAATCAGTCTCACATATGAGAAATCACACCATAGTCGTATCACTTTTATGAAGGACAGTGATATACAGTGAAATCTCTATTATTCAGAGGTTAATTATCCATTTTGTGGATTATGCAGATCCTTTTATTCTCTCCCTTCTGACCTCTTGACAGTTTTATTGCTTGATTATTAATTCCATAAGAGGGAATGCAGGAACAGGTAAAGGAAGAGAGGTTCCAATTAGTCAATTTTCAATTGTCAGAAGCTGTGGCAAAGACTTTTATGGGAGAGGAAGCTTGAAACTAATGACTAAATGAAGTTTTCAGATTATTAGAGGATTTCAATTATCCATGCCCTCCATTACCACAGATAATAAAGGGTTGGCTCTAGCACAAATGCCTTAACCTTGATATATTGTAAAGTTTTATTAATATAGTAGCCTTACTTGGGATCATTGCAAAATATATAATCAGATGATAACCCTTTGCATCATGTCATTGCTGTGTAGAACCCCTCATATGGAAATATATAACACAGATGTAGAACAGTAACTCATCTCTGTTATAGAGTCTTAGAGATACATGAGGCACTGAAACACTATGTGACTTATCCAGGGCCCCATAGTTAGTATTTGTCAGAGACAGGACTTGAACCTAGGACTTTTTGCTCCTCAGATGGACTTATTTGTCACATTACTTCTTTGTGACATATACTAGCAAAGGGCTAATAGAGCTATTTGCAATTATTTTAATGTCAGTAGTGCCTACATAATAGTTGGGAGGATAATTTATGTATTCCTAATATGCCTCTGAACCAATAGGTGAACCAACTTTTTTCTTCAATAACCCCCCCCCCCCCACACACAGAGTATTCCACTGAAAAACCTAAACTTACTTTAAAAAAAAATCAAAGATTCCAGAGAGAAATTGCAACAGTATTGCACACATATTGTAGAATAGAATTTTGTGTTCCATAAGATCATTGAAAGGTTAGATGTCTTTCTCACCAATTCTAAGAAAATCCTAGGAAAACAATTTTATGAATATATGAAAATGAAAATTTCCTTTTGCTAACAATTTAGAGTACAGTGATCTCTACATCTTTTGGGCCAGTTAATGATTTTGATATGTGATAGCAATGGCCATATGTGTATGATTCTACTTACACAAGGCTAACTCAGATAATCAGGCTTAGTCCAGATGAAATAGGGCATAGCTGATTTCCTCACCTTCTTTGTCAGATGAATGCCAAATTGTGGCATTCACATATTTCAGTGTTCTCTTTTATTGTGTTTTAAATTCTGAGATTTATTAAGAATGACTATTACTCCTTGGAAATGGGCAAAAGTTGCAGGGGTTTTTAAAAGAGTACACTTGAATGACAGAGATATTGGAGAAGATTTGGGTATGGGTAATTCAAACATTTCAATAATTATTCAAGGCTACAATGGGATAGGATCATTTGTGCCTATGAGTAAAAAGCAAATATTAAAAATGAAAAACAGTCAAACTATTGTTGAAAAACTGCCTAGTTAATCTTCAGAAAATAAGCAAAGACATAGAGGTCTCCACCTGGCAGGTGAGATTGTTATTGATTTCTCTATGGTGTAGTTTAAATTTCTTGAAGTTGAAGAATAGCAAGAAGGCCAATAAAACAACAGTGACTAATTGTTGCTACAAAGGGAAAAACAAAAACCGTTGTTATGAGAAAGGCAATATAAAGACTGGAGTAATGAAAACTGATAAAGAGGCTCTAACAAAACTGTTGTCAGAAGCATCTACATAAATATTTAGGAGCTGTCCTTCTTCATCAAACTGTAAAATAGTAATATGCAAAATATTTTAGAAATGTTTCATTTATAATGGGCCTGGAGACCTTTCATTGAAGAAATGATGAAATCTGGTGGATGTATTAACATAAAAAGAAGCAATAATATTCCAGTTCTGCAGAAATTCCTGAGTAGAAATAGAATACTAAAATATGGCTTTGAACCATGCCATACATCATGAAAGGTTGAAAAAAAATTTTTGACAAAAGATGAACATGCTTCAATGAGCTAACAATTCACCTGATTTAAAACCTATTGAAAATCTATGGGCTATGACCAAGGCTAGATTTAGAAAAATGGACTGTCCATTAAAGGTATGCTTAATATTCAATGTGATATATGATTTCATGATGAAGAATTGATGAATACATATCAGAATCTTGTGAAATCTATGCAAAATCATGCATAAGTGATTTAGCAAAAGGAATACATAATACATATTCAACGTCTTAAAAGATGCAAAAAGTTGGAAGGTTTCTTCTATAGGTCAAAATTTAATTATTATTCTTTGTCATTTATTTGCTATACATATGTAGATGGCACACTTTTGTTTAACAATATGTTATTGTAATTTCAGTCAGGCTAGACTTTTAATAACCTAATACAATTTATTATGATTCAAAGCCATCCCCTCTTGCTATATCGCCAATGGGAAAAGAGAAATGCATATCCATAGACTTCAGTTTCCTGATCTGTAAAAGGAAGAAGTTTGATTAGATATCTTTAGAGGCCCCTCCCAGTTCTAAATCTATGAATCTATGCTAACTTTTCTTCTATACATGAATGTACAATGAGCTTTGCTTCACCACAAATATTACCTTTATGTTGTTTCTCATAAATTTTGCCTCATTCATGTTGGTCTTCTTTTCCAAATTGTCAAGAAAATTTTGATTTTAATGTGGTATTAGCCAGCCCATGACAAATACATTTAGGATATGTTTATGACCCAGTGCATATATCCCTATATGTCAATGTAGAATTATTAGGGATAGGGGCTAGATCTGTAATTAACATAGGAAATTCCTTCTAACAATCCATGTTTGTACTTCTCTGCATCTACTCTTAGACATAACCAATATGGGAATTTGGTTTACTTGGCTATGAATATTTCTTACCAGAATATTTTTGGTTGTTGTTCAATTGGGTGTTGGACAAGAGGGAGAGTGGGGGTAGGGATAAACAAAAAGAAAAAAAAGAGTGTCATAGAATCATTTTATTTTTAAGAGAGAGCAGAAAGAAAGACAGGAAGAATTCCTGACAACCAGGACAATTTTGAAAGTTATAGTTTGAATTTATTTTATATATGTGTCTATATATACATGCATATATATTATTAATATATAATACATACACTATATTAAAAGTAAGCTATGTATAATGGAGATTTATAGTTTCTTGTAAAATCTTCATTTTTTATACTACTCTGTTGAAATGCTAATTTGATTTAGTATTTGTTAAGTTCAGAATAAAAAAGAAAATTAAAAAAAATACAAAAGCATATAGCCTTAATTGCCTAGAGCACTGAAAGTCTAAGTGACTTTCATACGTTCACACAGCTCTTATATGTTAGAGGTATGACCTGAACCGGAGTCTTTCTCATTTTAAGACCCCACTCTAATTATTGTACAATATCTTGATAAGTGAATTACTTCTACACTAGAAAAAAAATCAAGATTATAGAATCTCCTTTTTTATGTCTCTGTAGTCATTATTATAGTTATTTAATGAAACCATGGTCATAACTAAGATGTGGCAATCAGAGCTTGGCTCTAGGGCATCAAAATTCAGAGAGCACTGGTAGCACTTGTACTTTATCAGGCAGAAATACTGAACTTAGCACCACAAAAATAATGAGTTAATATAGGAAACTACCAGTTGGTACCTTCCCCCAGCAGTAGCCAAGCTGTCATAGCATCCTTTCTTTTAGGGGCCTGTGTCTGGGGGCTTCTCTTAAGCCTATAAGATATTATCTTAGGGTTATTCTCCCAGAAAAGGCCTTGAGTACTTAATTCTGGGGTATCTGCCTAAAATCTCATACCCTTCCCTACCCTAAACTTAATTTAACTTGAAAAAGTTATTTGCAGGTGCCTTTTGGACTGCTTGTTCCATTTGGTGCTTGCCCTTAGTGTGAGACTTACTAATTATGGCTCTGAAGAGAAACCCCAAAACTACCTAAGAGGAGATAAAGGCATTCCACTGAAATTTCAGGAGAGGAGGGACTGTATTTTTGGCCCCCTTTATTTTCTAAGGGAATAATTACCTTCCATTCTTGGCATTAACTTTTCCAAAGAGCTGCTTACTCATAAAGGTAGGAACTTTAATTTTCTTTTTCTATAAAAGGGAAGAAGTGTTAATTATATAGTACCATTATATTTTTAAATCAGCCTACATTTCACCAAAATCAGAAGAGCATTCAGGTTATGTTTCTTAATAATTTTTCCCCCTTTCCCAAGGAAGTATACACCTTTGTCTTTCACTCATATGGTCTGTGTTTAACAAATAAAAGCTGAGTTCAGAATTAAATCTTACATGTTGATTGGAGATGTTTTCAAGGTCAGGACTAAGTTTCATAAGAGGTTTTATTTTTTCAATACGACTGACATTCGCCACTATCAGCCAAAAGACAAACTTGTCTAATAAAGCTTTCAGATTCAATTTACTCTCTGCATACAGCCTGAGGAATCTCTAGAGGTCATGCACAGCATGTAGTGCAACCCCAACAGGGAGAAGTGATGAGAAGAGCCTGGGCAAAAAGCTGACACTGTACCTTCAAAGCTGCATGAATACAAATGTAATAAGCAAGTTTATAGACATAAATCTCTGTGATTCTGGGGATTTCCATCTTGATCTCTGACTCCCTGGAATATTTGAATTCATGGATTTGTAGCTATTATCAAAGTAAATAAATACAACATACGAGGAAAATATCCTTAAATAACAGAGATCTGATGTAAATAGGGAAAAAGAAGGTTGCTACTTCATATTTAACCCAGTTATAGGGTCTCTGAGGCCTCTGCATCTGATATGTTTCCAGTAATAGCAGGTACAAGACACACATTTACAAATGTCTACCTAATTCTATTTCCATTTTCCCCTTGGCCCTTGTTGAACATGCTTAAGGCTCTTCAGGCACACTTGGTCTTGGGTATGTGAATTATTCACTGGGAGAAGTAGACTTGTAGGTTCAGTCCTGCAATCTCAGTCCTGCTATGGGAAACAATGTTATACAAAGTGAAATATAATTGAAATTCTAATTCTCGTTCTTTGTATTGTCTGAAATCCCTGGCCCATACTGAAGTTGTAAGTAAAACCACAGGGCAGAAATGAAAATACAGGTGGTAACCTCCCCACTTAGTTATTTCTCACTTCTGAGCTCTGGATCTGACTTCTGGCAAATGAAAATTTGCCTAAAATCTATTTTTCATGCCTCTGGAAGATCAGAGAAGATACTGGTATGGGAGGGGCCATCATAATAAGAATTTTGGTATTTTAGCCTTGTTGGTCCTTAGCTTTACTTCTGAGAATTCTAGACCTATCAATCAAGTACCAATTCAGTTTAACAACAAAATCATAACAAGAAACTGTGAGAAGGAAGAGGAATCACCTAGTCCAGTGCCCCTCTTAAGTCCAAGAGTAATTATTGTTGTCGTCCATTCTTTAAGGCATGTCTGACTCTTCCTGACCCATCTGGAGTTTTCTTGGCAAAGATACTAGAGTAGTTTGTCACTTACTTCCCCACTGGATTTAGGCAAACAGAGCTCGCCCTGGGTCACACAACTACTGAGTATTTTAGGCCAGCTTTGAACTCTGGTTTTCTTGACTCCAGACCAAATGTTCTATCCAGTGAGCCACCTAGGATCTGCTGTGAGAGTTATTAAAGAGGCATACTTAGGGTGCTATTCATTTATTCTCATTCTCTCTCTCTCTCTCTCTCTCTCTCTCTCTCTCTCTCTCTCTCTCTCTCTCCCTCTCTCTCTCTCTCTCTCTCTGTGTCTCTCTCTTTAAAAATAAGATTTCTATAGTCCTCTTTCTTGATAAACAGTTCTATGTTCTATAGACCTGGTCATCTGGGAATCTACCCTAGTATTTATTTAGTTCAATAGATGAAGTGAATAAGATATCATTGTCTATTTCATCATCATGGTATAGTAAAAATAGAGTCCTGGTTCTGTTGTTTCCTTTCGATTCAATTTAGCATATTTATTCAGTGTCTTCTATATGTTAAGCAATGCACCGAGCTTTAGGGATACAATGACTAACAGGAAAAAGACAGTCCCTACACTCAAGGAGTTTCTGTTCTACTTGTGAGATAGAACTTGTATGTGAATCATTATAAGAGAAGAGAAAGAACACCAACAGAGAAGGCAAGGCTTCACAGAGGAAATGACACCTGAGTCGAACCGTTATCAGAAAATAACATATGTGATAGGTAGAATTAAGGGCATGGGAAAGTGGCTTATGCAAATGCATGAAAGCCAGAGATGAGATACGGTGTTCTGGGAATAGCAGATAGTCTAGTGTGGTTGTTACTAAGAGATTGTGAGGAAGAAGAATGATGCAAAATAAGATGGAAAAAATGGTAGAGAGGACTGAGTGCAACGCTAAGGAGTTTCCATTTGATCCTTCTAGGCCAGTGATCTCTGAAGTGGGTTATGCAAGAGGAGCCCTGGGTGTGTGGGAAGAAAACCTTAGA
This sequence comes from Gymnobelideus leadbeateri, assembly GCA_011680675.1. Taxonomy (NCBI): domain Eukaryota; kingdom Metazoa; phylum Chordata; class Mammalia; order Diprotodontia; family Petauridae; genus Gymnobelideus; species Gymnobelideus leadbeateri. The sequence goes on from WOXC01006433.1 coordinate 452,513, forward strand.
ACTGAGGAGAGCAGCATAACTATTGTCTCTTGAGGCGTGTCTCTGCTATTTTGTTTTACTTGTATGCAGCTCAGGCTGTACTGGACAGTTAGCTAAATACTCTGCTTCCTGGGCATGCAAGAAAGGCACTGGCCTCTGTGCAATTTCTCCTTCCTAAAATTCTTCCCCTAATCACAGCAGTAACACATACCACGGCCCAGGACCCTCCACAAGAAGCACAGGAGTCTAGGCGCGTCCTTACCTTTCTCCTCAACAGGAAAAAAAAGTGAAGACTCCTTAAAGGGACCTTTAAGAGAAGCGGGATTATAGCAGTAGTAGACACTAAAGCAGGAATGAAAAGAGACATTAGTGTCTCTTGTTACTAGTGTAGGACTTGGGGATCAGGTAACCAAGCAAAGGATTCTCTCAGATCAAGATAGCTTGTAAGCAAATGAAAAATGCTCGTCACTACTAGGTAACTACCCAAACATCTTGTCCTCTACTCTACTATTAATTCATTCCTCCTTCCAGACAGTTATATTGCAGGACATAGAAGCTGACTTCTTCAAAGATCATATCCCCATGCCCCACCCCCACACACATATATGAAGGAAGAAGGAAATTTGTTACCTGAAATTTTATTTGCATAATTGGTAGGTTGGATTGAAAAAAAATCTGTTATGACAGGGGCAGTCAAAAATTTACTTCTTCCATTTGGATCTACATATATATGTAGGGATACAACTTTCAACTACAACAGTCATTAAAACTAAATATTAAAATTAAGTGAACTTTGATTAAATTTACTTTGTTAAACCATGATAGTGAAATAGTGGCTGGTCAATGAGTGAAGTCCTTATTAGGATATACAGACTGCTTGACTGGGACTATGTCCATTGGCTATTTCTTTGTTAAAATATTAAAAATAATGAGGTATATTCAGTTATATTGCCCTCACTAAATAACATTAGTAATATGTTCAGGGAAAACAAAATAGTTGTTTTGTATTGTTAATATATTTAATAGTGCTTATTTCATCTTTATCTAATTTTTTTCAATTTCTTTTTATGTCTTGTTTTATAATGTACATAAAATATTAGCCTAAAAGTACATTTGTTTATAAATGCACAGATATACAGGCATACAAACATGCACTGTTTTTCGTGCTTTCCACACTTTCCCTTTCAAAAGAGCTGGCATAAAGATCTTTCTAATGCAAAGGTCTGACTAGCTTCAGAAACCTTCAGATGCTTCATAACAAATCATAAGATTGAGAACAGTAAGAAACCTTATAGATCACCTAATTACAGAATCACAAAGTTTGTGTGTTGGAACAAATCTTTCTAGTCAACTAGTACAACCTATACTCAAGAGAAATCTCCACAACATACCAAATGATTTATGGTCAAAACTATGCTTGAAGACTTCCAATGAAAGGGAATACACCTCAAACCAAGATAGGACATTTCATTTTTGAAACATTCAGATCACTAGAAAGGTTTTCCTAGCATCAAGTTTAAACATTCCTCTTTGAAACTTATACCCAAACAGAATAAGACTCCTTCTTCCACATGACCCCTTCAAATACTTGAATACAGCCCATATGTTCCCCCTCAGGTTTTTCATGTCCAGTCTAAACATTCTGAACCCCTTACACTGATAATGCTTGCAGCATGGACACAAAGCCTTTTATTTTCCTGTTTAACAATTTCTATACACTCTCCACTTTATCAATGTCTTAAGATGATATGAGCATTGATTTCGATCTAGAAAGGAACTCATAGGCTATTAATTCTAACTCCCTCATCTTTAGAGTCCAAGAGCCAGGAAGGCTGCTATTTCCTCAAAGTCATGCATATAATAAGCATTAGAGATGGGTTTGGAACTCGAGTTTTCTGACTCTCTCCAAATCAATATTTTTTTCCTCTCTCCTTATCCAGTGATAATTCTTTGCCTGATAACCATTTAAGCTTAATCAATTTTAAGGCAACTCTATTCCCATCAGCTTTTTTTCCTCATCTTCAGTCCTCTCACCTCAAACTTCTATTTGTTACCCCTTTCTTTGCTTAATTTATTAATTCTTTCTTTTTCTTTTATCTTGTTACCTAATTTTTCACCTATTTTCCCCCTCTCAGTTAAGTAGTTAAATAAAATTCCTTTTCTCCTTACTTTTCAACTTGTTTTTGCTTATTAGGTTTTAAAATTTCATTTTCTGTACCTTTTTCTAAAAACTGTTTTTCCTTCATTTTCTCCATCATCCGACTTCCCTTTCTATTTTTATAAGACTTTTTTCTTTAATTCATGTTTATTCTTTCTTTAGTCTCTATATTCTTCATAGAATTAAAACACCTAAGGTAGCTATTCTGCATCCCCTCTTCTAAAGAGGTTTTATACCATTGAGTGTGTGTGTGTGTGTGTGTGTGTGTGTGTGTGTGTGTGTGTGTGTATCTTCCCAACAACCCACTTTTTTGTTATAGCTTCTCTCTTAGAAATTCCAGTTCTTAGGGGTGGCTAGGTGGCGCAGTGAGTAAGAGTGCCGGCCTCAGAGTTGGGATGACCCGAGATCGAATCTGGCCTCAGAAAATGAGCACCCACACACAAATAATGACTAGCCGTGTAACCTTGAGCAAGTTACTTAACCCCAATTGCTTAAAAAAAAAAAGAAATTCCAGTTCTTACAGGTAAGAGAGAGAATAGAAGTATTGCCCCAAGGTAAGAGTTTTCCTGAGTCTCTGTGCTGTAACATACTACCTTTTGCCCTTCTTATGATAATTATCCCATCTTTAAAATGGAATCTCCTTTTTCAACTCACATTTTCCCATTCTTCTGGATGTCAGTTGCCCCTAGGAACTCTGCTTTCCCTTCTCCTTAGGCATAGTGAGTAGTTTTTCTAAGTACCAAATTCCTTCAGGTTATATTCAATGTAACATCCTTATTTTCCATTGTATCTCTCTGTGCCTATGGGAGCATTTTTTTTTCAGTTGGACCCCTTATCACCATTGAAACAAGTATTCTTTCTTCATTTTTCCCTTTGTCATCTCTCTCATTCTTCAGCAGATGGTCTACTTTCTGAAGGTGACAGGAATTATTTTCCCTTCATTGTTATACTTTGAGTTGATTATGGTATATCACATGCTCCTTTCAATCTTCTTTCTTCTTTATCCCATTTTATATACCATCCTGTAAAGCCAAGCATGAGCAGTCTTTCCAGAGGACTGCTACTGTGATAGCTTTAAGGTTCTGATTATGTAGTATAGTGGACTCTCTATGTATTCATCAGTAAATTAAAACAGAACATTCACAGAAACCAAAGTACAGCATTCACAATATTATAACATAACAACTTATCACTAAAGTGGCCACATAGTTTTCACCAAAGTGGTCACATAGTTTTAAGCAAAAGATATCATTCAGTAAATCCTTAACTCAATCATCCTGACACAAAGTACAAAGGTCAAAGTTCTCCACCCCTAGGCCACAATAAGTCACGATCTTCTCAGTCAGCATCAAAGCACCCAAGGAGAGGTCTTTTTTTATCTTGATTCTAGGCCAGTTCCCAAATCCCATGGTTCCTCTTTTATGGGTCCATCTCCTACCTGAATCTACCCAACTGTCACCTGGGTTCAAAGGTAGGCAGCTCTCAAGTCCTCATTCAGCTCCTCGTCCAGGTCCTGTTCCATATTGAAACTCACAGTGTCCAGTCCACCTCAAGTCCCTTCACAGTTTCTGTTTCTGGGAAGACAAAGCTTAACAGAATCAAAACAACATTCATGCACATTGCCAGCATCATCATCAATTTCACTACCTCCCTGTGAAATCAACACAGACCCATGTACAAGGTCTGAGAACTCAACGCAAATTGTCAGTATGGGCCCAGGCCCTCCTGAATCCCTCCTCCAAGACTTCTATGAACAGACAATAAGAAAATCCCCTTTCAAGGCTTCCAGTAAGGTCCCAGGGCTTCTATACAAAGTATCACAAACAAAAATCAACACAAACAGAACAGACAAACAGAGTGCCTGGCCACCATAAAGTTTCCCTTTTCAGTTCTGCTACCACAAGTGTTCTCTTCTCAGTTCTGCTCTCTCCCAGCTTGGGCTTCTCCTTATACTGTAGTCTTTAGCTCCTCCCCTTCCTGTTGCATCAGCAACAGGGTTCATAAGTTCTGAGATTCACAAATTGTGGGGTTCACAAGTTCTGTTTCTTAACAAAGACTTGATATAATCATGGGCAAGACTTAAAAGAAACTTGAACTGAAACAAGGTGCTAAATAATTAAATAGCTGAAACAAGGTGTTAAGCACTTCTTTTCTTGCCATTACACCTCCCAATTTAAGTCCCTCCCAAAAAAACAAGCAAAAAATTATTGATTTATCCATAGGCAATATAGGCTTTTTTTCCACCATCACTTCTATTTGATTTCTGCTTTTACCAGTGTCGTCTTCTATACTTTTAAAAAGCAATCTCATAATTGTCTCTCTGTTTTTAGTCTGTTGTTATTGTTACTATTATTAACTTTATAAGCATCTTTCATTTTTGTTTCTTTTATGGGTAATTTATTTCATTATCTGTGCTATTTCCTTGCTTGTTCTTTGTCTTTACCTTTCTTCCATTTCTATTAATTCAGATATCTCATTCTTATTGAACATCCATCATTTTTCTTTAATAATTAGGTTCAACTTTACAGGGTGTATCTCTTTAAGTTACAACTTGAGATCCAATGTTCTTTGGAACATATTATTTCATTGACTCCTTCCATTTCTTGCTAATGCAGAATTCTCCTATATCATCTAAAGTTTATTTCCTTTATGTTTCAATGTCTTTGTTCTGAGTGCTAGCAGAGTCTTTTGCTTGTCATTGGAATTATTAAACTTAATCACTTTGTGTCTTGGAGTTTTTAACATAGAGACTTTTTACATTTTCCCCTGAGACTTTTGGTGGATTCTTTTAATTGAAGTTTTGGTTTTGGGTTCAGAATTTCTGGTAATTTCTTTTATTATTTCTTGCAGTATCATGTTCAGGTTTTTGTTCTTTTGGTAAATCTATAGTCCTTAAGTTGTCTCTTCGCATCCTGTTTTTTAGATCAATATGTTTTATTTGTATAGAGATCATGTTTTCTTTTAATGTTATTACTACTTCATTCTCTTCCTTCAGATTGCCTTTTTGTATTTGCATTCCCAACTAATTGTTCTTTCTTTTTTTTTTCCTTGTGTGAAGTTTGCCACTGTGGTACCAAGATTTTCTATTCTACTGATTAGTTCTTCTGTGCAGACCACAGATTCTGTTTTTATGATGCTTGTTTCTCTTTTAAACCATTTGGGAACATTCTCTTCTGGGTCCAAACTCTCTTGGGAATCCACAAGTTCCTCTACCTCATCAGTTGTTGATTCACTTTCATTTGTCTTGCCATATTTATATAGACATCTAGACTTTTGTAGCCAATCTAGAGGTCATATTCCCTTCATATTATTCATATATTTCCTGTTATATTTGCTTTTTCTTGAGGTATTTACCTGAAGTTTTCTTCCACCTAAGACTTTTTATAATTTAGATGTTTATTCCTTTATATTCCTTTGTTTTTCACTCTCTGACTCCTCTTCCTTTGATTGCAACTTGTCTGATACCTATACCACAAAGTTATCTCAGCCTCCTTTTTCACTGCCTTTTGGAGTTTTGGCAGAGACTGGCTAGAAGAAAGAAGCATAACTGAATTCTGTTATAATCTCATAAATATGCATTTGCAGACCTTCCAGTATATGATGGCCAATGAGAGAAAGGATACTGAGTAAGCATGTAAGGGATTAAGGATTAACCCTCTCTGATGTTATTTTAGTGAGTTGTTACCTCATTAGGGTTCTTGGTATCTTAGAGTATAGATAGTTGAAATTATTTTATCTTGCAAACCACTCCTATTTTGGAGACATTTGCAAGGTCAAGAAGATCAGAGAAAGTGTCTAATCTTCCATCTTGTTAGTCACACAATGCATCGTGCTACCTCTCTAATAAAATCTTTGGTCTGTGTCATTGTTACATATTAAATAATAATTCTAATTTTCACAACATTCATACAATTTAGTTAAATAATTCTTAGAGTAGAGTCTTGAATTAGGGGTGAATGAATAAGGGATACAGTTAGTACAATCAGAGCCTACATCACTGATCTGATGCTGAGTAAAGACCTACACATTAGCTTTTGGCTACTTTGTCTAACAGTGAAAATTGAGGCAATAGAATTAACTTTCATAAAAGCAGTGTTATCCTTACAACTATAGCTACTACTGAACTCCGTGATATAAAAATTATGGTATAATATGCTTTAAATAGATCACTTTCAAATTGGTTCAGAGAAACCTGTGTATTTGGTGGGGGGCAGTTCTATAAATTAGTATGCGTCATTCTAATTTTTTCCCTTGTACTTGAGAATGATTCATAGGCAAGACCACATATTTTCAGATTCAAAAACAAAACCTTTTTTTTCTCTCATAGAGAATTCAAAAACTGTAAATTGCAAATATTTTGCTGGTAAAGTGCTCCTTTTTTAGATGCTTATTTGAATATTTTGAAAACTTTGTGAGATATTCCAGAAAATAAAAGTTGTATGTTCACTAGCATTAAGTAAATAGAAATCTTCCCATCATTCACATTTCCCCAGGGTTGAATTTTTCTCCTAATATGATGAAATGCTATACTGTGTCCAATTCTCATCCTATTAATTGGTCTCCTTCCCCAGTAAGATTTGGTCAACTTGTATACTGCTATTGCAGCCTACTTTATTTTAAATAATAATGTGATATTCCCAGGGCCTCATATGCTTTCACAAATGATGGCTGAAAATGTATGTAACATCCCCTTTAATATACCATCCCAAAAATTGCACTCATATTTATAGGTTAGGTTCCCAAGACAGCAACCCCTACCATAGATTCAAGGTGTTTCTGTCTTACCTAAAACTTAGAATTGACTCAAAACAAAATCACTTGCTAAAACAGCATAGTAAAAACAACAATTATAAAACATTCACTGGGATGAGTCTCCCATAAATATACATAATATCCTTTGAAAAAGTAGACACAATTTTTCACACACAGTACACTGGTAGTGAGGTTTATGGATAGGGAGTACCTGTGGCCAAAATACCTTGAACCTGTAGGACCCTGATACTCTGTTTTTCTCATGTTGCTCCCAGTTCAATGAAACCTTGCTGCAGGAAATATTACTTAGCTGATCCCAGTGGACCTGAGTTTGCTTACAATTCAACTCCTAACTGCCAGGAATACTTCTCTCTTGAATACATTTATACCAGATTCTTCCCTGCTTCTGGGGTCAACCTTCTCATAGCAGTCTCCCAAGACCATCTCTTTTCCCTGCTAAAAGAAATATCTACTGCTATGTTAATAGTTTTGATACAAGTGGCATTGTGGTGGTAAGGAGGCAAAAGGAGAGAGAGATTTCCCTAGTGCCCTTGGAAGAGGCTCTAGGGAAGGGACAAAGAAAATCTCCCTCTCAAGATCTAGGTAATTCTTCCCTAATTAGCTCTCCCCCAGATTTGCCAGAAGTCACATCCATAGTCATATAAAAGTATCCAAAAAAGATCAATCCAAGCTGTCAAGATCAAAGGTAGACTCAGATTATCCCAAAGTTAAAAGATACCTATGTGGATTAAATCCAACTTCTTTGCTTATGGTGCCTGAAACCCTGGAGTCAGCCCAGTTTTGAACCTATAGGAGACCTCTAAAAATAAGGCAGTACAATTTGGCTAAAGGTTGAAAAAGAACTGGCCATGGTACATATGGGTGTGAGCAAGGTGGGTATTAAGAAAGTAAATCCAAGCATGGGCAGCTTTCCAGACAATTGCTGCTGTGAACAGCTCCAAGATTCTGATTACACAGTATAGAGAACACTCTATTTATTCAGTAACAAATTGACAAAATATTCACAGAAATTAAACTACTGTATTCACAATGTTATGACATAACAACTTGTCAATAAAATGGCCACATAGTTTTCACCAAAGTGGCCACATAATTTTAAACTAAGTATATTCATTTAGGAACTCAATCATTTAGAAAGTCCTTAATTAAATTATCCTTAAGGAGTCTTGTCTCCTTAATTGACACAAAGTACAAAGGTCAAGGTTCTCCACCCCTAGGTCACATAGTTTATCTCTTCAGTCAAAATGTCCTCTTTCTTCTTAGTTGGAGAAGTACTTAACTCAATCATCTAAATGTATAGGTCATAGTTTTATACTCCTAGGCCACAGCAAATCATGATCTTCTCAGTTTGCATTAAATACCCAAGGAGAGGTCTTTTCATTTTGATTCAAGGCAGGCTCTCAGATTCCATGATTCTTTTTCCATGGTCCTAGCTCTTCCCTGAATCTATCCAACTATCATCAGAATTCAAAAGCAGACAGCTCTCAGCTCCTTGTCTAGCTCCTTGTGGAGTTCCTGTTCCATACTGAAGCTCACAGTGTCTAGTCCACCTCAAGTCCTTCACAGTTTCTGTTCCTGGGAAGACAAAGCTTAACAAAGCCACAATAATATTAATGCACATTCAAGATGGTGGCATAGAAGCAGGAAAACCCCATGTGCTTCCCCCATAACCACCTGAACTACCTATAAAAATGACTCTAAACAAACTTTAGAGCTACAGAACCCATGAAGTGACAGAGAGAAACAAATCTCCCCCTGAAGGCAGCCTGGAAGGCTGGCAGAAAGGGTTCATCCCAGCACACTAGGAGCAGAGCCCAGCCCCTCATGAGCCTGAGGTTTTAGCCTCAGGGCAGCCACAACCAGCTGTGGATGAAGGTACTTTGGGAGAGTGGATCACCAATAGCTATGGTGGTTTCCAGAATTATCAACCCATAAATGCCAAAGACAAAGTGAGAGGTCAGTGTGGACTTTGGGAACAGGTAGTCTGGTAGTGCAGTCTGGCCTCTGTCCCCAGAGGGAGAAGCAACTAAGACACAGTAGCCAAGTAGTCACTGCTGCATGGCTGCTTCAGAGCTCCTGGCCTGCAGATTGTAGGGGGAATAAGCAACCATTCCAAGGGGGTAATCTCTCTTGCTTTAACCTGCTTGGTTCTGGATTACTGTCTATTGTGGAGGTCCTGGGGTGTGTGACCAGTGTGCCAGAGCCAGAGGAAGCTTCTGAGAGGGGACCCAACTAATAGCTCCATCAGCTGAGAAAACCCCAGCAATTTGGAACAAAGCTCTCCTCTCCAGGAAGCAGAGTTCTACCGTGGGAAAAAGCTCAAAAGTCGAGTAATTGAGTGGCAGCATGAGCAAGCAAAGGAAACAAATCATGCATAGCAACCCAACTTGAGATTCCTATTTTGGGGACAAAAAGGATCAAAGCATGGAACAGGAGGAAGACAAAGTCACAACTGCTGTACGAAAAGCTTCCAAGAAAAATATGAACTGGTTACAGGCCATAGAGGATCTTAAGAAGGATTTTGCAAACCAAGTAAGAGAAGTAGAGGGAAAATTGGGAAGAGAAATGAGGATGATGCAAGAAAATCATGAAAGGAGAGTAAACAACCTGACTGAAGAAAATAACACCTTAAAAAATAGACTAACTCAAATGGCAAAAGAGCGTCAAAAAGCCAATGAGGAAAAGAATGCCTTAAAAAGCCAAATTCGTCAGATGGAAAAAGAATCTCAAAAGCTCCCTGAAGAGAATCATTCCTTCAGAATTAGATTGGAGCAAATGGAAGCTAGTGACTTTGTGAGAAATCAAGATACTAATAAACAGATCCAAGCAAATGAAAAAATAGAAGGCAATGTGAAATATCTCATTGGAGAAACCACTGACCTGGAAAATAGATCCAGTAGAGATAAATTAAAAATTATTGGACTATCTGAAAGCCATGATCACAAAAAAACCTAGAAATCATCCTTTAAGAAATTCTCAAGGAAAATTGCCCTGAAGTTTTAGAACCAGAGAGCAAAATATAGGTTGAAAGAATTCACCAATTACCTCTTGAAAAAGATCCCAAGGGGGGTGGAGCCAAGATGGTGGAGTAGAAAGAGCACTTCCAAGGTGTTCTCTGCCACACCACTTCCAAACCATGTAAAAGGTGGACTCTGAACAACTTCTGGAGCTCCAGCAGCCACAGAGCAACATGGAGAAGTTAACCTTCCACTGACGACAGCCCAGCAGCCCTGCAGGGAGTGACCAGCACAGCACTCTGGGAGCAGACAGTGCAGTGCAAGCAACCAGCGCAGTGCTCTGGGGGCCCAGCCCAGGCCCAAATGAGCTGCAGTTTTAGCCCCAGGGCGACCCGGCCAGCAGCTGGCTGGAGGGACCCCAGAATACCAGCAGCTGTGGCGATTCCAGAATCATCAACACATATATGCCTAGGACAAAGTGAGAGGTTAGTGCCCTATGAACTTTGGGACCAGTATTTGGGGAATGCATTGGCTTCTTACCCTGGGGGCAAGAAGCGGCTGAGGAGACACAGCACAGAGGCAATTTTGCAGCTTCAGTGGCAGCTTCAGCTCCTGGCCTGCAAATTGTAGGGAGATCCAGCGATCAGTCTTGGGGGGTAATCGCTCTTGCTTTAACCTTTCTGGATCTGAATTGTGGTCTGGGGTGGGTATCCAGCTTGCCAGAGCCTGTGGAGGCTTCACAGAGGCCACCCAACTAATACTTCTGGAAGCTGTGAAGACCCCAACGTTTGGGACAAAAGCTCCCCTGTCTGGTGGCAGAGTCCTACTGTGGCAACAAGCCCAAAAGTCAAGTAATTAAGTGGCAATATGCCTAGGCAAGGGAAACAAAATAAAGAGAAAAATGCAACATTAGAGTCCTATTTTGAGGCAAAGAGGATCAAAGCATGGAACAGGAGGAGGACTGTGAGGTCAGAAGTCCTGCACCAAAAGCCTCAAATGAAAATATGAGCTGGTTACAAGCCAAAGAGGACCTTAAGAAGCAGATAAGAGAAGTGGAGGAAAAATTGGGAAGAGAAATGAGAAGGATGCAGGAAAAGTATGAAATGAGAGTCAACAGACTCACTAAGGAAAATAACATGTTAAAAAATAGACTAACTCAAATGGCAAAGGAGCCTCAAAAGGGCAATGAGGAGAAGAATGCCTTAAAAAGCCAAATTTGCCAGATGGAAAAAGAATCTCAAAAGCTCACTGTGGAGATTCATTCCTTCAGAGTTAGACTGGAGCAAATGGAAGCTAGTGACTTTATGAGAAATCAAGATGTTGTTAAACAGATCCAAACAAATGAAAGAATAGAAGGCAATGTGAAATATCTCATGGGAAAAACCACTGACCTGGAAAATAGATCCTGGAGAGATAATCTAAAAATTATTGGACTACCTGAAAACCATGATCAAAGAAAGAATCTAGAAATCATCCTTCAATAAATTCTCAAGAAAAATTGCCCTGATGTTTTAGACCCAGAGGGTGAAATAGAGGTTGAGAGAATCCACCGATCACCTCCTGAAAAGGATCCCAAAAAGAAAACTCCTAGGAATATTATAGCCAGGTTCCAGAATTCCCAGATCAAAGAGAAAATACTCCAAGCAGCCAGGAAGAAACAATTTCAATATTGTGGAAACACAATCAGAATAGCCCAGGACCTGGCAGCTTCTACACTGAGGAATTGAAGGGCATGGAATATGATATTCCAGAGGTCAAAAGAGTTGGGATTAAAACCAAGAATCACCTACCCAGCAAAACTGAGTATCTTCTTTCAGGGGAAAATATGGTCATTCAGTTGTATAGAGGATTCTCAAGCATTCTTGAGGAAAAAACCAGAGTTGAATAGAAAATTTGACATTCAGACACAAGAAGCAAGAGATGCCTGAGAAGGTAATCAGGGAAAAGAAATCAAAAGGAACTTACCAAAGTTGAACTATTTACATTCCTATATGGGAAAACAGTAACAATGACTGATGAAACCTTCTCATTATGAAAATAATTGAAGAAGGGTATATGGGCATATGAATACATATGTGAATGTGTATATATAAGTTTACAGGTATACCTGGATAGATGGCACAGGTCGAATTTGGTGGGAAGGGAAGATTCTTAAGGGGTGAATTTAAGAGGTGAGAGAGGAATGTGGCAAGAGGAGATGGGGAGAGACAGGGTAGGATAAACTATCTCTTGTAGAAAAGGCAAGGGGAAGTGGTTGCAGGGAAGGGGAAGAATAGGAAGGCAAAAAGGCAAAATTATATTCTCATTGAATTTAATTCAGGGAGAGAATGACATACATACTAAATGGGATATCTCACCCTGCAGGAGAGTAGTGGGAAGGGGGATGAGAGAGGGATGATGGAGGATATACTATTATTAATACTATTTTGCAGATAATACTATTTTGGAGATAATACTATTTTGGAGATAATACTATTTTGCATGTAGTCAGGAGATAAGATGTGCAGGCATTGGGGCACAGAGATTCACCTTGCCCTAATGGTAAAGTTGAAGGGGGTATGGGAGAAAATATGGGAGAGAGCAGATTGGATGAGAGGATATCCTGTGGGACTGCTAATCTGGGGTGGTGGGCAGGGGCAAAATGGGAGAAAATTTGTAACTCAAAATCTGGCAGAAATGAATGATGTAAACCAGAAGTTAATAAAGCATTTGTTAAAAAAGAAAGAAAGAAAAAAAAAACATCCCCAAAAGAAAACTCCTAAGAATATTATAGCCAGGTTCCAGAGTTCCCAGATCAAGGAGAGAATATTACAAGCAGCCAGGAAGAAACAGTTTGAATATTGTGGAAACACAATCAGGATAACACAGGACCTGGCAACTGCTACATTGAGGGATCAAAGGGCTTGGAATATGATATTCTGGAAGTCAAAGGAGCTGGGATTAAAACCAAGGATCACCTACCCAGCAAAACTGAGTATCTTCTTTCAGGGGAAAATATGGTCATCCAATGGAATAGAGGACTTCCAAGCACTCTTGATGAAAAAACCAGAGTTGAACAGCAAATTTGACATTCAGATACAAGAAGCCAGAGAAGCATGAGAAGGAAAACAGGGAAAAGAAATCATAAGAAACTTATCAGTGTTGAACTATTTATATTCCTATATGGGAAAACAATAATTGTAACTTATAAAACTTTTCTCAGTATAAGAATAGTTGAAGGGAATATAATTGTGTGTGTATATGTCTATATATGTATATATGTCTATATATGTATACATACATATATGTCTATATATGTATACATACATATATAGATGTATACATACATATATATGTCTATACATATGTATACATACATATATATGTCTATACATATGTATACATACATACATATGTCTATATAGGAGGGTATATGGGCATATGAATACATATATGAGTTTGTGTATATATATATATATATATACACACACATATATATATATATATATGTACAGGTATACATAGACAGAGGGCACAGGACCAATTGAATAGAAAGGGATGATACTTAAAAGGTGAAATTGAGAGGTGAGAGAAATATAATGAGAGGAGATGGGGAGAGACAGAATGGGGTAAATTATCTTATATAAAAGAAGCAAGGGAAAACTGTTACAATGGAGGGGAAGAACAGGAAGGCAGAAGGGAATGAGTCAATCTTACTCTCATTGAATTTGGCTTAGGGAGGGAATGGCATATACACTTAATATGGTATCTTGCCGTATAGGAGAGCAGGAGGGAACGGTATGAGAGGTGGGAGGGTGAAGGCAGGTTGGGGGGGGAAGAAAAGCTAGAAGCACACGCTTTTGAAAAGGGACAGGGTCAATGTACAGAATAGAACAAATGGGGGGGGTGGGATAGGATGGAGGGAAATATAGTCAGTCTTTCACAATATATCCACTATGGGAATATTTTGTGTAGCTACACATGTACAACCTATATGGAATTGCTTATCTTCCTAGTAAGGGTGGGTGATGAGGGTGGAAGGGAAATAATATGGAATTCAATGTTTTAAAATCAGATGTTTAAAAAATATATTACTTTTTTCGTACAACTGGGAAATAAGATAAACAGGCATTGGAGTTTAGAGATCCATCTTAATCTTCTGGAAAGTTGAATGGGGATGGGAGAGGATATAGGAGAGAGAAGATTGGGGAAGGGGGCATAGTGGGATTGCTGGTAGGTAGGGAAAGGATGGGGAGAAAATTTGTTACTCAAAATCTTGTGGAAATGAATGATGTAAACTAAAAATAAACATAAAATTCTGTTTAAAAAAACATTCATAAACATTGTCAGCATCCTCATCAATTCACTTTCTGCCTGCAAAATCAATATAGACCCAACAACAAGATCTGAGGAATCAACACAAATAATCAGTATAGTCCCAGGACCTCTGAAAATGTCAGTAAGACCCTCCTCCAGGATTTCTGTAAACATATAACCAGAAAATCCTCTTTTAGGGCTTCCAGTAAGGTCCCAGGGCTTCTATACAAAGTGTCACAAACAAACATCAACACAGACAGACCAAACAGTGTGCTGGGGTACCTCAAGTTTTCTCCTACACCACAAGAGCTCCCTTCTCAGTTCTTCTCAGTTCTCAGTTCTTCTCTCTTTTCAGTTCTGCCACCACAAGTTCTGTTCTCAATTCTTCTCTCTCCAGCCTGGGCCTCTCTTTGTATGTGGTCATTAACTTCTCTTTCCTGTTGCATCAGCAGCGGGAGTTCACAAGTTCTAGGGTTCACAAGTTGTGGGATTCACAAGTTCTGGATCTTAATACAATCATGAATTGAAACAAGGTGTTTACTTCTGTGTTAATTAAATAGCTGAAACAAGATGCTAACTACTTTTTTGCTTGCCATTACAGTATGAGAGGTCAATCTTAGTTGCTAGGCTAAAGTCTTAAAGTCTCCTCCATGGTGATACTCTAAGAAATATTGTTATTGCCACAGAAGAAGTAAAACAGGCAATTCTACCACTACTGTCTGTTTCCAAGGATTTTTAGGGGAAAATGAAAATAATCTTTATGTTTTAAAATGTTTATAGCACTTCTTTTTGTGGTGACAAAGTACTGGAAGTTACAGTGATGCCCTTCAGTTGAGGAATGGCTGAACAAGTGTGGTATATGATTGTGATGAAATACTACTGTGCTAAAAGAAATGATGAGCTTGATAATCTTAGAAAAACATGGAAAGCCTTGAATGAAGTGATGAAGAGCACAATGAGCAGAACCAAAAAAATGTCGTATATAGTAACAACAATGTTGTTTTAAAAAGGACTTTGAGTAACTAAGCCATTTTGCCTGTTATAAATACCATATTAACTATAAAGGACATATGAAGAAAGATGCTATCTGCATCTATCTGCAGAGAAAGAACCGACAAATAGTAATATGTATAGAATAAATTTACATATATACATAATATATTTATACACATATACATATATGTGTTTAATGGTAGCCATACTTAGGATTGGGGGAGGGGGGGCTGGTTGCAAGAGAAAAAAAGGAAAAAAAGAGAAATAAACATGATAACTTTATTACATATTTAAAAGGAATAACTAGATGTACATAATAGATTTGCAATTTCATGTCAAGTCTCTCATCATTATACTATATTATGCAAATGCTTATTTTATTCCATAAATTAAAAAAAAGAAAAAAGAAAGTATGATTTGAATCTAATGAACATTAAGACTCAACTTTGAAATTAAAAGACAGAAAAGAAAATCTCTGATTTCAAGGAACTTGCATTCTACTGGAGTAGGTTACAAAATCTGCACACTCAATAGATTTCATGAGGTGCAAATAAGATCCTTCAAGGAATCTGGAGGAAACTTTGAGGTGTTTGGAAAACTAAAGACAAAAGATGGGTTCCAAATAGAACAAAAGAATACCAGGTCTGTTGGGTCTAAAGATTAAAAAACAGCAAAATATGGGGCGGCTAGGTGGCGCAGTGAATAGAGCGCCGGCCCTGGAATCAGAAGGACCTGAGTTCGGAGCCCGGCCTCAGACACTTAATCCACACAAACAAAAAACCTAGCCGTGTAACCTTGGGCAAGTTACTTAACCCCAATTGCCCTAAAGGGGCGGCTAGGTGGAGCAGTGAGTAAGAGCGCGGCCTCGGAGTTGGGATGACCCAAGATCAGATCCGGCCTCAGAAAATGAGCACCCACACATAAATAATGACTAGCCGTGTAACCTTGAGCAAGTTACTTAACCCCAATTGCTTAAAAAAAAAAAAAACAGCAAAATATTATTGGAGTAGAAAGTTGTGACAAACAGATCAGTTTCAGATAGATGGGCTAAGAGGCTGGAAAGCCTGCTTAAGGAAAATTAAGCCTTTTAAAGAACCCTGATTTCACTGGTATAAAGCTCTCCTGTATCTTCTTGAGTTGCTTCAGCCCATAAAAATTCATCACTCCCAGCCATTCTTCTGGTGATGAACATCTCTGAATTTAGCTGGGCAGGTCCCTTGATGGTCATCATACTGCCTATCCCTGATCTGATTCCTTAGCCTTCCAATGTGATAGATAGAACCTATCTACTGGAGTTTGTACTCCACTTGCATAGACTTTGTGGTGGTGTATACAAATCATTTTGTGAATATTAAACTTTCTATAGATCTGTAAACTTTAAAATACAGTACAAAAATATATTATTATCATAACTCACATTTTTTCAATTCATCATGACTTACAAAGCACTTACTTCATAACAGTCCTGAGCAGTACATAATTCAAGTATCATTATCACCATTTAGTAGACTAAGACACTGAGGCCTAGAAAGATTAAGTGATTTTTTCCCAAGGCTACTCAGCTACTAAATTCCTGAGCTGGGACTCAAACCCAGTCTCTTGACTAAAGTACTATTTGCTTTGCACATTGCCTTGAGATATAGCCAATGTACAGCTATCTTCTGAGAATGTTCGTGAAAAATATTGAATTTATTTGCCTCTAAAAATGATATCCTTTTATTTTTTGCATTATAAATCAGAAAGTCCTCTACAAACATAAATTAATAACCTTATCAAATTTATCCTGACATTTTTGTGACTGTCTTCTGTCTTTTGTCATTTGCCATTTGCAATACACATTTGCTATAAGAAACATAACATATATTTAAAAGGAATAGCTAGTTGTACATAATAGATTTGTAATTTCTTGTGCAAGTCTCTTTATTATACTGTGTTATGGAAATGCTTATTTTATTCCATAAATTAAAAAAAACAAATTGAGAAAAGAAAAAATAAAGCAGGAATTGAATCCAATGAACATTGTCTACTATGAAATTAAAAGACAGAAAAGAAAATCTCTGATTTCAGGAACTTACATTCTACTGGGATGGGATACAAAATGATATCACACCACATTATATCACATATAGAGATAATGAGGTGGTACATTGGATAAGAGCACTGGACCTAGTGTTGGGAGGAAATTCTTGCCTCAGATACTTACTAGCTATGTGATGCTAGGCAGGTCACTTAACCTTAGCCTCAGTTTCCTCAGCTATAAAACTGGGGACAATAAAGCTGCCTACCTCACATGAAATCTTGTATTTGTCTCTGTAAGTGATACAATATGATGTGATACCATGCCATGTCATGTTGTGTTATTTTATGCTAGGTTATGGTGTTGTGCTACATTGTGCTATACTATGTTTATCATAGCAAATGTATATTGCAAATGGTGAATAAAAAAATAGAAAAGTCATGAAAATGTTGTCAGGATAAATTTGATCATTTGTGAGGGTTAAATGAGTTGAAATATGTATGTGTGTGTGTATATATATATATGTGTGTGTGTGTGTGTGTGTGTGTGTGTGTGTGTGTACATAATGCTTTGCAAAAATTAAAGCACTCTTAAATGATTAAAGTTATTACTATTATTAATCTTTTACATGTACATTTCAGTTGCTGAAGGAAGATAGAGGGATATGGGGCACTGAGTTTAGGAGGGAATAAAAGAAAGTTTTAATTCAGCACTTGAGTTCTATTTTTCCCTTAGAAAGGTAAAAATCTTGGTAGTATATGGTTGTGCTCCTTTTATTAGATTTTTCACTTAATTCAATTAATTTTTATAATTTTTCTTTTTTATGTATCTACTTTTCTTCATATTTTTCTTCTCTTGTATAGTTCTTCACACTCTTCTACCCTTTACAAGCCATGTGGAGAACCATTTGGGAAACTTTCTTGTTTGAATGCACATTGAAGCTCTAGCAAGGGCAATGCTTACCAGACCCCCCTTTCCCACCTCCATCTTTTTACCCCATCATCAATATCATCCTCTTTGATATTATACTAATAGGTAAATTTATAATCACAAAACAGACAAGAATCTGCAAAACACATGTAAAACAAAGGACAATTTGTTTGCTTCAGTTTAAAAAAATGAATTGTGATACAGCTATTTGAAAGGGGAGAAGTTGAGATTTTAAATTATTCAACACAACTCATAATTGTATTTTTCTTTGTAGTATGACTGTGGAATGTACTAAATGTATTTCTAATGCATTGTCATCTATATCATTTTATCCTGAAACATAGGGATAATGAAATTGTCTGAAGGGAAATAAATTGTAGGAGTCAAAAGCTTTAGTTGAAATTGCTGCATTACCCCTACCCTCAACTCTTTCACTGGCCAGCCATTGTTTTTCTGAAACAAATTGCCTGTTACTCATTTTCCCCACCTACACTTTTTCTGTTTTCTTTATTCTCAGCAATCACATTTTTGAAATGTTTCTGGACTCTTCGTACTCTCTGACATCCTCTACACCAGAAATAATCTCATACCTAAAGACCTCCAAAGACATAATAATGTTGATTATTGTTAATATCTTTTGTGTTCAGATCTCTTGCTTCTCTATGATTTTTCTCATCTCTTCCCTAAGCCTCAGTGTTATTGGCTTTGAGTATTTAGACTGAGAATCCACAGAATATGAATAAGGGTCAGTTCTATATTGTCTTCTATTACCATTATTATATCACCTCCTGATTATGCTAATGATAGGATAGGCTTATATTGATTTAGTGAATTATGTCTTATAAAGGGATATATATCTATGTGTTTATAAATACAGATAGAGAAATAGACAGACTGACAGATAGATAGATAGATAGATAGATAGATAGATAGATAGATAAATGGATGTATGGATAGATAGATGGATATAAATATATATGGTATCCCAAAAATCTTCATGCTATTGTAAGGTATAAAAACTTAAAATTGCAGTAAGATTTTTCAGCACACTATATAATACCTATATAAATACTAATTATAAATATACATATTATGACATAAGGTAAAGATATTTTACATGGCTATTCTATTTGTCTATGTATGTCCGTATTCTGTATACCTATAAAATGGATTCTCTCATCTTATAATTTTATTATAATACAATTAAGCTTTAATAACTTAAATTTGCACAGTGTGTATGCAGACACATGTGATTTATATAGCACTTCAATATTTGCAAAGTACTTTACAGATATTGTCTCATTTAATCCCCACACAATCCTGGGTAGTAGGTTCTATTATCTTCATTTTATAGATGAGGAAATTGAGTGGTTACATGACTTACACAAGGTCATACAGCTAAACAGTATCTGAGGATGGATTGTAACTCAGGTCCTCTTGATTCCAGATCCAGTACTCTACCTTTACCCCTACATATAGATTACATATGTATGTGTATGGACCCATATACACACATATACAATATAATATTTGAGTGTACATATATATGTGCTTATGTGTATGTATATATGCTTATATGAAGGCATTCAAACATGAACACAAGTATTATTGCTCCCAGTGAGAGACCTATAGAGGCATTGTGGAAACATGTCATGACCTGGAGACAGTTTCAAATCAATGCTAAGATACCCTCTATCTGGTTGATCATGGACAACTAATTTAACTGGAAATTTTCTTCATTTGTAATACTTCTATTTCCCTAATAGTTATACTACCTGCCTCAAAGCATTATTAAGGAAACATTTAACACTATAGAAGAATGATATGATTTTCAGATAAAGGGAAAAAGACTCAGAAAGAAAAAATGACTTCTCTGAAATCCTACATCTCCTCAGTCACTCTGCCAAATCATATCTTCTAGGTCATAGTTCAATGCTGTGCTCTTTCTACTATATAATGCTACCCATTATATCTATACATCAGATTATACTTCCTAAGTCTTATTCTTGGTATATATTGCTTCTCTTTAAAATTTAACCAAGTTTTGACATTTTCATTTTTCTTAATGCTACATGTGGATTCAGCTTTTTAAAATTTTCTTTATTATGTTTTTTGATGGCTTTTGTTTTTATATAATGTTGATTTCTAGATATGTCTCCCCTACTGATCAAATGCATCCTCCCTAACAAAAATTAAGCAAAGCCACCCAGCAGAGAAGTGATATGGACAGTATCTGCAATATACTTCTTTCACAGCCTCTCAGCTCACTACTCATGGCAAGAAGTGCTTTTCTTTACCTGCTAGGGATAGGAAGAGAGCAACAGTCCCTTACAGTTCAGTTTTGTTTTGAGCTTACCTTTACATTATAGAAGTCACTATATTAGGTTGCTTTAAATAGTCATCCTTTAGAAGTTAGATTTTTGAAAATAATGTAATTAAATGGGTAGAATATAAGTTTCCTTAGGGCGAGAACTGTTTTGTTTTTTGGGGTTGTTTTTCATTTTTTCCCTTGTATTTCCAGTAGTGCTGGCCCATAATATCCACTTAACAATTATTGTTAGGTTGGATTGGGTTGAATCAGTGAGAAGGTCTGATTGGTTAGATTGCTATTCCTTTTAACTCTACTCTAGGGTCTAGTCCTCCGCTTTACAG
Source organism: Gymnobelideus leadbeateri (assembly GCA_011680675.1). NCBI lineage: Eukaryota > Metazoa > Chordata > Mammalia > Diprotodontia > Petauridae > Gymnobelideus > Gymnobelideus leadbeateri. The sequence goes on from WOXC01006433.1 coordinate 473,268, forward strand.
GTACAGAAATTTGATTTTATCCATTTGTCTTAGACTAACAAGATCCTAAGTAAATTTATTCATTCTAACATATCAGAGACAGGGTTAAAAAATAAAAATGTTTGTTTTTAATTTTCATGAGAATAAATGAACCCAAAAAGCATATATTAAGCTCTTACTGTTTACAAAGCCCTGTGTTAAGTGATGGGATGCAAATACAAAAGCAAGACCATCCCCACTCTTGAAAAGACCACATTCTAATGAGACAACACATACAAGAGGTTTCAGTACAAACCCAATGTTCCTTAGAATTCAATAGCAAAGCAGATAGTGCATATTTTAATATTAATTAATTCAGTTTATTCATTCGTTCATTCAATGCATATGCATTTATGATGCCTACCCATTTGACAGACTTTGGGGGAAAGGGATAATTTTTTTTTTCTGCCTTGAGTAGCTGTAGCTGTTGAGGAGGCTGGGTTTGAAGGATCTCCAGAGGCATCGGTCCATTTATATCTCCACAAGTGTTAATTCTCTGGATATTGATCAGCAGGCTGAGATGAAATCTGAGTCAGTGGGTTGTGAATGTTGATCTTTAATAAATATAACAGTATACTTGCCAAGCAGACCAGAAAACTTGTACTGACTTTACAGCAGTCCCTCCCTAGTAAAGATACTTTTTAGGAAACCAAATATTAGTCACTTGGTTGAATGTATTACTACTAATACAAAATAATACTACTGATACTACTAACTCACATTTAAATATCACTTTAAGATTTGTAAAGCACTCTCCTCACAACAACAATTTGAGATAGTTAATTTAAATTTTACAGTAAAAGTGATATACAGAGTCTTAGAGGAGAAGTAAGATGACATAATGGAAAGATGCTGAACTTGACATGTCTAATTCTAAGAGCAGAATTTTTGACTCTATGGAATATAATTCAAGCAAAGGAAGTTGGCTAATCATAGTGATTTGATGGTGGTGATAAAAATAATAATAATAACACATAACATTTCAAGGTCCCCAGTTCACTTTAAATATGTTATCTTGTTTGAGCCTTACATATAACCCTGTGAGGTAGGTGTTATCATTATTATTTTAAAGGTGAGTAACCTGAGGCTGGGAAATGTTAAGTGACTTACCCTTAACCATAGGGGTAGTAAGTATCTGAGGCATGATTTAAACAGAAGTCTTTCTGACTCCATGTCCAACACAATGCAATACCCATAGCAGCTGCTATAAATATGCATATGTATTCCCAGGGTAGATTTGTAAAATATAATAAACTCTCTTCCTCAAAAGCAAAACCAAAATATTTATTTGGAACATCCTATTAGGATACTAGAAGGTAAGAGTTAACAAGGTACTCATCACTAATCCTGGGAGTGCTAACATCCCAAGCATTCTTTCTGTCAGGCCTCCCCACAAGCAAGTTCCCTTAGACAAATTCCTCCCTTGGCTCCCTGCTCTGCTTCTCCTACTTTGTTTCAGTCTCACTCTCTGCTCCATTGGTCAAGCTCCTCCCACACACTGGGCTCCAAGTGGGCCAGAATTCAGAGTAGGTCACAAAGGCCTGTTAAGGATCAGGGAAGATCTTCCTATTCCATTAACATTACACACTCTTACCCATGGAGACACCTAGCTACCTCTGTATCATCATTAAACTATATTTGCCTTGAAGATAATACTTTTCTTTTAATACCTCCCAAGAAGAAGTTAGTGTCTTCCCTGTCTTTTGTTGGAGACATACTTGGAGCTACAGACTTAGAATAGGAAAGGATAGTAAAGATTTGCCCAACCCCCAATTTTTACTGATTGTGTAATTGAGTGCAAAAGAGGTTGCAGCTTGTTCAGTTCTGTATGTCTAGCAAGTGGTGGATTTGAGGTTTAATCCCATGTCTTCGGTCTCCACATCTGCTACTCCTTCCACTGTACTGCCATTATGCAATCCTCATGGATAGGCTCTATGTGGTACAGTGCATGCAGTACTGACCCTAGAACAGACCTGCACAACCTGTGGTCTACCAAAGGATTTTGGGCAGCCTGTGAAAAATGTAGAGGAAAACATCTTTTGTATGTAGAGGAAATCCTTTGGTGGCCACAGGTTGTGCAGGCCTGCCCTAGAGTGAGGAACATGAGTTCAAATACTATTTCAGACACTTTCTAGCTCTGGGACCCAAGGCAAGGCACTTAAGCTCTCCCAGCCTCCATTTCCTGATCTGTGAAATGAGGGTCATAATAACACCTACCCCTTAGGGTTATTGTGAAGATCAAATGAGAAACTTATAAAGCACTTAGCACAGTTCTTGGCATATGGTAGGGCATTAAAATATTTCTTTCCTTCTACCTTACCAATCCTTCTTTTAGTTGTAATTACTGGCATTTTTATTTTAATATAATGTTAAAATTCACAATTCTTTTTTTTTGCTTATGTTACTTTGAATGGCTTTCTCTTTGACTTCTTCTAGAAAAGCACTTTAATCTCATCAGGAAAGTATCTCTAAATCATGGTGTAAATGTGTTACTTTCAGGAGGTTTTCTGGTTATAACTCATTCCATCAGTGGTGTGCGGGTTCTTAATAGGCTTCAATCCCAGAGGGTGGCCCATCTAGAATTGAATGTCTTGTCCTTTATCTGACCTTTGCCTGAATCATCTATTGCCCTAGATCTTGAGGTCTTCAGGGAGCCTGTAGCCTTTGCTCATCTCCCCCAATTGGTTTAACACCTCATTATGGAAAATATATGGTTTGCCTAAGCAAAACTGAACTTAAATAAGAAAAGGATTGACTAAAGAAAATAATGATATTTTTATGCAGCATGCAATTTCTGTTTTCTTATATACATCCATATTTTGTAGAACTATCAAAAAGGATTCTTTCTCTCATTATCCTCTAATTTTATTTTTCAAAAACATGAAGCTATGAATAATGGAAATAATTTCTTTGCTCACATAAAAATGCAGAATAACTTAATCAAAAGTTCCTAGTAATAATCAAGGAAGCATAAAAAAAAAAACTTTGAAAGAGTGCATACACTGTGACAGGATTTTTAGGAGATTTCTAAACCATTAAAAGTTTCTTCACATGCTATTTAGTGATGATATCAAATCATTTTTTCACTTAGGAACGCCAAGCCAGTCCTTGGTCACATTCACTTTGCAATATTTAGTAGTCCTATCAATCATTGTGACCATGGCCCCAGGGTAGTTTTAGAGGAACACTATAACAATAGTTTATAATACTACATTACTATTGGATGCTGAATTCTGAGTAGATTATCTTTCAAAATAGGATTGAATGGAGCAATAAGTTCAATCAGTAGGAGCTTTATTAATGATATGCTCAATTTCAAATACAGAATATAATATATAATCTTCAAACAGTTTTAACACCATTTCCCATACCCTACCTTTGCCCTAGACCAGTACAAAAAGGAAACAACTTTTCCCCCATATACATGCCAAGGGCACTCAAGGATGAATAAAAGGAAGACTACAAACAGAAGAAAAATAGAAAAGATTTGCAAAAAGTATAAAAAAAAACACCTCTGTCAAGGATGGTAGAATCACCTTACTTTGAACCTGATATCACTATAAATACTAGAGGAAAGGTGATAGAGAACATCAATAATTACCAACTTATTTGCCTACTTTCTCCTTAATGAGGACATTAGTGAAGAACAAGCAGATGATATACAACAACAGACTATTTCAAAATTAGCTAAAATATATAAAGAATATAAACTGACTTTTTGTTTGTTGATTATGGGGGGGACATCTATTTGGTAGAATCAAATGCTACCTTACAGATTTTTTTTTCAACAACCTGCCTCTCATCCATATATTTAGATTTCTTGGGAGATGTAACACTAGAATTAACCCTGTTCAGAACATGACCTTCAGAAAATAATATCTGCTGAGGCAAAATACATTGAAATATATGCCCTCCAAAGATAATTTCTAGTAAGATGGAGTAGAACCAGGATAGCATCAAGGTAAAAATGAGTATTACCTGTGGATACGATGGTCCCACAGATGCTCTTCTTTACAACTGATAGTGTGTTGATAGGACAAAGTTCCAGGAAAGTCCAGAAACTGTTGAAAGAGATCTATGCCTACTCAAAGGAGTTTGGTTTGTTCATCCACCAGATGGATGAAGAATGTCTATTGCCTCGATTTCAATATGCATTTGGATAGACAACTAGGAAACTTTGTTGAACATAGAGGATTTTGCCATAGAACTCAGATAATTTAAAACATTTGGGAGAATGGGAGAGAATCATGTAGAAGAAAGGGCATCAGATGAGAAGTCAGGGACCTAGGTGAAGAAGGTCATCGTAAAATGATGAGGTGCATGGTTGGGGTGCTCAAGACCCCAAAATACCAACATGCCAGGTCCTGCCAAATGAATTTGACTCAAGCCTTCTCTCAGCCAAAGAAAAGCAATGTTTATTAAAAGTTCACCATATTGGGTAGTCTCTTAAGGAGCTTCAGTATCTGTAATGCTTGCTTTGGAAAATTCTATGGTGCTTTCACAACATGGAGACAAGATGGGGTCTTATATACAGGAAGGTTATGGGAGGAATCTAGGGGTGGTCTAGAGGAGGAGTTTATGGAGGGTCTTCAGGAGGAGCCAATGAGGTCAGACTCCAGTAATGAGTTTGGGGAGGCTATTCAGGAAGAGTTAATGAGGTGAGACCCTAGTAAATAAGTGATTAAGGGTGGGAAGTTGCTGGACAAAGGAGGGCTAAAGATTTAGGCAGAGCCACAATGAAAGGCCTATGATCTCAGGCAAATGCCTCATCAAATGGGAAGATTAAGTCAGAGGTCAAGGGGGTTGCCAGAGTCTGTACCCCATCATTCCCCCTCAAACAAATGGGACCCAAATTCCTTTGGGGTAAAGAGCAAAGGTCTCAACTTCTGAAAGTGCTTCCTGCTGTCAAGGAGCATAGAGCTGTCCCTGCCTCCCTGGGTCCCATTCAAGCAGCTCAGATTTTACATTCAAGGGGTCAGACTCCTGAACATGGATGATGCCAGGTCCAGTGGGCTAGAGAACTTGGATTTGGTCAGAGATTTGCATAGCCTTAGTGGTCATCGAGAGCTTGATGACTTGAACCCTGAAAGAGACAAACCTGGCAAGGAGGTTAAGCAAACAAAGACCAACACAGTCCCAAAAATTATAGAGAAAGGACAATTTCCCTGGTGGGAATTAAAGATTACTATGGCCAGGCCAAAATGCTGTCAGATATCCCTTTCCTTTACAAATTGCTCCACAGACATTTAGCACATGGAAAGCAATAGCAGCCACAGAATCTAATAATTTTCAAACACAGACAATAACTCCCAAAGCCTGTTCTCTCCTTTTATAAAACTGGCTTCCTTGGGGTGGCTAGGTGGCGCAGTGAGTAAGAGCACCGGCCTCGGAGTTGGGATGACCTGAGATCAAATCCGGCCTCAGAAAATGAGCACCCACACATAAATAATGACTAGCCGTGTAACCTTGAGCAAGTTACTTAACCCCAATTGCTTTAAAAAAAAAAAAGGAAAATAAAAAAAACTGGCTTCCTGATTTCACCAACAGGTCCCTTCCCAACAAGGGGACAGGATAAGAGGGGAGCATAAGGAAGGAGTGTTCAAACAACAGATCCTCAAGTAGGCAGAGGACTGGGAATGTCTGGAGACATCCCTTAGTTTCCCTTTTGATGCCCCCAACCTTACTGGTCAAGGAGAGGGTAGAACTAATTGGTTAGAACAGAGAATTTAGCCATAATAAAGTGGGTAACCTTACCTTCAGCCTTAATGCTTGCCCAGAGCTCAGTGAGAGATGGAGAAGGTGGGAGCACTGCCAAGCCCCTTGCTTCCCTGTCACTCTAAGTCCTGAGAAGACTGGAGGACAGGGTACTGGGAAGTGGCTCTACCACTTTTCCAAAATCGGGGACAATCCTTTCTTCAATGTCTCTCCTGGTCAGATGGGCATAGTTCTAGAGATATTGGTTGCTGGGGCTCCCTGGGGGGGGTGCCCTGGAGGGGCATTCCTTGGACTAGTAACCCTGCTTGTGACATTGAAAGCAAGTTTCCCCACTGCCCAAGTGAGTGGGCTTCCTCCAAGGGGGTCCTCTGGAGGGGCTTTTCCTGGCCATGGCAGCAGCCAAGAATCAAACATGTTCTCTGTCTCTGATCCATTTTCTTCTTAATTTCTCCTCTGCTGCAGTCAGGTCTCTGATATTAAAGACTCCAAAGGCCATCTCCAGTAATTGGGCCTGAGTTGTTTGGGATCCTATTGCCAATTTCTGCAGTTTCTTCCTAATATCTGGGGCAGAGCAATTAATGAAATATATAAGGATTGCTGCCCCTTCTATAGAGTTAGGATCTAAATTTGTATACCTTTTAATAGCTTCTACAAGTCTATCTAGGAAAAGGGCAGGGTTTTCTTTATCTGTTTGAGTAATTTCCCTAATTTTCCGATAATTTATTTGCTTTTGAAATGCAGTTCTTAGACTTTCTAACAGGCAAAGTACCATATCGTCTCTTTTCTCCCTATCCTCACGGGTTTTGTAATCCCATCCTCGGTCATTAGTGGAAACAGCGGCTGTTCCTGGGGGCTGTTTTCTGGGGTCATTGTTAGCCAAAGGTACCCAAATTTTGGGGCTTGTTCCCAGATTCTCCTCTTCTCCTCACTGGAACAACAGGTAGAGAAGAGGATATGCAAATCACCCCAAGAAAATTGTAGGGAGAAGTCCCGAAAGCCTTCAGTAAACTTTGTTGGATTTTCAGAGAACTTCCCCCATTTTTCTTTAATTTGATTTAGATCTGTAATGTAGAATGGGGCATGCACTTTAGCTTTCCCACCAGAGGAGAGCACCACTTCCCTTAAGGGAAAAAGTCCTGATGGTGCTGGGAGGACAGGGGCTTGGGAAGGGAGATCAGAAATCCCATTTCCTGTGAGGGAGTGACTGGGAGGAGCTGGCTGAACTGGAACAGACTGCAAGACTGGGGGATTTGGCTGGCAAGGGGAAAGATCAGCCAGCACCTGAGGAGGGGAAGGGGTCAGAAAAAGAGATACCTCTATGCTGTGGGAGTAGGGCCTGAGGCCTGAGTGGGTGTTGCCTCAGAGGGAGGGGCCATAGAAGGAGGCATCTCAGTAAGACCAGTGGCTGGGACTTGAGCAGGGGACCTAGAGGGGGGAGGGGCCATGCTGGGAGATGCAGGGTAGGAGATTTGGATGGTGTAGGAGGCAGGAAACAAGGGGTGTTGGGCTAGAGGAAAAGGGAAGGGAAACCTAGGGGAAAAGGATGGGGGAGCTGCCTCACTGAGACCAATGACTGGGACGTGAGCAGAAATTGCTGAGGGGAGAATGGCTGGGGCAGAAGCCATAGAAAGGGGGTCATTTAATTGGTCCCCATTGCCCCTTTGTGGAGGGGCTCTAGCTTCAAGCATCTCACAATCTTTCCTGAGAACCTTGTTCTGAGAAAGTTCAACAAAGGCCATTAAGTAGGCAACTTCTATCCATCTTCCTTCTCTGTGACAGTATAATTGTAATTGCAAGAGAGTATTATCTTTTAAAGTCCCCAAAACAGGCCATGATCCATGGTCCTCTAGGTGATACTGAAGCCAAACAATGTTGCAAAAAAACACCAACTTTTCCTTTTTAAGTTCTCCAGAGAAACTAAATTTTTCCTAATGTTGTAAAAGACAACCCAAAGGTGAACTTTTGGGAGCTACAGGTGTAGGGCCTGGAAGGCCCTTCCTTCATAAAGGAATGTTTGGGAGTAAGCCTCGAACAAAAAAACAAAACAAAACAAGACAAAAAACCCACAAAAAAAGTTTTCCCAGTTTCCTAGTACCAGGAGAACTGAAAGAATCTGGCTTACACTTCCCGATGGGGTGTCTGTCCTTGCCTTCCATTCTTCAGAAGCTGTGTCCAGGTCCATGCTGTCTAACATAACCAAACAGCTTCCTAGCTGTCTGACTTAATGGGACCTGAGAGGTCAGGCCCCCCAAAAAACACACATGTTCAAAAAAATACCTCCAAGGTACTTGGAGAACAAGAAGGGAATAGAGAAAGAGAGAGGCTTACAAACCTTCCAGTCCCAGTTGGAAAAGAGCTTGAGATTAGCAGTGTTTCCTGGTCAGAGAACCATAAAAATGAAGAGGGTCACCATAAAATAATGAGGTACAGAGTTAGGGGTGCTCAAGACCCCAAAATACCAACATGCAAGGTCCTGCCAATTGAATTCAACTCAAGTCTTCTCTCAGCCAAAGAAAAGCAAAGTTTCTTAAAAGTTCACCATATTGGGTAGATTCTTAAAGAGCCTTGTATCTGTGACACTTGCATTAGACAAGTGGGACAGAACCATCTGACACAGAGCAAGTCTATGCTAGAAAATTCTATGATGCTCTCACACCATATGGAGACAAGATGGGGTTTTATATACAGAAAGGCTGTGGGAGGAATTTAGGGGTGGTCTAGAGAAGGAGTTTGGGGAGGGTCTTAAGGTCTTCTCAGGAGGAGTTAATGAGGTCAGACTACAGTAAATGAATGATTAAGGGTGGGAAGTTGCTGGACAAAAGAGGGCTAAAGATTTGGGTAGAGCCACAATGAAAGGCCTATGCCCTCAGGCAAATGCCTCATCAAATGGGAAGATTCAGTCAGAGTTCAAGGGGGTTGCCAGAGCCTGTACCCCATCACTAGGTACACATCCCTGTTCTTACTATCATCATGATGTTGAACAATCCCTTTAACTACTATGGGTCTGATTTTCCTCACTTATGTAATGGGGGTTGGGCCAGAGGAAGGTCTTCTGCATGGCCACCAATCCAAATTTTTGTGAAGGGAGTTATTGTTGAGATACAAGTTGAACTAGATGACATTTTATTGGCCCTTCTGATTTTGTAATATTGTTTTGTCAGCATAGGGAGCTTTTTTTCATAACATTGAAAGGAATAAAGCAATTTTAAAGCAATAACCCGAGCTTAACAAGTTATAAAAGGCAACAAAAACGAACTCATTACATCATAGGTAGGTAGATGGAGTTTTATTAGATCCAGATTGAGGAAAATCTGACTTTAAATGCTATATCTAACATTTACTAGTTGTATGACTTTAGGCAAGTCACTTAGAAACTTCTGTCTAACTTATTTCCTCATCTGTAAAGTAAGGATGATAATATTGCCTGTATCCTAAGGTTGTCAGAATAAAGTGAGATAATAACTGTAAAGTGCTTTGTAGACCTGAAATACTGTATTATACATATTAGATATTATTATTATGGTTTAAAATATGTAAACCCCTTTGATTTGGATTTCTTTTATTGGAATAACCATATATGCCCCTTATTGGCAGGTATCAGCTATGAAGAAGATATCATTAAAAGGCCAGAATAGGGAATTGCTCAGACTTGTGTTTACCTTGACCAAATTAGATGTGCAAAATAAATTGATCCTTTCAGGGGCAATTTTTAACTTCTTTGGCATACATTTGTTTAAAAGAGTAGATGACAGTTTTAAAGTATTGTAATTTTTCAACACAGAAACTTATTTTTACTTTAGTGGCTGTCTAGTTAGGTAACTCACTATCATTTTTTCAATATCCAGTGACAGGCAGTGCTAAAAAGTAGATAGGAAAGCTATGTTGTAGTCTTTAATAAATAGCAAGGGGGAATTCATCAAGGCAAAAAATTATCTGCCCCTGAAACAGGAAAAAAATTTACAAGACTACATTTGACGCTACTCCCATCACTCAGGGAATTCTCAAAAGCCTGTAGCAGCAAAACAGAACAGGACAAATTCAGAAAGAACTAATTCATTCAAACAACTATTTTTCAAGTGCATAGTATGTACAGTGCACTCTTCTTGGTGTTAGCAATGTAAAAGAAATGATAAGGATGATAATACTGCCTACATCCTAAGGCTGTTGTCAGAATAAAGTGAGATAATAACTGTAAAGTGCTTTGTAGACCTGAAATACTGTATTATACATATTAGATATTATTATTATGGTTTAAAATATGTAAACCCCTTTGATTTGGATTTCTTTTATTGGAACAACCATATATGCCCCTAATTGGCAGGTATCAGCTATGAAGAAGAGATCATTAAAAGTCCTGACCTTTAAGGAATTTACAATTGAGACAGCAAGTAAGGGATATATAGACAAATAATTATACTACATTAGAATGTGAAAAATGTAGCATCATCATAAAGCAGAAAGGCAGTACAAATAACCTGGAGCCAGCTTGTTGTTGTAGTGTTGTTTCAGTCTCGTCTAAATCTTCATGATGACATTTGTGGTTTTCTTGGCAAAGAGTGGTTTGCCATTTCCTTCTCCAGCTTATTTTACAGATGAGGAAACTGAGGCAAACAGGGTTAAGTGACTTGCCCTGAGTCACACAGCTAGTAAGCATGTGAGGGAAAATTTGAACTCAGGTCTTCCTGACTCTAGGCCTGGCACTATCCATTCAACCACCTAACTGCCTTGGAGTCAGGAGCTGGTTTCAAGTGTGTTGGAGTTTTGTTGTTGTTATTTTTACTTCCTAGCTGTATAAACATGAGCAAGTAGTTTGACCTCTCTGAGGCTCAGTTTTCACATTTATAAAATGTGTATAACAATACTTCAAAATTGCTGTGAGGATCAATGAGTTATTATTGAGGCTACAGATAAAGATAAATATATCAACGTCACTTGGGACTTGTGATTTCAATGGTGTAAGACTTTCTGCTGAGGAAGCTACCTCTACCAATATTGGGTGGCATTTTCTCTGTAAGTTATAGCCCCCCAAAGTTGTCTAGAGTATTGAGGGGTTAAGTGACTCTCTTGGTGCTACAGAAGCAGTATGTGGCAGAGTCAGGACTGAACTCAGATCTTCTGGACTCTATGGCCATCTCCCTATCCATTAAGCAATACTGCCTCTTATCACCATTACTACTATAATAAAAAATAAAATTTGCTGCTAAGGTTTACATGATAATTTACCTGTATCATGTCATTTAATTCTCACAACAATTCAGTGAGGTAGTAAAGTATCATTAATAGAGAACTAGGTTGCACAGTGGATAGAGTGCTGAACCTGGGGTCAGAAAGACATGAGTTCAAATTCAACCACAGGCACATACTAGCTGTTTAATTCTGGGCAAGTCACTGAACTTCTCTTTTTCTCAATTTTCTTAACTATAAAATGGGGATAATAATAGTTCAGAATACCTACCTTGCAGGGTTGCTTTGAGGGAATATCTGTAAAGCACTTAACATAGCGATTGGCCCATAGTAGGTACTATATAACTGCTTATTCCCTTTCCCCTTCCCCATAATTATCTCCATTTTGTAGATGGGAAAACCGAGACTCTGAAAGACTAAATAACATGGGTCATATGGCTAATAAGTGACAGACCCAATATGCCACCATATGATGTTCATTAAAATATATATTATCTTGCTCTTCTATGATCATTACTGTTTTAACATATCAGACTATCTGTTTATCATGTTGTAGGTGCCAAATGCAGTAGTATTTTTACATCTACTGTTTGTACTCATAATAAATAATTCTTGGAAATATCCATAATATTCTCCTTCTGTAGTTAGTCAACTGGGATTAATTAACTAAGCACATACTATGTGCTGGGCACCGTTCTTAAGGTTGTTTTTTGTACAATTTCCAGGTTATGGTATTTTTCTCCATAACTTAAATTTACAAATTCATTGAGTGTGAGGCAGTGGTTTTCACCATTTCAGCATCTGAATTTGACATAGTTGTAACTCATGATATGCTTATCGATCTAGAATTTTAAAGCTTAATTCAGTCCAGTGCTGTTGCTTAAAACCCAGAGTCATGCTTAAATTTCTAAATGTGTTAGTGAGTTAGGGTTTAAAGTTCTAGTGCCTGGGTTTTTCAAGTTCTTTGTATTATGGTTACAAGGTATGTTCAGATTTTATTTAAGAAATGAGTAACATTGTCAGTAAATTGAGACTAGTGTATCACCAAGAAGCCCAGAATTGCTTCTAAAAATCCTTAGACAATAAGCATGCCATCAATCCTCTGCAAATTTTCTCTGTCCCCTAGTAGCATATCAATAGTATATTGATCTGTATGCTTGTAACACTATTAAATTTGTCCTTTTTAGTAAGACTGTTTGAGTATAGCATGATGGAAAATTTGTTATTTTACTTCCATATATTAGCAACAGCTAGTATCATGGGAATTATGTGTATATACAGTACTGACAGGAATGACATTGTAGCTCTTCTACTCCAAAAACCAAGCAAAACTTCATTCAGAGACTGGGAACAGTCAGGGTTGAATCAGTAGCAGGAATTAATTCACTTCTTTACCGTGATCTTTCTACTTCTTGATTTTGCATATTAAAGTAAAAGGACTCTAGAGATCTCCTCAGTGTCACCCAAGGCAGAGGAAGGGATCCTTTGCTAAAGAAAATCACAAGGACTTCATATGTTCTCTAGGACAATCTGTTCCTGAACAGGAAACCATCATGAAATATAACCAATGACTAGTCATTTTTCCTTTGCTTAGAGCCCCTTGGGAAGAAAGAACTCAAAATCCCCTGAAGAAGCCAAACGTTTTTTGAGACAGTCTTGATTGGAAGGGGGTGTGTGAGTGTGTGTGTGTGTGTATGTTTGTGTTGTGTGTGTGTGTATGTGTGTGTGTGTATGTGTATGTGTGGGTGTGGGTATGGGTGTGTGTGTGTGTGGGAGGGTGTTTATGTGTGTGTGTATGTGTGTGTATGTGTGGGTGTTTATATTTGTGTGTGTATGTTTATGTTTGTGTGTGTTTATGTGTGTGTATGTGTGGGTATTTATATTTGTGTGTGTGTTTATGTTTGTGTGTGTGTGTTTATATTTGTGTGTGGGTGGGTGTGTGTGTGTGTGGGCCTGTCTCCTTTATCTTGCTTAAATCTGGTCTTGTATCTTCTGTTCATTGCCCCAAGTTTCTCTTTACAGTCAATCAGAGCAAGCCCAATTCTTTCTTTACATGGCAGCCATCAAAATACTTGAAGAAAACTGTCCTGCAACAGCATTCCCCAGCTTACTCCCCATCAACCCCACCAATCTTACCAAGTCTTCTGCATTTGGCTTCCAGGGCAAGCTCAATTCAATTACCTTAACTTCAACACTTTGAGGGATCTTCATTTGTTTCTTGTAAATACTACTTCCAAGATGCCAATCACAACCTATCCATTCCCTCTCATCCTGTGTGAATTCTGTCAGTGTCCCATTACAGATTTTACGCATTTCTTCTAGATCTCTTGACACTGCATGAACATCAGCAGAACATATAGGCTGATGTATGTTATACCTACAACTTTCATTCCACGGAGATTGTGGCATCTGTCATCTGACACCTGGATAGCATCCCACAAAGAATGTTGATAATAAAAAGATGAGACCTTTATTTAAGTGAGAAACTTGGGGGATCATTAAAAGCACAGTTTCCCAAATCCAATCCAGCCTATTCTCTTATTAATTTCTAAGCCCAGGTTATCCTCCATCTTCAGTGTCTGCCCAAGATATACACTGATGGACCTGCTCTATTGATTGTCCATAGAACTGAAAATGATAATACAGACTCTGAGGACAGCCCTGACCTATATCTAAGGGAATACATTGATTGCCCACAGGGTGATGAATTTTTTGACCACAGCATCTCCTAAACACTCTCCACTAAGGTATAAGGGCCTGCTATTCAGGGAGTGCCTACATTCTATAATACTCAGAGTATTAAAAATTAACTTTTTAACATTCTCAAACAAATGAAAAAAATTCCAACAAAATATGGAATAAATCTGTCAATAAAATCTTAAAATTGAAACTCTGTATTTGGGCACCCAGAATCAGCCCCTATTATTAAATACCCTCCAAAACCTCCTTTCAATTACTGTTCATCCTTTCCTCCTCAAGGAATGTATGCACCCTTGAATATGCGCTGGTACAGTTAAATGGTCTTAACAAGGGATCTTATCCTATACAAATGCCACCAAGATAATTTTCCTTGCTGATTATGTAACTCCCTTGTTCAAACAGCTTAGATATATTCCTGTTAGATTGTTAATCAGCTAAGTAGTACAGTGGATAGAGTGCTGGATTTGGAGTCAGGAAAGTCCTGATTTCAAGTCCTGCCTCTCTATCACTTACCAGTTGTATGACCTTTGGTAGATCACTTAACCCCTCTTGGCCTCAGTTTCCCCTATCTGTAAAATAAGATGATAGTAGCACCTAATTCACAAGGGTTGTGGTGAGGATCAAATGAGATAATGTGCATTAAGCACTTTGTAAACCTTAAATCATTGTAAGTTAGTTATTGCTTTTGGAACAAAATATAAAGTCTTCTGTTTAGCTTTTAAAGCCCTATGCAACCTAGCCTCAACCTATATTTGCCAACTTTGCCAGTATACGGTTGGATATTACTTTCCCCTCCTACATAACCACAATCCAGCCAAACTGGCCTTTTCACTTTTCCTCACAAATAACTATCTCCCATCTCTAGTCCTTTGCAATGACTGTGCTCCAAGCCTCTCTGTTGTAGTCATTGTTTGTCCTTCATTCTCCAAGAGGAACATGACCTTAGGAATGTGATGCCATGACTTGTAAGTGAATTGGATTTAAGTGAGGGAGGGCTGTGCAAATTACCAGCCTCACTTTCTCTTCCAGAGGGATCTGAGTTCAGTGGCCAGATATAGATAAGGATGACTGGAAATGCCACCTACCACTCTGTGAAAGACAGGCTGTAAGAATGATTGGTTTTCTGTAGGATTAGGCAATACCTGTATACTGGAAGTCAAGGTCTTAGAAGGTTTTATGAACTTAAGTAATTAGTGGCATTTGAAGCAAATATTTATTATAGTGTATACAAAAAATATCTGAGGGTGAATCATAGAATGTTAAATCTGGAAGAGTCCATATTATTTTGTCTACCAATACAACAGAAAAGGGAGGGGAAAAATCAAAATCACAGACCTATTGAGGAGAACAGTGCCTGTTGACCTTGAGGCACAGATTCATAGCAGCTGCTTCCCTTTAGGCATTCTCAGAGCAGATGTTCCAAAGCTTTTCTTCTCTCCTCCAGCCTCCCACACAATTCCCTCCCCAACATTCTCTGCTGATGACCTCGCCTCATAGTGCACTAAAAAAGTGTGACCCTAAGTCCCTTTTCTTCTTTACCTGAGGGATGACAATCCCCCACTGTCTCTTCATCCACTCCCCTCTCTGATAACGAGGTACCCTTTCTGCTTACCAAGGACAAACACTCTTCCTATGTTGATCTGTGCTACCCATCTTTTCCAGCAGATTGCCCCTGCCATCATCTCCATTTGTACTAATCATCCATCTCTCCCTATCCACTAAAGAGGGAAGAAACAATGATTTATTAAGCTCATACTCTGTGCCAAGCATTGTTCTAAATGTTTTACCAATATTATCTATTTGATCCTCATACCAGTTCTGGGAGGTAAGGTGCTATTATTACCCCTGTTTTATATTTGAAGAATCTGAGGCAGACAGAGGTTAAATGACTTGCCCAAAGTCATTCAGCTAATGAGTGCCTGAGGAAATATTTTACCTCAGATCTTTCTGACTCTAGGCCCATCTATTCTATTCATTGTAACACCTAGCTTTTTCTCATTGGCTATCTCTATACTCCTAACAAATGTGACCATGTATCCACCACCTAAAAGCAAAAAATTTTGTTTTTGTTTTTGTTTTTGGAGGGCAATTAGGGTTAAGTAACTTGTCCAAGGTCATACGGCTAGGTTTTTGCTTGTGTGTGTTAAGTGTCTGAGGCCAGTTCTGAACTCAGATCCTTTTCACTCCAGGGCCGGCACTCTGCTCACTGTACCACCTAGCTGCCCCCCAAAAAAAGAAAATTTAAAAAAGAAAACCTCACTGGAACCTATCTTGCCTCCTAACTCTCATCCTATACTCTCTTAATCTTCTCAGCTAAATGTCTAGAAAAAGCAGAATATGTTTGGTATCTTTATTTCTGCTCCTTACACACTTCTTTCTAAACCCTCTACAATCTGGTTTCTGACCTCATCATTCAAATGCAAATGATTTTCATATGAAGAAAAATGCTCTAAATCACTATTGATTAGAGAGATGGAAGTCAGAACAACTCTGAGGTACCACATCACACCTATCAGATTGGCTAACATGGCAAAACAGGAAAATGATAAATGCTGGAAAGAATGTGGGAACATTGGAATACTAATTCATTGTTGGTGGAGCTGTGAGCTGATCCAACCATTCTGGAGAGCAATTTGGAACTATGCCCAAAGGGCTATAAAAATGTGCATACCCTTTGACCCAGCAATATTACTTCTAGGGCTGTATCCCAAAGAGATTATAAAAATAGGGAAAAGACCCACATGTACAAAAATATTTATAGAACTCTTTTTGTGGTGGCCAAGAACTGGAAAACAACGGGATACCCATCAATTGGGGAATGGCTAAACAAGTCATGGTATATGAATGTAATGGAATACTATTGTATTAATGTACCAATGAGAGATACAACATATATATATATATATATATATATATATATATATATATATATATATATATATCATAAGAAATGATGAACAGGCAGACTTCAGAGAAACCTGGAAAAACTTATATGAACTGATGCTGAGTGAGGAGAGCAGAACCAAGAGAGCATTGTACACAGTAACTGCGACAGTGTGCAAGGACTGATTTTGATAGATTTAGTCCTTCTCAGTAATACAAAGACCTAAAACTATTTGAAAGAACACATGATTAGGGGCGGCTAGGTGGCGCAGTGAATAGAGCGTCAGCCCCGGAGTCAAAAGGACCTGAGTTCAGATCCAGTCTCAGACACTTAATGCACACACAAACAAAAACCTAGCTGTGTGACCTTGGGCAAGTTACTTAACCCCAATTGCCCTCCAAAAAGCAAAAAAAAAAAAAAAAATAATAATAAAGAAAGAGAGAAAGAAAGAAAGAAAGAACGAACGAACACATGATGGAAAATGCCAGCCACATCCAGAGAAAGAACTATGGAGGCAGAATGCAGAATAAAGCATGCTGTTTTCTTTTTTGCTTTGTTTTGTTTTGTTTTGTTTTTGTTTTTTCTTTCTAATGGTTTCTCCCATTCTTTATAATTCTTCTATGCAACATGACTAATGTAAAAATGTGTTTAATGGGAATGTATGTGTACAGCCACATCAGATTGCAAGCCATCTTGGGGAGGGAGGAGGAGAAAATTTTAAACTTATGTAAGTGAATGTTGAAAACTAAAAATAATTTAATAAATTGGGGGAAAAAAGAAAAATGTAAATGCTTTTTCCAAAGTTGCAGTGATCTCTTTGTTCATTGCCAAATCAAATGACATTTTCTCAGTCTTCATTCTTTTTGACTTTCTTCAGTATCTGAGACCATTGAACACCTCCTCCTGGATGCTCTCTCATTTCTGAATTTTTTGTGACTCCTCTCTCTTGGTTCTCCTCCTTCTTGTCTGATTCCTCCTTCTACATATCTTTTGCTGGGTCTTTATCTTTGTCACTTCCATTAACTGTGGATGTCTGCCCTCCCCACCGGAAGTCTTGACCTCTTTTATATTTTCTCTCTGTAGTGCTCTTACTTTGTATTCTCATCAGTTCACAAGGGTTCGATTAACACCTCTGTGCAGATGATTTTCAGATTCTGTAGTTGTTTTTATAGGTGTGTCTTTTTAGTCCTGACTCTGTATGACTCCATTTGGGTCATTTAACCTCTGTTTGCCTACTCTACTGGAGAAGGAAATGGCAAACCACTCAAATATCTTTGCCAAGAAAACCCCATATGGGGTCATGAAAAGTCAGATACAACTGAACAATAAGGTCACACACATACATACATACATACATACATACATACATATGAATGGATATGTATAAATATATATATGTGTGTATATACATATATATCTTATATCATCTGATTTATAGATGTTGTATTTCTCATTAGAATGTAAGATGGGCATGAATTGTTTTTTCTTTCTCTTTGCATTCTCAGTTCTTAGGCTAGTTCCTAGTATGTATAGTTAATATTTATTTAATATTTTTATTATGGGTTGTTTATTCCTTGTGCTTAGTTGTATGGGTGGGGAGTAGTGCCTGGGCTATGTAATACATAATCAGGAGGACCACACTGTCACAAGCCCTTCTCCAGGAAAGGGACATCAGGCTCACATTTGGGTAGGATATGACAGGCACAGAATAAAAAGCATCTGAGGAATTCTCTACCTACCTCCATTGCATCAGCATCCTGATTGTGCTGTAGTCTCACCTCTAAGCAATCTATAATTTTCTAAGAGTGTAAGAATAGGTAGTATTGGTGGGTGATGTAAAGATCAAAGGAAAAATACCAATAATATGAATTACATCTTCCAAAGTAAAACTGATGAATGATGGCTGTTGTTCACACAGAAGAATAATAGGAAATATTCAAATATTCTGGCTCCTTCTTGTCCTTAGCTACACAGGTTCCATGTTGTACTAATAGAAAGGACATGAGAAATCATTTAGTCAAACCCTTTTCTTTTTGCAGAGGGGAAACTGAGGCTTAAAAGGGTTAGCTGACTTGCTCAAGGTCACATAGCCACTTAGTAGCAACACTGAGTCTGGAATTCAGATCTTGGGACTACTATACTAGTATTTTTTCTTTTGGTCATGAAATGTGATAACCAAATTACTCTAAGTGCACAAAAGACTACCAAATACTGTATTAGCAAGCACCATGGCACACCCAGCCTGTTAGCATAGGTCCTTTGATATGGTTTTCAAAAGGAAAGACAGTATTACTTTAATTAAGCATATATAAGTAGAAAATATAAGCAGAGAAACATAATTAGAAATTAGTACAGGGATCCAACAGACAGGGCTCCAACTATCCGAACAACTTATACAACCACCTACATACACCACCAGACAGAGAGCACCAACATCTGAGTAGTTGGGGGGCTCTTAACAAAAAACCTCTAAATATATATGGTTTTCAATCTGGTCCAGAGCCAGAAGGCACCATGACCCTCATGACTCAGTCCCTAGTTAGCTTAGCACCAAAAGCCTTCCTACAAGCAAGCCTACCTGTAAGCAAGCTCCTCCTTAGGCAAGTTCCTCCCCCAATGGGTTCTATATGACTCAGTTGTGAAAGCAGTAAGACATCTGTGACTGAAATACCTGTGTACCTTTAGACCAAGAACACTGCTCCTGTTACAAGGGGACATATGTGGTCACATAGGGCCATTAATGGACAGGGGAGATCTTCCTGTTCCATTAACAGTACAGCTACCAATTTGGGTAATACTACAAAAGAAATGTCACATAAGAGTCAGGGAAGTAGTCATATAAATCTTAAGCCTGTCTATTCTTATAGCCCAGAGTTTATTTCTACAGAAATATTCAATCCCTTTGAGAATCAAAGTTTTTAAATGGTGAATTTAAAATTAAAAATAAAGAACAATGTTTAACTAGAAAGATATTTAAAAGTTCCCAAAATGTGTTTTATCAAGACCACTTTTCTTAAATTGGAATGCAAATAGCTTGCAATATCTTGAACCAGTGACCCAGAGCAGTCCAAAATATACTGCTAACTTCTTAAATTAAGGAGCTGTGTGTAGGAAGGCAATATTCAAAGATCCTTGATAGACTTCCCTTATGCAGTCTCTACTGTGAGTGTATGATTCTAATACTCTGTAACTTAGGAAAGTAGATATTTTTAAAATATATGAAATGAAGCACATAAAGGGTAAATGATTTCTCTGCTTTCATGTAGCAGAGCCAGGAATAGAATATGTGATTTTTTTTTACTCTCCCATCTAAACTTGTGGATCAGAAAAGACCCATATGAGGAAACTTCAAAGAAAGCACACATAACACAGCATATGAGTGTTACGAAAAGACTTAATAATGACTTTGAAGTTCTACTGTAAGTGAAGATGCTTGTCTGACTAATCATTTTTTCTATATCCAATTATATTTTCTATAAACAAGAATAAGCATTTTTGAACTATTTTTGAAAAAGAAAAGAATATATTCCTAATGTCAACTCCTTTCAAGCAATAAAATTAAAACCCAACATAGAGGATTGCAATCATACATTAGTCTCTATTACCACCATTACTCATGTAACCATTTTAATTTGTCATACTCAATCCATAACAGTGATTTTGATCTTGATTTTCTTTCTTTAATTGGAAAAAAAAACAAAGTTCTTGACAGACATTTATTTTCATTTTAAAATGGCAGAGTAACAGAGAATATTGCTTTGTACTATAACTGTGGGTGGTGACTGCACTTTCATTTGTATTACAGAATACAAATCCATACAACAATCACAATTCTTTTTCAGACTAATGATACAATTTGTTTATTTCATCTCAAAAATATGACAAGTCTGGAAAAGAATCTAGTCTTTTATTTTAAATAAAATTATTCAAAGATGTCATCTGAAAAAATGTCATACACACTATTATTTAAACAAGACACATACAGTACAGTACTTCTAAACTTATTGTTCCGATGATTCTGCTGACAAACACATATGAATAGAATTAAATATTAAGCCCTGTAGAGAAAAAAATATTGATATTACATATAAAAGAATGTATTAAATTTAAACTACCAACATGTACATTTACATGCACACAAATACTTCCTCCACTCATCAAGATGAGTCTTCTCTCCAGCATTGCACATCACATTCTGTCTACCAGTACTGTGCTTTTCTCACCCATGTCCTTCCATAATCTCACCACATAGGGTTCATATGTCACCTTACTTGAATTCTTTTGACATCACAGTCAGTCAATCAATAAACATTTATTAAGTACCTACTATGTGCCAGACACTGTGCTAAGCACTGAAGATTAAAAGAAAAGCAAAAGACAGCCCCTGCTTTCAGGGAGCCACCGTTTAATGGGTCTGTCCGTTATATCTCACTTTCCTCATGTTTTTTCGGTTGTGTCTGACTCTTCTTGACACCATCTGGCATTTTTGTGGCAAAGACACTGGAATGGTTTGTCATTTCCTTCTCCAGTTCTTTTTACAGATGAAGAAACTGAGGCAAACATAGTTAAGTGACTTGTCCAGGGTCACATGGCTAGCAGTGTCTGAGACCAGATCTGAACTCACAAGATGAATTTCTGGACTTCAGGCCTGGTACTCTATCTACTGCACCACTTAGCTGCCATACTCACCTTCCCCCATGACCAGTTATGTATTTCTTCAATCACATACACACACACACACACACACACACACACACACACGCGCGTGCACACACACACTCACATACTTCATATTGGACAAACTCGTATAGGCCAATTCACTTTATTATCATCTGAGCTTGATTCCTCCCCTTTGTGAAAAAGAATAAGAGTCTGATCAAACACCTTGCTTAAATCTGAATACACTATGCTACATTCCCATTATTTCCCAGTCCACAAAGATTAAAAACAAAACAAAACTGGAAAGGAGGTTCATGTGTCATGAATTATTCTTAAAGAGCTTTTGCTGAATCTTAAAGACCATTGTTTTCTTTTCATGGTGCTCACAAGTACTATGTTTAATAATTCATTCTAGAATTTGATTAGGCATCATCATTAAGTTCTGTTGTTTTGCTAGTTTTCAAAATTTTCCAACAATTTTGCCTGTCTTCTAAAATTCAGCAAACATTAAGTACATTTTATATGCAAGGTTTTGGAAATAAAGAAGAAAAAAATGAAAATAGTCCTTCCCCTTAAGGAAATTACATTTTCTGGATTATCTTCCATTTTTCATAATTTCTTTGGGATTCAAATAGTTCTGGGATCACATGTGCAAAGTCTTTCAGTCCCCTGGAATTTAATTTATCTGAACCAGGAAATACAAAATCATTTAAAGTTACTATGTGTTCTGTTACTATTTCTTCACTTATCCTCAATTTCAATTACATATTTTTATAGCCTGTCTGCTTTAAATATTATTCTCCATGATGAAAGAAGAGTAAATTTTATAGTACTTATTTATAACGTTTTATAAGTTTCCTATCCTTTTTGGCTTTACCTTTCTTCAATTAATGTCAAGAAAAATACTAAGTGCCTACTGGGAATAAAATATAAGCCAAAAGAAAGACAGTGGAAAGAGAGCCCCTGCCTTCAAGGAGCTTACATTCTAATGGTAGAAGATAATATATTAAGGTATTAAAGGAAACTATATATGGGGATAGGGGAGAGAAAGTCCAGAGGGCAAGGAGTTTAAGTGCAGACTGGAGCTGAAGTAATACATGGTTGGCCTGAGTATCATCTTTAAATTGGTTGTGCTGGGAGGAACCAGACAATCAGAGGAAAAGTCTAAGGATGGAGTGAATATGTTCAAGCAAAAGGAAGCAGTACTTTGGCCAGGTCTTCACTCTGTACCTCCAGTTCATCATTGTTCTACTGAGAGGTGGGAAGCATGCTTCAGTAAGTTTCTATGAAGCTGTGCATGATTGATCATTGCACTTATTAAGAGTTCTTCAATCTTTCCAAATTAATTTCCCTGACAATATGATAATTACATAAATTGTTCTCTTGGTTCTACTGGTTTTACTCTGTGTTGGTTCATCTAAAGTTTCCCAGCTTTATAGAATCTATCCCTTTACTCATTTCCTATGGCATAATAGTATTCTATTATACTCATATATTCAGAAATTCTTCAGCTGACAGATATCCATATCATCTCAGTTCTTTGGATCCATTTTCTCTTTGTTACCTCTTTGGGTGTATATCCAGTAGTTATATCAGCAGGTATATCAGCACTGTCATCAAAGCATATCCACGGTTTAGGGACTTTTTAAGTATAGTTCCAAATTGCTTTCCATAATGGTTGGATCATTTCATAGCACTAACAGTATATTAGTGTGCCTGTCATTCCATAGTGCTTGCAAAAGCTGTCATTTTCCTTTTTTGTCATTTTTGTCAATATTCCTTTCCTTTACTATGTCCCAAAGTTCATCTGTTTCCTACTCAAATTTTCATAGTACCTGGAGTTATATTCCAGGTTTCTCCTGTAAGGCATAATGCATTCCAGTATAAAAAAGCATCAATAGTCAGGATAAGAAAGGTGGCTTTGCCAAATCTTGGCTGTTTCTAGTTCTCATCTCAGATACATGTTATAAAAGCACAGCACATCTCCCCACAACAGATCATATATCACTTTTTATTCCCCTCAATGAGAATTTACAAATCAGTTAGTTGTAATGGAAATAGCATAGGACTGAGAGTTAGGAGGCCCATATTCAGGGATGTGCTGGAGCCAGGTTGAACAGGTTCATGAGAAGCAATTATTGAATTTTCGTTTTGAGTATTTGTACTTCATAAGTCAGTAACCACTACAAACCAAAGGCTTAATTTATTGTTTTGTTGATTGTCTAGAACGAAGATAGTGATGGAGAAAATATTAATAATGCAGATTAAACTTAAAAATGTGCAGATTAAACTTAAAAATGTATGGACATACACCCCCCCCCCTTAAGAATGCTGATTGTTAAACATTTTCTAACATATCACTGCCTATGTTCTACTTCTTGCTCTGGCATTAACTAGCTATTATGACCTTGGGCAAATCACTTACTCTCTTTGGTTAAGCATTCTTGTCTGAGTGACAAAGGAATTATATTAGCTGGTCTCTAATTCCTTCAGTCTTGAAAAATATGAGATTATTTGCTCGCTGGTGAATATCTTTTTATCTCAGGGTTAATAACAGGATTCTGGAAACTTGCCAATGCCTATGAATCTCCTGTGAAGCATGAGATACTGTTTCTCCTTCCAAAGGTCCAAATTCTCCCTCTAAGGGAGGAACCTCATGCTTGTTGCATATCTCAGAATCACAGAGTCTCAGGGTTTAGAGAGGGACCTGATAGGACATGTTGTCCCACTCATAGCTGTCAAAGAATATCTCTATAACAAAGATTATTAACCTGGAGTCCACAGACATACAAGGTATCCATGAACTTGGATGGGTTTAGAGAGGGGGAGAAGTATAATTTAATGTAATTGGTTTCCTTTGTATTCCTATTTTATTTTATACATTTGAAAATATGCTTCTTAGACTTCACCAGACACACACACACACACACACACACACACACACACACACACACACACACATACATACACACACACAATTGTTAAGGCTCCTGATATAAAGAATAAAGGTTGTTTTTTGTTGTTGTTATTACATCCATTCCCCTTCTTTTCAAGCTAGGAGATCAGATTGTATTTATAATGCTATAATTAATGGTACTTTGGACAGGGAGATAAAAGGAGGATATAGCCTTAGGTTATTAGGTTTCTTTCAAGTCCACACCTTTTTATCTCAAGTTTAACTATAGTCTGTTGTGTCTCCCCTATAAACTATGATGATAACCTCCCCACTATTCACTAGGCTTCTCTTCCCACAATTGAGTTACTAGCAAAACTATTTTTATATGGGTCTTATGTTCCTGTTAAACTAAATCTAAGATACTGACACTAATTTTTCTAGTAATTGTCCAATCAACAGGTTTCCTGTCCTAAACCTAAGAGATGAGTAACATAGTAACAACTTTGAGAACTAAGAAGAATTTTTACTCATTTATGTTTCTGTGAAGCCCTATATCTACATAAAAAATATCATATTGTTTCCCCTAGAGTTAAAATTAGAAGTCTAAGCATGCCTTTGTCCCAAAACACAAAATTTAGAGGGAACTTACAGTATTAGAAGTCTTTTCAAAGGTAGAAAAACCAGAGCTTAACACCTAGTTGCAAAGAATAATTTTACTACTGTTCCTAGAAGTCCTTTCTCTTTTTTTAGCTTTCACACAGCTCCCCTTGGGTGTCATTGCCTTCTCTGGGTTGGTTGATCAGCTGATTTCCCAAGATCTCTCTAGAACTCAATTCCTACTTACCAGAGTTAGTCCTCTCTTGAGTCCATAGGGAACCCTCTTCTCTGCTGCCAAGGATCTCATTCCTCTAAGATGCTTCCTTGAACTCTTACCAGCTAAAGAACCTTAAACTACTGGATTGTGATTTTTCCTCTTGAAAAGTCAAAGCTGGGAGCCTTGGCAAATTGGAAGGGAGGGAAGGGGAAGAAGTCCCTCCCCCTCTCCATGCTCTACTCCTTCAAACTCCCTATGTTCTTAGCTATATAAAGGGGGTGGGGGATATAATTTGTTACAAGTTTTTTTTTTCTTTTCTGATACAGAGAAGTATGTATACTTTGTAAAGAGATCCCATGTGTGTTAGCATATTGTTTCTGTAAAATTAAAAGGTTAGACTCGAAGGCTAGGTCCTTTCCAGCTCTGACTCTATTATGCTGTGAACATTTCTTCCATGTCTCCACATTTCTTTGGCCATATTCACTATGATGCTTACTATCAGTCAGCTCTGGTCATAGAATTCAAAATAGTAAAATAATGCTTATTAGATATTTGTTTTTACTTACTGGCCATAAAAACAGTATTTCATGTCCCAACAATAATGGACTTCATTAGCTCTTGTTCACAAAGATTAATGATACCCATTTTTCCCCTACTGCTAGCCATTTTTTATTAGTAGTCTAAGTGGGGGGAAATGTGATAAATTGTTCCCAATACAAATAATACTGCTAACACTAAGCAGTTTTTCTTGACCCTTGGGTCCCTCAAGATTTGACCTCTGATTACAATTTATTCCTTACTAAAGGTAACAATAGAGCAAAAACCATATATTATCCTAATTTTCCCCTTCACTTTCCTCAGAAGTTTTAAGTAAACTTCATTCTTCTTGTTCTGGTTATTTCTATTCATCTGGTCAATTTCTCATTCCACATAACTGTTATTGAAAAGAAAGTATTTATGATAAAGAATTTTTTTCTGGTTGGATAAGCAAAATCATTTTGAAAATTGAACTATCAAACTATCAAATTGAAATATCAAAACAAACTATCAAAATTAAAGTATTAATTAAAATGAAATCTATGGATTGTCCTATGTGTGATATTTTTAAATATGTATTTGGTTGAGAAACATTAATAATATAAATAATAGCTTGACTGCTATAGTCAATATTTAATTAAAATAAATATTTTCTCAAAGTGAGTGGTTTAATTCTAGCTCTATGTTCCTTACATTCTTCTTTTTTTTCCCCCTCAAAAAATGTTTTAGCTCCTGGTCAAACTGTTACTGTGGTTACGCAAACTCTGGTTACTAAGGAAACTACCATCTCCAAACTAGAAATGCCATCTTCCTTGCTGTTGGAGGTACCAGCCCTAGCTGACTTCAACAAGGCGTGGACAGAGCTCACTGACTGGCTTTCCTTGCTTGATCGTGTGATAAAAACCCAGAGGGTGATGGTGGGTGATCTCGAAGACATCAATGACATGATCATCAAACAGAAGGTATGAAGAATAAAACATTAGAACCTGATGCAGACATGCTGCTGCTGTTGTTATTGTTGTTGTGGTTGTTTCTCTCCAAGTTAATGACAGGAACAGGACTGGTCACTATTGTGGATTATATACAGTAGGTTTTTAGTCAGCTTTCCCTGTCAACCATCTCTTTCAGTTCCTCCCCAGACACTTCAACTCATTACTCTCTTTCTAGCCAGTCTTAATGTACTCAAGAGAAAAAAAAAATAATTCTAATATTAGCTAAAGCAACGCAAAATTAGGAAGGCGTATGTCCAAGAGGAGAGAAATAGCATCTCCAAGCACATCTAGCTGGATAGAGTTCAGTAAAACAAATGTGAGGGGTTTTTCTGCTTAAATGATGCCAAATGACCCATTTGAAGTTTTTGCTTTTGAATGTTGTTTTGGTATCATATACTTATGGTGAATTCCCAAACCAGATGTAAACAATCTAGGGCTTACCCACTAGCTTGCTGTATTGGTGGTACTTTTTTTTTCTTTCCACTGCTAAGGATAATTGAGAGTTGGATATAAATATAAAAGAGGGAAATTACTTAAATTGTGACTTATTTGAATTACTCTAGATTCAGAGATTTGAATTTATACAGCAATAATGTCTTCCCAAAAAGAGATTCATAAATATTATATTTCTTAGACTTATAGAACTGATTTTTTCCCAGAATTACTGTTGAAAAGAAATATAAGAAAATTATGATGTTGGTATTCACATATTTAAAATAAATATACAATATACCTTTCATAATCTTGAGCACTTAGGTAATGTATTTCTGAAAGTCTTTTGTATTGTTATTATCCTCCCCATAAAGATCTCAAGCCCATTAAAGGAGAAAGCAAAAAGTTGTATTGAAACATTGAACTGTTGCTGAACTGTTCCCTGAAAACAAAAGGTGCAAAAAATCTAGAAATGGTATCAAAGAAAGTTAAAAAAAATAGTCAGCAATTATGTAACACTAAAAGTAATTTGATAGTATGCATACTTTAATTAGATTCCAAATAAAAGATTACAGTGTTTATGTAATCACTAGAATATTCATAAACAAAAATTTAGTAGTGTCATGATTTTTTTTCTGGTATAAATAAGCTGTCACACAAGTAATGGAACAATTCTAACTTTAATATTCCATCAAAACTCATGTGATAGCACTAGAGGGGAGGAATTGAATATTACTTCATTAACCTAATTAATTTTTATTACATCATTGAAATTATTATTTTGTAAATATTCACATTTATGTTAGTGTAAATTATCCTAAGGTTTTAATATACATTTTCTACAAATGTCTCATTATTTCTAGGAGAAATGTAACATATTACACAAAAGAAATTATGTATATATGTATATATATTTATATATCAGTCACTAAGTATTAAGCACCTTCTCTGTGCCAAGCACTTTACCCGCCACTGAGGACAGAAAGGATAAAATGAAATTGTCCCTGACCTCAAGATATTTATATTCTAGTAGGTATAAATAACATTTATAAAGACAAGGCAATATAAAATATAGACCAAGTGAAAATGAAGTGTTGGGGGAGGGAGGAGAGAAGTGCCAACAGTTTGAAGGACTCCTGATGGTGCTTGAGCTGAGCTCTGAAGGAGCTAAAGGATTCTCAAAGGTGGCAAGCATGAGAGGAAAGCTTGTGCAAAGCTTGAAGAAAAGACGTGGAATGCTATGTATGAGGACCAACAAGTAGGCTGGTTTGGATGAAATGTCGAGTGTGTGAGGATGAGTATAATAGCCCTGGAAAAGTAGGCTGGTGTCAGATTTGAAGGGTTTTAAATACCAAGCAGGAGTTTGTATTTCCTCTGGACATTTTTGGATGGGGAGGGACTTGATCATATTTGTACTTTAAGAGTATACAGTGGCATCTGGGTGAAGGATGGACTTGACAGGGGAGAGATTGCAGGGAGGAAACTGATCAAGATGAGATATTTAGGTTAGAGGACCTCTAAGGAGCTTCTAGATCTAAGCCTTTGACTCTTCATTTGAACTTAAGGGTTAGAAAAAGGAAGAATCCTGGATGGTTCCAGGAAACCAACCAAGATGACAGAAAGGCTGATAAGGCCTGGCACAGCAACAGGGGGATGAGGAAATGAAGTGAGTTTTGGGGAGAGGATAATAGGTTCTCTTTTCTTTTTTTTGTCTTTATTGATAATGGATTCTCTTGTGGATATGGTATGTGTGAAGTGCCTGCTGTACATCTGTTTGGAAATGTCCAACAGGATATTAGTGTTGCAGCACTGGAGATATAAGTGAAATGAGGACTGGACATATAGACTGGAGGCATCTCCTTACAGATGACAAGTGAATCTATGGAAGCTGATGAGATCACCAGAGGAACAGCATGGCAAACCAAGAGAAGGCTCCCTGGAGAGAGCAACCGTATTTAAGGGGTAGTTAGAGCCCTGAACCTGGAGTCAGGAAGTTCAAATACAGCTTCAGATACTTACTAACTATGTGGCCCTGGACAAGTCATTTAACCTCTGTTTGCCTCAGTTTTCTCCTCTATAAAATGGGGCAGTAGGTGTGCCTACTTCCCAGTGTCATTGAGAAGATCAAATGAAATAATATTTGTAAAGCATTTAGCACAGTGCCAGGTGCATAGTAAGTGCTATATAAATGTTATTATTATTAGAAGCAGCAGGTGGCTCAATGGTGAGAGCACACACAGTCTAGAGTCAGGAAGACCCAAGTTCAAATCTGACCTTAGCTTACTAGATATGTGACCCTGGGCATATCACTTCACCTCTGTTTGCCTTAATCCATTGGAGAAGGAAATTATTCCAGAATCTTTGCCAAGAACACCCCATGGACAAGTATTGGCATGCCCTAGTCCACAGGGTCACAAAGAGTCAAACACAACTGCACAACAACATTACTGTTATGATCCAACAAAGGACAGTGAGAAGGGGTCAGGTAGGAAGAGAAACAAGAGAGCCTCATCATAAAATCTCAGAGAGGAGAATATCCAGGAGAAGAGAGTGGTCAGGAGGGTCAAATTTGGCAAAAAGGTCAAGAGAAATAAGAACTGTAAAAAGGCCATTGGATTTGTCATGTAAAAGATCATTGGTACTTTAGAGAGAGCAGTTTCAATTTAGTGATAATGTCAGATTTCAAGAGTTTAAGGTGTGAGTGAAAGCAGAGTATTGCTAAAAATATGAAGACATAATTGTAGTAAGTGATAAAAATGGAAGATAAATTCTACCTGATCACATTTCTTTCTCCTAGAAGAGTTACTCAATGACAAAGTAGGGGAGAGATACTTTTGAAAAATAATATAATTTATTTTGTAAAGTATACAGTATGCATACTGTTATATATGTCTGCACCCCTCCATAAAGATTTTCAAAAATATCTCTCCTCTGCATTGTCATCTAAATTTTAAGGCTGACGCTGAAAGTGTTAAACAAACAATGCTAGCTCAAATCACATACACACCTAGGCATCTGGGTGGAGCAATGAATATAATACTGCACCTCAACTCAGGAAAACATGGGTTCAAAAGTGACCTCAAATCCTTAGCAACTGTGGCCACTCACAGCCTTATTTTCTTTGTCTGTAAAATGGATATAATGATAGTGTCTACCTACGAGGGAAACTGTGAGGGTAAAATAAGAATAAACGTAAAATTCTTTACAAACCTTCAAGCAAAACATACATTATAGCTACTATTATGACTTCTAAATCCCCGGAAGTCGTCATTTCCTTTTCTGTGATTTTTTTTTTATTGTCGTAAGTGAATTTTCCATCTTTTCTCACCCCCTACCCCTGTTCTCAATAAGATATTTCAATAGTATGATTAGTAATTGCATCTTGCATTTTTATAATGCTTTAGGCTTTGGAAAGTATGCATTACACCTAGTTGATTTTCAAAACAATTTGGGTTTTATATTTATTTTATAAATGAGGCACAGCAAGTTTCCGGTGCCAAGAAACACAGAGACAAGGCAACAATCCAGGTTTCCTGATTGGTAGTGCTCATTACATCATGCTGCTGCCTCCTTAGAGACACCAAGACTGTAATGATTTCTAAATTATTTTAGTGGTTAACATGAAACCCCCAGTCTCTCTTCTTTCTTGCTAGGTAGTAAGAATACTAACTAGCATTTACATAGCACTTTTTGTGTCATTTCGTTTATCCTCACAACGACCCTTTAAAGTCAGGATGCTATATTTATTCCATTTTATGGCTACGGAAGCTAAAGGTTAAAGAGGTTAAATAATTTGGTCATTGTCACATACATAGTAAGTGTTGAAGGCAGGATTTGAACTCAGGTCTTCCTGATTCCTAAATCTGTGTTCTCTCCACTATTGTGCCTAGCTGCCTCCCCCGTTATTTCCCAAATTCCTCAGTGTATAATAGTGCCAGTTCCAAATCCCTTCTTTCATATTAAACCTTCACTTCTGGGCAAGTCACTCCCTCAGTCAATAAAATTGTCTTATTAACAACTAAAATTCACATTTCTATAGTGCTTTAAGGCTTATAACAAGAGTCGTCTTTAGACCCACTTTCAACAGCAGCCAGTACAGATATTGGCTTCATTTTACATATGAGGAAACTGAAACTCAGATGATTTGCCTATGCTCAAAGAAAGCTGAAATATGACCATTCTGGTTCAAAGCTCTTTCTACTCTGCTCCATTAAAGTGTTCATGAGAAGATAGAGAGTACAAGAGGGGTATAGAATAGCGCGTTTTATTTACTGCTGTTGTTCAGGAGGATAACCAAAACCAAATGTCTCTGTGTGTATTATGTATATATAACCCATATATAAAATGTGTATATGCATACATATACAACATATACATATGTAATATATGCATGTACATGTGTGTGTATATGCAAACACATAAACACGTGTGTATACATATTTATACATACACATATGTGTGTGTACATGTGTATGTGTGTGTAACAGTAATCCCTCAACATTCTTGACATTTTCACAGGTTGAGCACAAAAACCCTGTGAATGTGAAAAATCAGGAATAACTTTGAGCCTCACCCTAAACCTTTATTTTTAATAATTTGATCATATTTATTTACACACAAAACAAGTAAAACAACACCCTGGACCCATAAAAAAGTTTTAATTTCTACCCAAGAGAGATTAGTATCTCACACTATGTAGAGTCTTTCAAGCTTCTGGTTTAGCAGCAGCAACTGCTTCAGAGATTTACTTCTACAAAAAAATTCAATATCCAAGGATCACTGCAGGAGAAAATCACTTGACTGAGTCTGGAGGGTAGAGAGATAAAGAGGAGGAGACTTTCCCAAAGAAATTGTGTAACCTATAGTTGTTTATCACACAGAAACTTCACAAAATTTAGCTGTTTATAACAAATTAATGTATATATGCTTATGGTAGTAAATGATAAAATAGATTAATAATATACAGTTTTTATGCATTTATGACTTTTTTTTAGTCTTCTTTACCTGTGCTGTAGTCTGTGATTTTTCTCAGTATGTACCAAATCTCAAAAAAATCCCATTTAATTATCAATGGCCAACCTGCAAATGACCAAAACTGAGAATGTGAAGACCACAGATATTAAGGGATAACTTATACATACATGTATATGTATACATAATAAAAACCCATGTTATATGTATATGCATATATTTAAGTTAATTTCTAGCTGAAATTATGCTTTGAAATAATGATAATAGCATTTTAAGTTTTGCAAAACCCTTTCCACATGCTCTTATTTGGTCCCAATAACAACCATGTAAGAAAAATACTATTATTATTCCTATTTTACATAAAAGGAAACTGAGGTAAGTGATTTGTCGAGTAGACTCTTCATAATGAATATGAGGTTAATCCAGTATAAAATGTTTTATTTTATTTAGGTTTGGAAAATTGACACCAAAACTTAAACCATTCCTAAAAAGTTATAACTGTATCGTTTGTGTATTTGGTGCTTAATTCAACTATTTGTTGGTTGTGATAAATTGATTGAAATCTGATAAGGAAACATCATTCTTAACAGAAAGAAGAGTGTACAAACGTTCCTTGACTCCTTAGATTACATTATGACAGCCTCTGCAAAGTATCTGAACCTTAGCTAAATTATCCAGGGGTGTAATCAGTAATTGTGTTCATGAAAAACTTATTTCTTCTGTGCTTGAATGCTATTCAAGCTTCAGGCATCCTATGACTGAAAGATTGCCCCCCAGAAAACCCTTTTAAGGTGTAAGGATGTGACATTTAAACAAATAAACCTCTATAATCACCCTTGAAATCTTTTATTTCAAAGGAATATATATATATATATATATATGCAGTTAAAAGTTTCTTTTCAAGAAGAATTTTTGCTTTTGGAAAACAAAAAGACAATACTTTTTTTTTTTTTGCTTTTTTTTTTGAAGGGCAATGGAGGTTAAGTGACTTGCCCGACATCACACAGCTAGTTTTTGTGTTAATTGTCTGAGGCTGGATTTAAACTCAGGTCCTCCTGACTCCAGGGCTAGTGCTCTGTTCACTGCGCCACCTAGCCAAACCTGACAATACAATTTTAAAGGAGTTATTTTACTCAGTGAAATATATTAAGAACCTAAAGAGGAATTTTCTCTATGGAATATTTCAAGACTTTCTTGAGTATGGAAAGAGAAAAAAATACTGCCTCTAGGCTTTGTATAAGACTAAGGGTGTTATACTCAGAGCAGAGGTCTCCAAGATAATCCCCCCACACCTCATTGCTGAAAATGTTTTTATTATGCACATTCAATGTGTATATATGTAGCTTTATCTAAGTTATATATTTGTCTTACTGTACTAACAATTATATACATATACAATTTTAAAGTAGAAGCTAAAAAGTCATGAAATATCGGGAACGACTTGAGATAGACATTTTCAGATACAGACAATGTGAAGATTTGTTTTATTCAACTATACTTATTTGCTACAATGGAGGGTCACTCTCTTTCTTTTTTTTTTAATGGAACAGAGAGAGAGAATAAAGAGGGGGATAAGTGATAGGTATGCCAAAAAATTTCTAAAAGGAAAGTCATGGTAATATATATATTTTTTTTTATTACAGAAAAGTTCAGGCGACAAACAAGGGCAGGTTTAAAAACAAAATTGAGTTTATTATATTATTTTTAAAATGCATGGTTTCAGAAACAGTCCTTTCTGTTCTATGTATTTGTATATTTGATAATGTTTATTAAGCTCCAAAACATTAAGTAAAAAAGAGGGGATGAGATAAATAGTAAATAATATTTACTCCTAGATTCAATAGGAATCCACTGAATTTTGTTGGATAGAGGAGAAGCATGATTAGACCTGTTTTAGGGGGAAAAAAACACTTAGGCAACTTTGTGGGGAATGGATTGGAAGGGAAGTAATTAAGAGGCTTTTACCTTGTCCAGGCAGGAGGTGATCAGGGTCTTGTTTAGCTGGGGGATAGAGTAAGCAATACCATGGAAGTAGATATGACAAGATTTAGCCACCGGTTAAGTAGGATGAGGGAGAGTCTGGAGTTGAAGATAACATTGAATTTGTGAACCAGGGTGAATGGAAGAATGGTAGTGCCCTTGACTGAATTTGGAAAGTTTTGAGGAAGAGTTTGTGTTTTGGGGAAAAGGTAACAAAATAAGGTTTGCAATAAAGATTACAGTGACTCATTCTGCCCTACTCAAAAGGAAAAGGGTAAAGTAGGGGCTTTTACTTATGGTTATTACTCCCAACAAAAATATCAGCCCTGTAAAGAGATACACTAACACCCATAAGCTGATCTATTCTAGGTGATCAAGGAGAGAGCAAGAAGATATACTGTGGTGGGGTAATTTTCCCAGTGACTTTTTCCTTTGATGCCTGAGTAAATCATAGGATACAACTGCTCTGTGAGGCTACCATAAGCCTCTGAACTTATGAGTATTAGAGAACATGGGTTGGTGTGGTTGTATTGGAGTCTAGCTACACGATTGACTTTCTTAGGGAGAGTGGGATAGAACCCAGTTTTTCACCTTCCAACTGACTAATCCCACACTCCTTAGTGTCAGGCTATGGCCCAGATTTTGTAGACCATAGCTCTAGAATGAATGGGCTATCCTTTCCCTAACATCTCTATCTAATGAAATTCTTCAAACTCTTCCTGGATTCTAGAATTCAGACAAATATATACAAATTGCTTCTTTTTTTAAAAAAAAGCACATGAAATTACAATTAAATTACCTTTTATAGGTTTAAAGTTAGCACGTTAGCAATTGTTTATTTCCTCATGGGCCTTACACCTGAAATCCAGGTAATTGCCACCAATTTCTGTTTCAATATGGTTATATTAACAAACCAGCTTTACCTTCATAGGGTGTGGACAATTGAAATTGTAAAAGGAATATAACATACAATCTGAACAAGCATACTTTAAGAAAAAATAATAAACTTATAAAAGTAAAGACTAGTGATGTCAGCAAATTATCAATATCTATCTGAACACTTTAAAGGTGAGCAAAATTTTGAGCCAGATTTAAAGAAATGTAAGTATGTAAGTAAAATTTTGTGTTTTTGGCATTAAACTTTCAGATTTGCCAATCACTGTCTGACATGCAATTTATAGGTGTTGGAAAATTCACTAGCTTTATTATGAGGCCAATATTAGTCATTTCTTTAGCAAATGAACAATATCGATGACTGCTTTCTGTTCATCTCTGGAAAAAAAACTTGGTCATCTTATTCTACACTCCTGTCAGTTCACTATATTGTTGGGTGCGTGTGTGTGTGTGTGTGTGTGTGTGTGTGTGTGTGTGTGTGTGTGTGTGTTTTAACCTTCTTTTTAAATAAGAAAGAACTGTTCTAGATACCTTATACCTTTATCTTTTAATCAGAAAAGAGAGTCATAAACTACCTTATATGTCTGCAGTCACAATTTCTTTAACTTTTCTTTCTTTTTTTTCATTACTTCTTTCTGTCTTCTCCCTGGTCTTTAAAGTTCAAACATGGTACTTTTCATCAAAATACTAAAGATTGTCATTTAACCAGTCCAGCACATTTTAGTTCATTCCTTCCACTTTTTAAAGATGCTATCCTTTTTGTTCCCCTCCTTTAAAATACATTTTAAAACAATTTTAACACACACCAAGTAGAAGTTTTCAGAGATTGTTTTCTCACACTTTGATGGGTCTTGAGAAAAATTATTTATTAGTGGGAATTTTAAGCATCTTGTTAGGACAGTAGAAGGGAAGAGTGGATTTTTTTTAAATCATAGATTCAGCATACTTTAAATTATACCTAGTAGGCAGCTGCCTACTCTCATAGCCTTAGGAAATTCTGATTCATAGAAATGACACATCCCATATTGAAATGTGATACTTCTCTGCTTATTTCTTTCTTTCCATCACTGTCTTTAAAAAGGAAATCAGATTAAATCCAAATGCTGGAGAATAAAATTATCCAACCACCCCCTTATTATCTAAAGAAGATACGGGTTCTACCTACACAATACCAAATAGCTGAGTAATCCTGCAAAATCAAATTACCTAAATATGTAGGGTTTTGTTTCATCTACAAAATAAAGAATATCTAGATATTTGGAAACAGTAAAATAATCAGTAAATTTTTCATATATCTCTTTTTATATTAGAATCATGCAGCCTAATATTCCTCTATTTCTAGTCCTAGTTTCTGTGCATGTAAAGCAGGTTTTCTAGTGATCGATTGTTTCTTTTCCTTTGAAAAGGTCTCTGCAGATAAAAATAGGCCTATTCTCCAAACTGACTGCCATTTACTGAAATTCCAACATTCAAAATTAACTATTTTATGTTAAAACAGTAAATCTTTAAAATTCCCTATTGAAATGAAAATACCTGGAAAAGTATTAAAACATTATGTTTTTATGAACAATTAATATTCTTAAAATTTATTGTTACTCATAGTAGGAATTACTTTACCAGATTTCTTTCTAAGAGAACTCCAGAGAGCATATACTATATACAGTGGGTAAATGAAAGGAAATTACTGATAAAGGACATTACAGGAATCAAAAACTAAACTTGTCAATGGATTGTTGGTAAATGTTTAACAACTGACTTTCCAATAAAAATAATGTACAAATGACATATTTGTAAGTCTAATCTGTATTGTTAACATTTTCTTCATCACTTTCTTAAGTTTAGATAATTAACAAAACAATAAATCAAATCCTAATTTGTAGCATTCCTTATTTCCAAGCTGTAAATGCTCATTCATACTGAAATTTTAGCAATATGCTCTCAAGGTCCAGTTCTAGTAGACTTGAGCATACTGATTAGGTCATTTTCAAATTTTGCCTGATGTTCTTAAACCTACGACGAAATTCTCCTAGGGAATAAATACACCAAGTATGACTTCTGTTATATCTAGGGCAATGATCTCAAAAGATGAATTCATTCTGAGATTCCTTTCCATTATTTTTTAAATTTACCCTAAGATTTGTGCAATTAATTATGAAGCTTAGAAGCTAGAAAAAATATGAGAAAAGGCAGAACAGAATTTCTTGTGACATTTTGAAAGGAAAGTAAACTGAAATATTTGTTTTCAGTTCATTCTACATCAAGAGAAAGATAATGGATTATAAAAAAAAATCAAAAGAAAACCTAACATTCATGAAAATAATATATTGGGCATTAACTTATTAATAATTTTTATTGAACATATTTTTGACCATGGATGATACCTCAAAATTAATTAGCTTTCAATAATAATAAGTTATAAAAGTGAAATACAATTTGACGATAATATAGTTGCTGTGGTTTTTTTCCACAAAAAAAATAAAATAACAACAACAAACCAAGATGGACAGATGAGCTGAAATACCAAGTAATCAGTTGTGGTTTATTCTCCTTTTCTCAAAAAAAATGTGTTTTATAAATAATTCTGTTCCTCATATTGTCTTATATTTCTTATGGGTTAAAGCAAATATAAATAACTACTCTCCTAAACATGGCTTCCATCTCTCTTTAATACTGCATATTGGGCAAGAAGGAATGTAAATTGCTAACTAATCACATTGACACCCATAAACTTCCAAAGAAAAATGAAACTACGATATTGCTTTGCTTAGATCAGTGATTAAGATAATAAGAAAAGTTGTTGAAATTGAAGGCACATCAATCAGTTTGAATCACAGAATCATAACTCTAGAGCTGAAAGGAACCCCAGAGGCCATCTAGTCTGACGTCATTTTATAAGGAAAAGTGATTTGTTGAAGGTCATACAGGTAGTGAGTATCATAGTTTTTTATTGTGATTCTTTTGACATACTCTTCTCTCCAAGGTGCAGAATTTCTCTAGTGGTACTATTAACTAGGTAGAAATTTTATTAAGCACTTTCTGTGTACCAGGTACTTTGATATGTACTGATTTTACAAAGAAAAATATATGACAATCACTTCCCTCAATGGAGGTATTTCAAGTCAGTCATTTTTCAATCATGTCTGACTCTTCATGACCCCATTTGGGGTTTTCTTGATAGAGATACTAGAGTGGTTTGCCATTGCCTTCTCCAGCTCATTTTACAGATGAGAAAATTGAGGCAAACAGGCTTAAGTGATTTGCCCAGAGTCACACTGCTATTAAGTGTCTGAGGCTGGATTTGAACTTAGGAAGATGAGTCTTCCTGCTTCAGGTCCAGCACTCTATCAACTGTGCCACCTAGCTGCCCAGGATTTAGGTTATGATACATATTAAGACCTTAGCTCTTCACAGTATCCACTACAACACAGTATCAGTATACTTTTAATTCTTTCTAAAACTATGTCTTTTGTTTATTATTCTTCCAGTACAATAACTACTGTGGGTTGAATGAGGTTTTTCTTTATGGCACTGAATTTTTCAAAAAGTTGTATGGGGTCCTGAAGTACCATAAGTATCCATTATACCTTTGTGTTAGCCTGTCATTTGGACTTTCTAAAGCATTGCATTCAATTTAGTCCTGCTACATTTACCATAAATAAGATGTTAAATAACTTGTTCTTTATTAACTGTACTCAGTTTAGAGGATACTGAAAACACAGTCCTTCAGAAGATAGAAGTAATAGAAATTAGCACTTCATTTTTGTTTGTTCATTTAATATAGATCTGGTATTATATTTGTGTAGATAGCTCCCAGTGGGGACATTCCTTCTACCAATACAGATTGACAGTTGTTCTGCAATTTATAGATAGGATTAGAGCAATGAGAGTGTAAGTGACATACTCAGGGTCACAAAGTTAATATGTATCTGGATTTTCTGAACCTAGGACTAATTAGCATGAAATCTTTGTTAAAATAGGACATTACCAGCTAGGGGCTGGGTGCAACTCCTTTTCTGCCCCACCTATCTCTCTCCTTCTTCCCCCATCAAATAGTCTTCCCACCAATGAGGCAGTGTCTCCTCTTTTGACTCTCAGGAACACACACACACACAAACACACAACTGAGAGGTTTGTACTACTTCTGGACACAATTTGTGGTACTTGTCTCAAAACCAAAAATTCCTAGTTATGGTCCTGCTTACTTATTAAAGTAATGCTATATTATGAAAAGAGATACTTTTTATATTACTGTCACAGAATTTGCTCAGCAGTTGTTTGATTAAAATATATTTAACAGTTATGAAGTTATCATGATGTACTACATCAGGAAATCGTAGGTTCAAATCCAAGCTGGCATTTCTTAGCTACGTAATCTTGGACAAGCCATTTAATTTCTCTTAATATCTACTTTTCTTCTGTAAAATGATGGTGGAATACTTGGGCAGTTAGGTGGTGCAATGAATAGAACCCCAGGCCTGGAGTCAAGAAGACCTAAATTCTAAACTGACATAGCTATGTGACCCTGGACAAGCACTTAAGCCTGTTTGTCTCAGTTTCCTCATCTATAAAATGAGCTGGAGAAGGAAATGGCCAACCACTCTAGTATCTTTGCTAAGAAAACCCCTAAAAGGGATCATGAAGAGTCATACAGGACTGAAAATTACTAAACAGCAACAACAAATACCTGTATACGGTATCTCAGAATTTTTCCAAAGCACAATTGGAACAAAATAAATGAAGCACTTTGAATTTTGTAAAATGCTTTATCATCTCTCATCATTATTCATCAAGTCTGTCTCACATACATATTAAGTATATCCAAGTCACAATTATTTCATCTGAATTTTTAAAAATAAATATCACAAAATTTTAAGCATTGGTGAAAACTAATATTGAGTATCAGTGTATAAATGTCCATGCTAAAGAGGTCAT
This sequence comes from Gymnobelideus leadbeateri, assembly GCA_011680675.1. Taxonomy (NCBI): domain Eukaryota; kingdom Metazoa; phylum Chordata; class Mammalia; order Diprotodontia; family Petauridae; genus Gymnobelideus; species Gymnobelideus leadbeateri. The sequence goes on from WOXC01006433.1 coordinate 512,876, forward strand.
ACTTGTACTGGCAAACAAGACATTGCTGTTCCACAAATGTCAAGAGATTACGTGGTACTTTCTTCTCTCTTTAACCTATCTCTCTCCCTCACTGAATAGGATTCTGACCATTACACATAAGCAAATTTGATGTCAATAAATGACAAATAAAGACTATTATGGCAGTCATCTTCGGGAGCCAGGAAGATTGGGGTTTAAATCTGGTCTCTGACACATGTTGTTTGTGTACCCCTTGGCAAATCACTTAACGTCTTGGTGCCCACAAGCAACCTTCTTATTGCTTATTAGAACAGTTGATGATATACATTGGTAAAAACAAGCAAACAAATAAAAGTTTAATCAATGGGAACAGCTCAGATTTCCTTTTTTAAAACAAATTGCATAATGTAGCACTTTCACAGTTTTATATGTCTTATATCAATTGATACTAACAATAAATATGTGGAGTAATGAAATATACCCATTTTACAGATAGATAAATAGGGTCTAAAAGATGAGATGTGTAGCCTAAGGTAAGTGTTGTAAGTTAATGATAAAACTAGAATAAAGAAAAATCTCACCTTTCAGTTCAGTGCTTTTTCCAATGAACCACACTAAGTCAGACTAGCATTGTTATTCTAATACTGTCTTCACCCTGAAATTAGAAATGAGCTGATGTTTCTGTTTTTTAGCTATGAATATTCCAAAATATGTTGGAGTATTTTTAAACATACTTTTCCTTCTTAGGTGATCTAAGACAAACAATATTTAATCACAAATATCCACAGGGAATGCTTTGTTTTGATGGATGAGTAAGCCTCTTACCTTCTCTTCTTCTAGAATTTTGGGCCATATTTTTCTGTAAATCCTTTAGAGGATCAACCCAACACACACGTGTCCTTCATCTTGCTTTTTGGATATCTCAGCAGCCACACAAAGATCCAAGCACTTCAGGGTTATTCAAACTAGAAAGATAATGTCTTAAATGGCCATTTGCTCTAGATTCAGTCTTCCATATGTTTTTCACCAATGGTTATGTGGACATTTCTGTACTGCACGTCTTTAACTTTACTCCCTGCTCAAATTCAACAGAAGTCCCTTACCCTATTATTTTAAAGTAAATGATAAAAGAAAGTCACTCTTTAAAGCAAATATTAATTTTACATGATGGGATAGAGCTACATGTTGGCAATCTTAATAATTATCCTTGGTGAAAAATGATGGACACTTGAAAAACTGATTAACCATGAGAGCTATTTTTACAGAAGAAATAAATAGAAACTTCAAATCTGATGTGAATCACAAGTAACAAAGGAGGGATTTCTTGTTATTGTTTTTCTTCATCCTTTCCAGGTAATGAATAAGGCTAGAATGAGGAGATTCTTTTAACCTATTGTTTTCCAAATATGTCAGGAAATGTAGATTTTTCTGATAGATGATGGCTTTCAAATAGAGAGGTCACACATTTTGATAAGACTGAGCTTTGGGGTTAAATGACTCTAATGATAGGTTGGTATATTAAAGAGAACACTAAGTTTGGAGTCAGGCAGCCCTAGGTTCAAGTTCTAATTTAGACAGGTCTCTAATACTTCATGACTATGTAACCATGGACAAATCCTCTCATATTTCTAAGCCACAGTATCCTCATGTGGAAAATGATGGTATGAAACTCAATGACCTCTAAGGCCCTTTCCTGCTCTGTATCAATGGTCCTCTGTACAAAGCCAGTACCTATAATTTTGTAGATGAAACAAACACTTATTTATCCAGGAAATTGAATTTTTCCTCCCTGAGAAATCACTTTGATTGTATGACATCAAGATTTAGTTGAAATGTTTTCATTTTTTAATATTTTAATATTTTTCCAATTACAAGTAAAATAATTTTTTACTTTTATTTTTAAATTGAGTTCCAAATTCTTTTCCTCCCCTCCCCCTTCATTGATAAGGCAAAAAATTTGACCTGGGTTTTACATGTGCAGTCATGCAAAAATTTATTTCCACATAGTCTTTTTCTGTGAAAGAAAGCACAAGACAAAAGAAAAACCAAGAAAGATAAAGAAAGTTAAAAAAAAATAGGTTTCAATCTGCATTCAGACTCCATCAGTTCTTTCTTTGGAGGTAGATAGCATTTTTCATCATAAGTTCTTTTAAATGGATAACTTGTCCTGAACAGTGGTCACCTTCACCTTCTCTTAGAATGCCAGATAAACAACCTAAGGCTGTGAAGTAAATGTAGAACAAATACTAAGGTAGAGATCCCTGGAGGATAAGAGATCCTCTTATAAATATAAAGAAAATCTCCTTCCTCTCAGTTTTGCCTTCATAAATATATAGAAAGAAAATAAAGTTAGATTACATTATGATTCCTTCCTTCCTTTTCTCCCTCCCTCCTTCCTCAAATACCTAAAAGCAGTAAAACAGAAATGCTTTCTTTTTAATATATAGCAGGAGTCCTTAACCTGTGCTCATAGATAGATTTCAGAGGGTCCATGAACTTGAATGAGGCAAAAAAAATGCATCATTATTTCCACTAGCCTCTAAGCAAAATTTAACATTTCCTTCATTTATAAATGTAAGAGATAAAACATAATTCTGAAAAAGGGTACATAAACATCGTTAGACTTCCAAAAAGTTCTGTGAAACAAGAACATTTAAGAACCTCTGATAATGGTTTTAAAATAGTATACCCGTGAATTAGCTCTTGTTCTCTGCTTAAACACACACACACACACACACACACACACACACACACACACACACACACACACTATAGATCCCCATTTTTATAATAATAATAATTTATGGCACCTATTATGTTCTAGGCACTGTGCTAAATGCTTTACAAAATGTTATTTTTATTGATCGTCACAACCCTGAGACATAGGTGTTGTTATTATCCCCATTTTACATATGAGGAAACTGAAGCAAATAGAGGTTGAGTGACTTACCCAGGGTTACACAACTAGTGAGTGTCTAAGGATTTGAACTCAGGTCTTCCTGACTGTAGATCCTGTGCTCTAACCTCTGTGCCACTGTAGTGCTAATGCAATTTTTACAGCACCCATGATCACAATAAAGACAGTGACTAAATATCACATGGTGCTCGATCATAAAATATAACAAACTCTCCATGTAGAGGACAGAAGCAAAGCATTTATGTAGATGCCAGAAAACTGAATCCTAAAACCAGTAAGCTGATCCCATTATAGTAGTAAAGAAGTTAACAAGTCATAAAAACACAGAGAGCCATACCATCCTTTAGCCTTTCCACAAACCAATATAAGATCAATATTTACTCACAAACCTCTCTATCTTCTTGCCTGAGCATCCTCTCTCCCACCATCTCTCTAGCTTTGACTCCCAGCTTCCTTTAAGCAAACTCCTCCCACCACAGACTCCATGTGACTACATTGAGCCAATTAGGGGGCAAAGTTTATCTTCAAAGCAGGGAAGCTTCCTGTGGGCTCTGCTCCACCCTCTAGCAAACTCCTCCAATCACAGGCTCCATGTGATTATATTCAGCCTATTAGGGGGCAAAGTTTACTTTCAAAGAAGGGAAGGTCTTCAAATTCCCCTATTAAGGGACAGGGAAGATCTTCAAATTCCCATTCACATTACTGCCATATATTGTAGTTCATTAGAATCATTTATTCCTTTTAGTAAATAAAAATGGATTTGATTTATATAAGTATATTTTAATTCTATGTCTTGGAAATCTATATCCATTTAATACTTGTGTTAATATTTTTTTTTGCTTTTGTTTTTTGGAGGGGGGAAGATAGAACAATTGGGGTTAAGTGACTTGCCCAAGGTCACACATCTAGTTTTGTGTTAAGTGGCTGAGGACAGATTTGAACTCAGGTTCTCCTGACTCCAGGGCCAGTGTTCTATTCACTGTGCCACCTAGCCATCCCCTTGTGTTAATATTTTAAGACTAACACTTAAGGGGCAGCTAGCTGGTACAGTGAATAGAGTACCATGTGACATTGGGCAAGTCATTTACCCTGCCTTCCCCTTTCCAAAAAAAAAAAGAAAAGAAAACAAAAAACAAAACAGAAGACATCAATAAAATTTATTAAAAAAAAAAAACCTAACTGTTTTGTTGTTGTTATTCTTTTTTTTTTTTTTTGTTGGTTTTTGGAGGGCAATTGTGGTTAAGTAACTTGCCCAACATCACACAGCTAGGTTTCTTTTTTTTGTTGTTTGTTTTGTGTGTGTGTGTGTGTGTGTGTGTGTGTGTGTGTATGTGTTAAGTACCTGAGCCAAGATCCAAACTCAGGTCGTCCTGACTCTGGGGCCAGCATTCTACTCACTGAGCCACCTAGCTGCCCAAAGACTAACACTTTCTTTTTTTTTTTTTCAATGAAACGAATGCTTTATTAACTTCTAGTTTACATCACTCATTTCTGCCAGATTTTGAGTTACAATTTTTTTCCCCATTTTTCCCCTACCCACCATCCCAGAATAGCAGTCCCAAAAGATATCCCTTCCTCCAATCTGCTCTCTCCCATATCTTCTCCCATACCCCCTTCAACTTTTCCATTAGAGCAAGGTGAATTTCTGTGCCCCAATGCCTGCACATCTTATCTCCCTATTACATGCAAAAGAGTATTAATAATAGTATTTATATATATTTGAAACATTTAATTTTAAGAACTCGAATTTCAGATCCATTCCCTTCATCCCTTGCCACCCATTCCCTCTGGGAAGATAAGTAATTCAGTATGTGTTGTACATGTATAGCTATGCAAAATATTACCATAGTAGATATATTGGACAAGGCTGCTTATAATTCCCTCCCACCCATCCCACCCCCACCTGGTCCATTCCCTACATGATCCTGTCCCTCTTCTTTTTTTTTTTTAAACAAATACTTTATTAACTTCTGTTTTACATCATTCATTTCCGCCAGGTTTTGAGTTACAATCATTTTCCCCCCATTATTCCCCTACCCAACCTCCCAGAATAGCAGTCCCACAAGATATCGGTTCCTCCAATCTGCTCTCTCCCATACCTTCTCCCATACCCCCATCGACTTTTCCATTAGAGGAAGATGAATCTTTGTGTCCCAATGCCTGCACATCTTATCTCCCAATTATAGGCAAAAAGAGTATTAATAATAGTATTATATATATATATTTGAAACATTTAATGTTACGACCTCGAATTTCAGATCCATTTCCTTCCTCCCTTGTCACCCATTCCTTCTTGGGAGATAAGTAATTCAGTATATGTTGTACATGTCTAGCTATGCAAAACATTATCATAGTAGATATATTGTACAAGGCTGCTTATAATTCCTTCCCACTCATCCCACCCCCACCTGGTCCATTCCCTACGTGATCCTGTCCCTCTTCTATAGTGGGTACTTCCAACCTCCCCTCACCCCAAGGATGCCCTCCCATCCATCATCCCTCCTCTCATCCCCCTTCCCCCTATCCTGCTGCAGGTTGAGATATCCCATTTAGTATGTATGTCATTTTCTCCCTGAACCAAACTCAATGTGAATGTGGTTTTGCCTTTTTAGCCTTCCTTATTCTCCCCCTCCTTTGCAACCACTTCCCCTACATGAGATAGTTTACCCTACCATGTCTCTCCCCGTCTCCTCTTGCCACTTTCCTCTCTCACCTCATAATTTCATCCCTTGAGTATTCTCCCTTCCCAACAAATTCAACCTATGCCCTCTATCCATATAGAACTGTAACCATATACACACACATTCACATATGTATTCATATGACCACACCCCCTTCTTCCATTATTTTCATAGTGAGAAAGATATCATCAGTCACAGATATTGCTTTTCCATATAGGAATGTAAATAGTTCAACTTTGATAAGTTCCTTTTGATTTCTTTTCCCTGATTACCTTCTCAGGCATCTCTTGCTTCTTGTGTCTGGATGTCAAATTTTCTATTCAATTCTGGTTTTTTCCTCAAGAATGCTTGAAAGTCCTCTATTCCACTGAATGACCATATTTTCCCCTGAAACAAAATACTCAGTTTTGCTGGGTAGGTGACCCTTGGGTTCATTCCCAGTTCTTTTGCCCTCTGGAATATCATATTCCATGCCCTTCTATCCTCAGTGTAGAAGCTGCCAGGTCCTGGGCTATTCTGATTGTGTTTCCACAATATTGAAATTGTTTCTTCCTGGCGCTTGTAGTATTTTCTCCTTGATCTGGGGATTCTGGAACCTGGCTATAATATTTCTGGGAGTTTTCTTTTTGGGATCTTTTTCAGGAGGTGATCTGTGGATTCTTTCAACCTCTATTTTGCCCTCTGGATCTAAAACATCAGGGCAATTTTCCTTGAGAATTTCTTGAAGGGTGATTTCTAGGTTCTTTCTTTGATCATGGCTTTCAGGTAGTCCAATAATTTTTAAATTGTCTCTCCTGGATCTATTCTCCAGGTCAGTGGTTTTTCCCATGAGATATTCACATTGCCTTCTAATCTTTCGTTTGTTTGGATCTGCTTAACAGCATCTTGATTTCTCATAAAGTCACTAGCTTCCATTTGCTCCAGTCTAACTCTGAAGGAATGAATCTCCTCAGTGAACTTTTGAGATTCTTTTTCCATCTGGCAAATTCGACTTTTTAAGGCATTCTTCTCCTCATTGCCCTTTTGGGCCTCCTTTGCCATTTGAGTTAGTCTATTTTTTAAGGTGTTGTTTTCCTCAGTCAGGCTGTTGACCCTCATTTCATACTTTTCCTGCATCCTTCTCATTTCTCTTTCCAATTTTTCCTCCACTTCTCTTATTTGATTTTTAAAGTCCTTCTTAAGGTCCTCTATGGCCTGCAACCCGCTCATGTTTTCCCCTGGGGCTTTTGGAGCAGGACTTCTGACCTCACAGTCCTTTTCCCGCTCTATGCCCCCAAAATAGGAGTCTAGGGTTGCATTTTTCTGTTTCCTTTGCCTTGGCATGTTGCCACTTAATTACTTGACTTTTGGGCTTGTTGCCACACTATGGCTTTAAGGCCAGATAGAGGAATTTTCGTCCCGAACGTGTGGGGGGCAACTTCCGTTTCTGGCAAGCTGTAAACCCACCCACAACTTCCACCCTAGATCACAATCCAGATCCAGGGAGGTTAAAGCAAGAGCGATTACCCCCCAAGACTGATCGCTGGATCTCCCCACGATTTGTAGGCTGGGAGCCGGAAATGCCTATGAAAACTACACAATGGCGTGTCTCCTCAGCGGCTTCTAGCCCCCAGGGGAGGGAGCTGACGCATTCCCCAAATACAGGTCCCAAAGTCCATAGGACACTAACCTCTTACTTTGTCCTAGGCAAGTCTATGTTGATAATTCTGGGGTCGCCACAGTTCCTGGTGTTCTGGGGTTCCTCCAGCCAGCTGCTGGCCCTGCCGCCCTGGGGCTAAAACCTCGGCTCACGTGGACCTGGGCTCGGCTTGGCTCAGCTCCTGCGCTCTGCGCTCTGGGCTCTGCGCGCTGCCGGCTCCCAGACCGCTGCGCTGGTCCTTCCTGCAGGGTGCTGGCCTGTCCTCAGCGGGAGGTTAGCTTCTCTGTGTCGTTCTGTGGGTGCTGGGGCTCCAGAAGTTTTTCAGAGTCCTTTTTTACATGGTTTGTGGAGAATCTGGGGGCAGAGAGGCTTGGAGGAGCTGTTTCTACTCCGCCATCTTGGCTCCGCCCCCCCTGTCCCTCTTCTATAGTGGGTACTTCCAACCTCTCCTCCCCCCAAGAATGCCCTCCCATCCATCATCCCTCCTCTCATCCCCCTTCCCCCTATTCTGCTGCAGGTTGAGATATCCCATTGAGTATGTATGTCATTCTCTCCCTGAACCAAATTCAATGAGAATGTGGTTTTGCCTTTTTTGCCTTCCTATTCTTCCCCTCCCCTGCAGCCAATTCCCCTTGCTTCTTCTATATGAGATAGCTTACCCTACCCTGTTTCTCCCCATCTCCTCTTGCCACTTTCCTCTCTCTCATGCCATAATTTCACCCCTTAAGTATCATTCCTTCCCAACAAATTCAACCTATGCCCTTTCTCCATGTATAGCTGTAAACATATATACACACATTCACATATGCATTCATATGACCATACACCCTTCTTCCATTATTTTCATACTGAGAAAGGTTTCATCAGTCACAGTTATTGTTTTTCCATGTAGGAATGTAAATAGGTCAACTTTGATAAGTTCCTTTTGATTTCTTTTCCCTGATTACCTTCTCAGGCATCTCTTGCTTCTTGTGTCTGGATGTCAAATTTTCTATTCAACTCTGGTTTTTTCCTCAAGAATGCTTGAAAGTCCTCTATTCCACTGAATGACCATATTTTCCCCTGAAACAAAATACTCAGTTTTGCTGGGTAGGTGACCCTTGGGTTCATTCCCAGTTCTTTTGCCCTCTGGAATATCATATTCCATGCCCTTCGATCCCTCAGTGTAGAAGCTGCCAGGTCCTGGGCTATTCTGATTGTGTTTCCACAATATTGAAATTGTTTCATCCTGGCTGCTTGTAGTATTTTCTCCTTGATCTGGGTATTCTGGAACCTGGCTATAATATTCCTGGGAGTTTTCTTTTTGGGATCTTTTTCAGGAGGTGATCTGTGGATTCTTTCAACCTCTATTTTGCCCTCTGGGTCTAAAACATCAGGGCAATTTTCCTTGAGAATTTCTTGAAGGGTGATTTCTAGGTTTTTTCTTTGGTCATGGCTTTCAGGTAGTCCAATAATTTTTAAATTATCTCTCCTGGATCTATTTTCCAGGTCAGTGGTTTTTCCCATGAGATATTTCACATTGCCTTCTATTCTTTCATTTGTTTGGATCTGCTTAACAGCATCTTGATTTCTCATAAAGTCATTAGCTTCCATTTGGTCCAGTCTAACTCTGAAGGAATGAATCTCCTCAGTGAGCTTTTGAGATTATTTTTCCTTCTGGGAAATTCGGCTTTTTAAGGCATTCTTCTCCTCATTGCCCTTTTGGGCCTCCTTTGCCATTTGAGTTAATCTATTTTTTAAGGTGTTGTTTTCCTTAGTCAGGCTGTTGACCCTCATTTCATACTTTTCCTGCATCCTTCTCATTTCTCTTTCCAATTTTTCCTCCACTTCTCTTATTTGATTTTTAAAGTCCTTCTTAAGGTCCTCTATGGCCTCTAACCCGCTCATATTTTCCTTTGGGGATTTTGGAGGAGGATTTCTGACCTCACAATCCTCTTCCTGTCCTATGCTTCAATCCTCTTTGCCCCCACAATAGGAGTCTAAGGTTGCATTTTTCTGTTTATTTTGTTTCCTTTGCCTTGACATGTTGCCACTTAATTACTTGACTTTTCGGCTTGTTGCCACAGTAGGACTCTGCCACCAGACAGGAGAGCTTTTGTCCTGAACATTGGGGTCTTCACAGCTTTCTGCCAAGCTGAATACCCACTCCAGACCTCCCCCCCCCCAGATCACAATCCAGATCCAGGGAGGTTAAAGCAAGAGCAACTAACCCCCACGACTGATCGCTGGATCTCCCTACAGTTCGCAGGCCAGGAACTGGAGCTGCCACTGAAAACTACAAAATGGCGTGTCTCCTCAGTGGCTTCTAACCCCAGGGGAGGAAGCCAAGCCGTTCCCCAAATAGTGGTCCCAAAGTCCATAGGGCACTAACCTCTCACTTTGTCCTAGGCATGTCTGTGTTGACCATTCTAGAATCGCCACGGCTGCTGGTGTTCTGGGGTCCCTCCAGCTGGCTGCTGGCCTGGCCGCCCTGGGGCTAAAACTGTGGCTCACTCGGACCTGGGCTTGGCTCTCCGTGCATTGCCGGCTCCCAGAGCACTGTGTTGGTCCTCCCTGCAGGGCTGCTGGGCTGTCCTCAGTGGTAGGTTAGCTTCTCTGTGACATTCTTTGGGTGCTGGGGCTCCAGAAGTTGTTCAGAGTCCCTTTTACATAGTTTGGAGGTGATCTGGGGGGAGAGTGCGTTGGTCGCACTGTTTCTACTCTGCCATCTTGACTCCCCCCCCACTGAGACTCAAGACTAACACTTTCAATAAGGCTTTAGGAGCTTACTTAAGTTAAATGATTATGGTTTGCAATAGAACCACAAATAACAATGCGACTAAAGACTTTTATTCTCCATTGTAGTAATTTGATACTATTCAGTTTTTCATTATAAGATACATGTATGTATGTATGTATGTATGTATGTATGTATTTCCCCCCACAGGAATGTTTGTAGTTGCTAAGGGTGGTGGTGGCAGGGCAGGATCCAGGGGTGGGAGGAGAAAAGGTTGCTTTCCCTTTCTCTTGTTTCCACCATTAACCATGTTGCTTTGAAACAGAAATATTTAACCAATAGGACACATTGCATCTAGCAGAATATACTCCAGGCAGATAGATTTAGAAAGGCAGGCAGACATTGAAGAAGGTAAGCCTTTCCAAGATTAGAACCTCTAGTGGCAGAGAAAGGGACTATTAGTGAACTAAGAAAAGAGCTAACTTTGGTAATCTAAGATTGGGCCGCAGAGAGAGAGGAGAAAAAGGACTTCTGGGTCATGTGGTTCTGAATCCGGGAGTCAACTTGAAGTAAGAGTGCCTCACATGTGGGCCTTACTAGTTTTATACTCTATATCTACTTCTACTCTTACCACAGAGGTTGTGGATATAGCTTAAATGGAAATTTTGGGAGGGGAAGGGAAAAAGAAGGGAGATTTTTGTTTTGTTTTGTTTTTTGTTTTATTTTGCCATCTGAAATGCCTTTGTTAACAGTGAATTCTGTCCATTTCCTAACTATTGATGGTAAGCATACCAGTAGGATTTGGTGAGCTCTAATGTCAAGTATAAAGACCCATATCATTAAAACCAGAACCCAAGTAGAATAGCCCTAGTAGACCATATCTTATGGGAATCCAGTTTTTGAGTGTGAATGCAATTTGGGAGGGCTGCTCAAAGAGACAACCACATAAAATCATTTCACAGAAAAAATCAGATAATAGAAATTCTTCTTAGTAAATAATAATTACCCTTTAAGGATCTGTTTTTTACAAGTCTAACCATCATGACTATGAATGAATAAAAAAAAGGAACACATAATTCTACCTCAAGACTGCATAGTTTTCAACTGATCCATTACTAGGAGGAAAAAACATCAGGATACTATTAAACCAACAAGAAAATAATATATGTTTTGTTTACCATAGACCTACAATAGTTATAATTAATTGACACTTTTCTATAGTTTTCCATGTGATCCATGAAGTGATATTGTTATCCTTGATACAAAGGCAATGTTAATATGGTATATCTTCTTGCTGCTGTTGTTGTTCATCCTTCATTTTTTTAAGAGGACCAATGACATCACAGGGTGATATCTTGACTTGTACCTAAATTAGATTTAAGTGAGGCAGAGTTACACAAAGTCATCAACCTCACTCTCTTTTCCTGAGTTATCAAAGTCCAGTGGTAGGACAAAGATGAGATTACTGGCAGTGGTCCAGGATGACATTGGCATCAGATCTTATTCTGAAGTTTTATGACAATGGTTATCTTCCTTCTAGAATCATCAGGAATGTATGCTTTTAACTTCTTACATGATTTTTTACCCCAGTTGAGGAAAAAATGAATTAACAAATGAACAAATGAATTGAAAAGCATGAAAGGGACCAGTCATTATGCTAAATGCTTGTGATATTTATGCAAAATCATAGTAGTCCTTTCCTTGAAGGAGTTTATATTTTAATAGGACACATCAGGAAGCATAGGGGAATTGTTAGAAAGGAAGGCTATGTTGTGGATGAAGCAACAGGACAATTGATTTTTCCAGAAAGCATTGGTAGTATCTATTTGATTACTATTCCTAGAAAAAGAGGTTGAATGGTAGGGTTGAGTAGAAATGAGTTAGGTATGTCATATGTTAGGTGGTACAGCAAATTACCAAGGTGAACTATAGTCAGGTCTGGAACAGATGAGACATATTGGGCTTTCACCAATGGCCCCAAGGATGAGAGAATGTGAAGCAAACTTCTTTACATAATGATTACATAGAAAGAAGGATTGGTTCCTAGATGGGGAAAGTAAATAATCCCAGAAGAAAACAAGGAAAGAAAATCTTTGAAGGTGAAAGTTGATCCAAACTTGTGTCAAGAAGTTGGCAATAAGAAGAATGTAACAAAGATGTGAAATAGAGAGATGAAACTTTGAGCCATAGAGGCTAAATCTCTCACCCTCCTAAAGAAGCACTATTGCAAGCTTCCAAAAAGAAAAGAAAGGAATAAAGAAACAAAGAAAAAGGAAGGAAGGAAGGAAGGAAGGAAGGAAGGAAGGAAAAGTGAAAGATTTGTGAGATTTGTGAATTCTAATGGGTTTGTGACTGGCCACAGGATGAAGAGACAAGTTGATAGTGACAGTCTGCTGAAGGTTATAGAAGTAGTCACAGAAATACATAATAATAGCTAAAGGTGATGGAAGTAGTTACAGGAATGCATGTATAGCTAATAAAGAGTTGTATTATTGAGGGCGGCTAGGTGGCGCAGTGAGTACAGTGCCAGCCCCAGAGCCAGAAGGACCTGAGTTTGGTTCCGGCCTCAGCCACTTAACACACACAAACAACAACAACAACAACAACAAAAAAAAAAAAACAAAACCTGGCCGTGTAACTTTGGGCAAGTTACTTAACCCCAATTGCCCTCCAAAAAGCAAAAAAAAAAAAAAAGAGTTGTATTATCTTCCTGGAGAATACATATGAGATGTGACAAACTTACTAACCACTACCCACTTTTGCTGACTCGTCTAGGGATAGATGATGCAGTCAAACCAAAAAAAAAAAATTGAATACTGATGAGAAAAAATGGAAATCACAGTTCTTACTTTCTTCTCTTCCATTTGAAGGTTATACCAGAGACAAGATGGTTACATAAGTAGCATGGGAAAATAGGTTTTGGGTTTCTTTATCATGTCTTAGAATATAGATTTTCTGTTTCTAAATCCATCACTCTTAAGCTTAAATCAATGCAAATTACAAAACAGGCATAGTGGCCAGGGACCATTGTGGCAAGCTTTACCAATACAGTCATCATGTAAATAATTTTTAACTTGTTTGGCTGATAATTTCATTATTTGAAAATAGATAAAATTACCATGTTTTCTCTCAGAAGGTAAAGGAAACTGCTACTCTGGATTTAATTTAATTCTTGCTAACAAAACACTGGTTGATGTGGTGGAAGCAATGGAAAATTTGGAATAAAGAGGGCACATCTTTCTTAAAATTCATAATAGTACAGAAAGAGAATGATGAAGTCTTAAACATATCCTAGTCTTTAGGACAGCCCATTTCAACAAAATCAGAGAAAAGTTCAGTTTGAGTGCATGGTAAAAGATTCTGAATGAATATAGTCAAAAGTGAAAAAAGACTCTCATAAATTAAGTTCTGATGATACAAACATATTTTTTTTTTCAATGAGGATGAGAATGGGGATTAAAGAATTTGATGTGGTTGCACAAGAAACTATCTAATGAGCTCATTTTGCAAGATTTTGAACAATAGATGGCAAAATGGATTAAATGAAGAAAACAAAATAGTGACACAGACATATAAGCAGAGTGTCCTGAGAACTAAAATATAATAATAATAATAATTACTGATATTTGTATACAGTACTTTAAGGGTTACAGAGTTCTAATCTAATCTGATATTTACAACAGCCCTGTCAGGCAAATTCTATAGCTGTTATAATCCTCATTTTATAGAGGAGGAAACCGAGGCCCATAGGGTCAGATGTGAGATTTGAATTCATGTTTTTTTCTGAATTCAAGTTCAGTAGTCATTTTCATTATATCATACAGTTGCTCAATGAATCAGTTAATGCTTTAAAATATGCACTAATGAAAAGGAATTTTAAAGGTATATTTGGAACAAGAGTATTGGTGTGATGGATTTAGAGAGAAGTAAAAATCCTGGAACTGTGTGACCTTGAACAAGTCACTAAATCTCTTTAGGCCTCAATTTTCTTTTTTTTTTTAAATGCTTTATTAACTTCTGGTTTACAGCATTCATTTCCGTCAGATTTTGTTACAGTTTTTTTCCCTATTTCCCCCTACCCACCACCGCAGAATAACATTCATACAGGATATCCCCTCAACCAATCTGCTCTCTCCCATCTCTTCTCCCATACCGCCTTCAACTTTTCCAGTAGGGCGAGGTGAATCCCCGCACCCCATTGCCTGCACATTTTATCTCCCAATTATATGCAAAATAATATTAATCATAGTGGTTATACATTTTTTTAAATTAGATTTTAAAAGGAAGATAAGCAACTCAGTATATGCTGTACATATGTAGCTATGCAAAATATTACCATAGTAGATATATTGTAAAAGACTGACTATATTCCCCTCCCTCCCATCCCACCTTCCACCTGGTCCGCTCTGCACCTTGATCCTGTCCCTTTTCAAAAGTGGGTGCTTCCAACTTCCCTCCCCCCCAGCCTGCCCTCCCCTCTACCACCTTACCCCATCCCCTTCCCCCCCATGCTCCTGTAGGGTGGGACACCCTATTTAGTATGCATGTCATTCTCTCCCTGGTCCAAATTCAATGAGAATGAGGTTTTGCCTTTTTGCCTTCCTGTTCCTCCCCTCCCCTGCAACCCACTCTACATGAGACAGTTCACCCAATTGTCTTTCCCCATTCCCCTCACCACATTACTCTCTCACCTCTTAACCTAACCTTTTAAGTATCATCCCTTCCTATTAAATTCGAACTTTGCCCTCTATCTATGTATACCTGAAAACATATATACACACATTTACATATGTATTCATATGCCCATATATCCTTCTTCAACTATTTTCATATTGAGAAAAGTTTCATCAGTTATAGTTATTGTTTTTCCCTATAGGAATGTAAATAGTTCAACTTTGATAAGTTCCTTTTGATTTCTTTGCCCTGTTTGCCTTCTCAAGCACTTCTTACTTCTTGTATCTGAATGTCAGATTTTCTATTCAACTCTGGTTTTTTCCTTAAGAATGCTTGAAAGTCCTCTATTCCACTGAATGACCATATTTTCCCCTGAAACAAAATATTCAGTTTTGCTGGGTAGGTGACCCTTGGTTTTAATCCCAGGTCCTTTGCCCTCCAGAATATCATATTCCATGCCCTTTGGTCCCTCAGTGTAGAAGATGCCAGATCCTGTGTTATCCTGATTGTGTTTCCACAATATTGAAATTGTTTCTTCCTGGCTGCTTGTAATATTCTCTCCTTGATCTGGGAATTCTGGAACCTGGCTACAATATTCCTAGGAATTTTCTTTTTGGGACCTTTTTCAGGAGGTGATCTGTAGATTCTTTGAACCTCTATGTTGCCCTCTGGTTCTAAAACATCTGGGCCATTTTCCTTGAGAATTTCTTGAAGGATGATTTATAGATTCTTTCTTTGATCATGGTTTTCAGGTAGTCCAATAATTTTTAGATTATCTCTCCTAGATCTATTTTCCAGGTGAGTGGTTTTTCCCATGAGATATTTCACATTGTCTTCTATTCTTTCATTTGTTTGGATCTGCTTAATAGCATCTTGATTTCTTTTTTTTTTAATTTAAACAAATGTTTTATTAACTTCTGTTTTACATCATTCATTTCTGCCAGATTTTGAGTTTCAATCATTTTCCCCCCATTATTCCCCTACCCAACCTCCCAGAATAGCAGTCCCACCAGATATCGCTTCCTCCAATCTGCTCTCTCCCATACCTTCTCCCATGCCCCCATCGACTTTTCCATTAGAGGAAGATGAATCTTTGTGTCCCAATGCCTGCACATCTTATCTCCCAATTATAGGCAAAAGAGTATTAATAATAGTATTTATATATATTTGAAACATCTAATGTTACGACCTCAAATTTCAGATCCATTTCCTTCCTCCCTTGTCACCCATTCCTTCTTGGGAGATAAGTAATTCAGTATATGTTGTACATGTCTAGCTATGCAAAACATTATCATGGTAGATATATTGTACAAGGCTGCTTATAATTTCCTCCCACTCATCCCACCCCCCACCTGGTCCATTCCCTACATGATCCTGTCCCTCTTCTATAGTGGGTACTTCCAACCTCCCCTCACCCCAAGGATGCCCTCCCATCCATCATCCCTCCTCTCATCCCCCTTCCCCCTATCCTGCTGCAGGTTGAGATATCCCATTTAGTATGTATGTCATTTTCTCCCTGAACCAAATTCAATGTGAATGTGGTTTTGCCTTTTTAGCCTTCCTTATTCTCCCCCTCCTTTGCAACCACTTCCCCTACATGAGATAGTTTACCCTACCATGTCTCTCCCCATCTCCTCTTGCCACTTTCCTCTCTCACCTCATAATTTCATCCCTTGAGTATTCTCCCTTCCCAACAAATTCAACCTATGCCCTCTATCCATATATAACTGTAACCATATACACACACATTCACATATGTATTCATATGACCACACCCCCTTCTTCCATTATTTTCATAGTGAGAAAGATATCATCAGTCACAGATATTACTTTTCCATATAGGAATGTAAATAGTTCAACTTTGATAAGTTCCTTTTGATTTCTTTTCCCTGATTACCTTCTCAGGCATCTCTTACTTCTTGTGTCTGGATGTCAAATTTTCTATTCAACTCTGGTTTTTTCCTCAAGAATGCTTGAAAGTCCTCTATTCCACTGAATGACCATATTTTCCCCTGAAACAAAATACTCAGTTTTGTTGGGTAGGTGACCCTTGGGTTCATTCCCAGTTCTTTTGCCCTCTGGAATATCATATTCCATGCCCTTCGATCCCTCAGTGTAGAAGCTGCCAGGTCCTGGGCTATTCTGATTGTGTTTCCACAATATTGAAATTGTTTCTTCCTGGCTGCTTGTAGTATTTTCTCCTTGATCTGGGGATTCTGGAACCTGGCTATAATATTCCTGGGAGTTTTCTTTTTGGGATCTTTTTCAGGAGGTGATCTGTGGATTCTTTCAACCTCTATTTTGCCCTCTGGATCTAAAACATCAGGGCAGTTTTCCTTGAGAATTTCTTGAAGGGTGATTTCTAGGTTCTTTCCTTGATCATGGCTTTCAGGTAGTCCAATAATTTTTAAATTGTCTCTCCTGGATCTATTTTCCAGGTCAGTGGTTTTTCCCATGAGATATTTCACATTGCCTTCTAATCTTTCATTTGTTTGGATCTGCTTAACAGCATATTGATTTCTCATAAAGTCATTAGCTTCCATTTGCTCCAGTCTAACTCTGAAGGAATGAATTTCCTCAGTGAACTTTTGAGATTCTTTTTCCATCTGGCAAATTCGACTTTTTAAGGCATTCTTCTCCTCATTGCCCTTTTGGGCCTCCTTTGCCGTTTGACCTAGTCTATTTTTTAAGGTGTTGTTTTCCTCAGTCAGGCTGTTGACCCTCATTTCATACTTTTCCTGCATCCTTCTCATTTCTCTTTCTAATTTTTCCTCCACTTCTCTTATTTGATTTTTAAAGTCCTTCTTAAGGTCCTCTATGGCCTGCAACCCGCTCATGTTTTCCCCTGGGGCTTTTGGAGCAGGACTTCTGACCTCACAGTCCTTTTCCCGCTCTATGCCCCCAAAATAGGAGTCTAGGGTTGCATTTTTCTGTTTCCTTTGCCTTGGCATGTTGCCACTTAATTGCTTGACTTTTGGGCTTGTTGCCACACTATGGCTTTAAGGCCAGATAGAGGAATTTTCGTCCCGAACGTGTGGGGGGCAACTTCCGTTTCTGGCAAGCTATAAACCCACCCACAACTTCCACCCTAGATCACAATCCAGATCCAGGGAGGTTAAAGCAAGAGCGATTACCCCCCAAGACTGATCGCTGGATCTCCCCACAATTTGTAGGCTGGGAGCCGGAAATGCCTCTGGAAACTACAAAATGGCTTGTCTCCTCAGCGGCTTCTAGCCCCCAGGGGAGGGAGCTGATGCATTCCCCAAATACAGGTCCCAAAGTCCATAGGACACGAACCTCTTACTTTGTCCTAGGCATGTCTGTGTTGATAATTCTTGAGTCGCCACAGCTCCTGGTGTTCTGGGGTTCCTCCAGCTGGCTGCTGGCCCTACCGCCCTGGGGCTAAAACCTCGGCTCAGGCGGACCTGGGCTCAGCTCGGCTGGGCTCCTGCACTCTGCGCTCTGCGCGTTGCCGGCTCCCAGACCGCTGCGCTTGTCCTTCCTGCAGGGCTGCTGGGCTGTCCTCAGCGGGAGGTTAGCTTCTCTGTGTCGTTCTGTGGGTGCTGGGGCTCCAGAAGTTGTTCAGATTCCTTTTTTACATAGTTTGTGGGGAATCTGGGGGCAGAGAGGCTTGGACGAGCTGTTTCTACTCCGCCATCTTGGCTCCGCCCCAAGGCCCATCTTGATTTCTCATAAAGTCACTAGCTTCCATTTGGTCCTGTCTAATTCTGAAGGAATGATTCTCCTCAGTGAGCTTTTGAGATTCTTTTTCCATCTGGGAAAGTCGGCTTTTTAAGGCATTCTTCTCCTCATTGCCTTTTTGAGCCTCTTTTGCCATTTGAGTTAGTCTATTTTTCAGGTGTTATTTTCCTTAGTCAGGCTGTTGATTCTCATTTCATACTTTTCTTGCATCTTTCTCATTTCTCTTCCTAATTTCCCCCCCCACTTCTCTTATCTGCTTCTTAAGGTCCTCCATGGCCTGTAGCCAGCTCGTATTTTCATTTGGGGCTTTTGGTGCAGGAGTTCTGACCTCCCAGTCCTCCTCCTGTTCCATGCTTTGATCCTCTTTGCCCCCAAAATAGGAGTCTAATGTTGCATTTTTCTGTTTATTTTGTTTCCTTTGCCTAGGCATACTGCCACTCAATTTCTTGACTTTTGGCCTTGTTGTTATAGTAGGACTTTTCCACCAGCCAGGGGAACTTCTGTCCCAAATGTTGGGGTTTCCTCAACTTCCAGAGGTATTAGTTGGGTGGCCTCTGTGAAGCCTCCACACACTCTGGCAAGGTGGTCACACTCTCTAAGACCTCCACCACAGACCACAATCCAGATCCAGACTAATTGCTGGATCCCCCTACAGTTCGCAGGCCAGGAGCTGAAGCTGCGACTGAAGCTGCAAAATGGAGACTATGCCGTGGCTCCTCAGTGGCTGCTAGCCCCCAGGGGAAGAAGCTGACATGCTTCCAAATACTGGTCCCAAAGTCCATAGGGCACTAACCTCTCACTTTTCCCTAGGCATCTATGTGTTGGTAATTCTGGAAACCCCATAGCTGCTGGTCTTCTGGGGTCCCTCCAGCCAGCTTCTGGTCTGGCTGCCCTCGGACAAAAACTGTGACTCACTCAAGCCTGGGCTTGTCTCCCAGACACCTGTGCTGGCCAATCCCTGCCAGGCTGCCGGGCTCTCCTCAGCAGGAAGTTAGCTTCTCTGTTTCATTTTGTGGGTTCTAGAGCTCCAGAGGTTGTTCATAGTCCTCCTTTTCCATAATTTTGAAGTGGTGTGGGCTGGAGCTCTGAGTAAGTGCTGTTTCTACTCCACCATCTTGACTCTGCCCCTGCCCCAGGACTCAATTTTCTAACCTGTAGAATATAGAGGTAACCTTACTAACCTTTCCAACACTAAATATTTGAGCCAACTTTTGTTACTGTAAATGAATCTCTATACCCCCTTGTTTGATGCTGATGGCATAATAGTTACAAAGGAAACTTTCAACTTCTATATTGTTTCTGTCTTTGTCAAAGGCAGTGATCTTCATATTGGAAAGGGTGGAGAGAATATGGTTTAATGGATTTGAAACATAAGCAGAAAAGACCTAAAAAACAGGAGTAAGAAGCTACCAAGGCTTTTTGAAGATAAGAACCAGCCTGTCTTCAGCTGGGTGAAAAGTAGGTCTTGGCACTATTATGAAAGGATACCGCATTGGCTGCTTCTTTAAGTGGTAAAAGTTGTCAGTGGTAAGCAAGGCTTCCTTCATATTCCTCCCTCCTATTTCCTTGACCTTGATCTGTGCTACAATATCCCTGGCACCATACTCTTGTTCTTTTGTGTTCAGAACACATTTCTTGCCTAGCTCTCTGCCTTGTTACTCACTTTCTTGAACTGGGAGGCATGGTGGAAGGGATATTCTGTTCAAGCTCTTCCATACTATTTCCAAAGTTGGTTGGTTGCCTCCTGCCCTGTTAAATCTGCTGTTCCACAGTATTTACAAGCTGTACTTTATCCCTACCCGCAATGGCAAGATGATGTAACAAATTAGCTGCTTCAAATTAATTCATCTCTGAATCAACTATCCTGCTATCCATATTTAAATCTGCATCCCAAGATACTGAAAGTGTTTGCTGATGCAATCACTGAACCACTGTCATTAACCTTTGAGAAATCATAGATAAAAGGGGGAAAAGCTAGAAGAGCAGAGATTAGCATCCCAATTTAAAAAGAAAATTGAAAACTAGGACTGGATTAGTTTGTCTTTAATTCTTTGGCAAAATTCTGGAACATATTATACAGTTTAAGAATACATAAAGCATCATGATCACTAGGAGTCACTATGGGTTCACTAAGACAAAGGCATGCCAATAATTTCACTCCTTTTTGATGGATCATAGATCAAAACAGAAAATGGCTATCCTGCTGTACTGTTACAGAAAATTTTTATAAAATTTCTATAGATTTCTATAAGGCATTTAGCAAAATTTTTCACATTGTCCTTGTGGAAAAAAAACACGGGCTGGTTCTGAGTAGCTAAATGAGCATTCTAAAACAGTGTCAATTACTATTAGGAACTTAGATTGGAGGCTCTTTACTCTCTCTTCAGGAGACTATACTCTTCCTTGCATTATTTCACATTTTGCTCTATGACTCAGAGACAGATAAGGTCCTTATCAAATTTGAGGATGACAAAAAGCTTTGAGGGTCAAATCAAGATAAGTCAACAAGTATTTATTGAGAGCCTGTTCTATTCCTGATACCACATTAAGCATGGAGTTACAAAGAAGGGTAAAAAACAGACCCTGCCCTCAAAGAGCTCACAATCTAATGGGGGAGAGAACATGTAAAAAACTTGTGTACAAACAGTATATGACAGAATTATAGTTATAGTTAGCATGGAATTCTATGAAACTATAGCCAGATATATAGATAACTAGATATATAGATAAGTAGAATTATAGCTAATATATTGCATGATAGAGTCAGAATCCCCAAAGATCTTGATAGACTGAAATAAAGGGCCAAAATTAACAATGTGAAGCTTAGCTGGGGGGTGATTATAAGTTCAAAATAAAAATAAACATATAAAACAAAAACTTAGTTGGAATAAATATACAGTCTTGAACATAAGATTCCAAAATCATCTACTCGAGTCCAAGAAGAGAGAAACAGTTTAACAGCATTTCATATGGAAAACTCCTAGACATTTACCTTTAGTTTAGTCCTATTGTGGCTGCCAAATAATGGAGGGTAAGAACTACCTGTATTGATAGAAGCATAATATTCAGATCAGAGGAGCTAGTGTAGGTGACTGCTAGATGCTTCCATAACCTCAGGTATTAAAATGGTATAAGTGACTATCCCAACATAGGCAGGTAGACATGAGACATAGAAAGGACAAAAGAAGGTTTATTTTTATTCTAAGGCTATATTTGTCAACAGAGGTCAAGGATACTTGTTGATAGTACTGATGCTGGATCAGTTTCTGTTCCATTGAACTCCCAAACTTCCCCTTTTTTCTCCATGGAAAGAGTACTCAAATGGTAGTGGGTACACCCCTGGAATGGTCCTGGAGAATCTTCTTGGTCTGATGAGCATAGTGGTCCCTTCTGTGAAGATCTTATACATCACCCACCCTTTCAAAGTTCTTTCTACATCACAGGACCTGCTCAAATCTAAACAATGTGTACTAGCCATAGGGTGTCCTGACACAGGAAATAATAATCCCAAAGTATTAAACAGTGATCAAACACATTTGGGATATTATATTTAGTTCTGGGCATAGCAGTTTAATGGAGATTTTAATAGACTGGAGGGCTTGGAGGCTAGTGTCTAGAATGGTAAGGGAATATGGAAATTTTATCACATGAGGAATGATTGAAAGAATCTGAAATGCTTACCTTGAAGAAAAGGCATAGAAAAATCATAATTTTCAAATATTTTTCAGAACTATCATGTGAAACAATAATACTAATACTGATACAGTGCTGTAAAATTTTCGAAGTACTGAAGGTATCACTATATCACCTCACAGCTACCTATGAGATGGGTAATTCAGTCATTATTACATTCATTTTACTGATAAGAAAACAGATTCAGACAAGGAAAATTACTTTCCTAAGAACTAGATATTAGTATCAAAACCAAGATTGATTTATTCCATGAAGTTACATCCCAAGGGAAGAATTACAAAGGGGTGGAAGTTATTGGGAGAAAGATTATATAAGAAATTATTTTTAACAAAAATATCCAAAAATAATAAAAATATCTAAATCTCCAGATTTAGAACAGATTGTCACATTAGGTAATGTACTCCTCAGACATGAAGGTCTTCAGGAAGTATAATACTAATAATAATATTGTTGAGGGAGATTGGGAAATCCTTTGTATTAATGGAGGGAAGTCATACTAGATAACTCAAAGGTTCTTTCCAACTTATTTTTAGTCTTTGATTTCATGATTATTCCTTAATGCTAGGGTTTGAGCTTAGGGGGAAAAGAGATGTCTTTTAAATCAAATGAGGTAATACAAGGAAAGCACCTTTTTAAAAGTTAAAGCACTATATAAATGATATAGATCCTTTTTGCCTTTTCTGTCACAATAATACTTGACTTTACAAGTCCTTGCTGGTATAACAAAATAATAATAATAATAATAATAATAATAGTGATACTAAGACTCTTCTATATGTTACACCTAAAGAGGCAACCTACATTATAAATTCAATCAAGAATGAAATGCTGTTATGTGAGAACATCTCCCTGGCTTGTCAGGGTGTAATGGAGCATGGTATATACAGATTCAGAAACAGCCAAGCGATTAAAAAGATATGTAGCTTTCCCCACATAACATTGCTTAATGAAACTCTGAGACTGCGTTGTGAAAAAAGTTTATTGTTTTCTTTTCTTGCAAATCATCTCCGTTTTTAATCTGTTTATTTAATAGACTCTAATTTGGGGTAATGGGTTTTGTTGGGGAAGCCACAAAGTGGAAAAGAGTAAGAGTTATTAGCTAGGGAGGCATCTTGTCATGGAGAGCTTTTTTCATTTTGATTTGGTCAGTAAGAGAATTCTACATTTATTTCTAGGCAGCTCAACAGAAGTGTTCTGAGTACTCGAGCAAACTTGGGTAAGGGCAGTTGGACTTTCCTTGTTTAGTTCTAAGGAAATACATGAAACAGTTAAATTAACCCACTAGTCTGACTTCTCTTGTTCTTTTGAATTCTTTTTTAAGGATAGGGGGATAGGGACTGGGCCTGTGATTTCATTATCATAAGGAACTCTTTGGTGAGGAGATTCCCTTTACTGATTAAGGTCAGAATATTCTGTGTAGAGTCTTAGGAAATTTCATAGAGTGCTGGAAAGTTACATGACTTGCCCACAATTGCAAAGATAAAACTTGTCAGAGCTGAGACTTGAACCCATCCTGGCTTTAAGGCCAGTTCTTTATCCACTACACGATGTTGCTTCTCATACCAATTTTAGTAGGTTCAAAGAATATTACTAGTTATAAACATGTTATTTATATTATTTGTTAATTGAGGTGGTATTCAGGTATTTAGTCATGTCCAAACCTTTGTGACTCCATGGAACATAGTGTCCATGAATTGTTCTTGGCAAAGATACTGGAATGGTTTACCATTTCCTTCTCCACTAAAATATATATAGTTTCTGTCAAACATGATTTTGACTTTTAAATTACCTCATGTAGAAAATTTGAATCTTTAAAACTGATGCAAAACAGTCACAGTAAGAAGAAATCTCAACATTTTTTTAAATGCAAAGTGGAGAATGGGACAGGAAATAGCATAATAGGAAAAGTAGTTTCAGAAGCTACAAGAAAAAATGACCATAAAAAATTTTATGCCAAGGTCATGCTTCTGACTTTGATATTTTTACCTTTAAATGTTTACCTGAAAAGAACATTTTAAAATTATTCATCATATACAAATGCATCTTTTTGGTAATTTTTTCACAGGCTTTTAGGAGAATATTTACTTATTAGATTTATACAGCAACTTCTGTATAAAAAGCTCTAGGGATTCTAGAATTGGGGAAACCAAGCAGGTGAACTGTGGCAACACAGGAAGGCAGAAGTACATGATGGTAGCAGTACATGATGGTGAAAGTAGTCCTAATGAGGACCCCAGACTCTGGTTTTTTGAGGCACTTCCAGCTAACAAATTTTTAAAAAGAGACTTCCAGAATCTCTGGGCTAGTGTTTATAAAATAACCCTTAGAGTCTGGTTGCAGAGCTGATTTTGTTGGTGGGAAGGAAAGACCGTCAAGTGAAATCTAGTGGCAGAGCCCAAATCTAAGACCTAGGATCATAGGCCTGGAAGTGGAGGGGACCTCAGAGATTAGTCAGCTCCCTCAATTTTGCAGTTAAAGAACCTGAAACCAATAAGGTCTCTCAGGTATGCATTGAATACAGGTGTTCTGACTCCAAAACCAATGCTGTTTCCACTCTACATTGCTGACTGCCCAAAAGAAGAGGGCTTAATACATGCGTGTTTCTTTTGTTTTGTGCCTGTGTTTTTCTTCCTTCCCCTCTACTCTGTGTGTGTGTATATGCATGCACACATGTCCCCAAGGCCTCTTATATTCACCAGAACATAGTAAATATTGTTTGAGAGCTTGGGCACAGAAACATTTGTATATTTGGCAATGCCTTCTGAGCCTCCTATTATTATCTTGGGATCTTATGACCTGGATGGAAGTTTTATTAATACATGATTCAAAATTATTCACACTCATTTTTAAACTACAAACATCTATTCTGAGTTCTCAAAAAAACAATCAGAGCATGGTTGTTATTAGAGTTCTGTTTTAATAGCAGCACATCACAGGTCAGAAGTTTTTCCTAAATTTAAATGAGAGCTCAAATTCCAGATTGCAGTAAAAATTTCATGAATTCCTTTCATTTCATTATTAACTTCTGTTGAGTCAAAAGTGGAAGAATAAAGAATCTTGGTTTTCAACTTATCACCATAAGAGACCCTGTAGCTAGTTCTTTTCCCTGCTTATTCCTATATTTCTCTCTCAGAGGAAACACTTCAATTGATTTGGGGGGTTATTTACTGAAACTGACAAGAGAATGACATCTATTCAAACTAATGCATGACAATTATCTTCTATTTATTATCATTGTTCATCATTTCCATTTTAGAATATTTTCTTGGGGGGCGGGGCAGACATGTTATCATAGAAATTAATGATTCACTCAGATCCTTAGGCTAAACCTGCCACCCACTGCTTTCAAGTTTGCTATGCATGAAAGTAGAGGAATTTAATTGGATATTATTGAAGGGTTGCAGAGACTAACTCCCTTTTTCCAGCTCTCCCCCTTCCTTCACAAACAACTCCCTGTTTGATTCCTAACCTTGATGAGAAAATTGCCTGATGCATAGTAACCATAAACTACATTCAGATTTTGGGGAAATGGTTGCTCGAGAAAGAAAACTGCATAGGAAGGAGATGGGGCAGGGGGGAGAAAGAAAGAAAGAAAGGGTAAGGCAAGGGATAGCTGGGCCACAATCTTTTGTTCCTCAGTGGATATGGAGGAGTTGGTTGGGTTTTTTTTGTTTTGTTTTGTTTTGTTTTGATATTGACTGAGGAAAGCTGAGAAGAGAGCAGGAGTGTTTGAAAGGATCCCAGAAGGCAGTTCTCATTCCATTCTAGCATGTTGTATCTCCCCAATAGAGAAGAGACCTGTTCTGGAGTGTTTTTCGGACTTTTGTCCTCCAAAAGAACTGTTCATCATAATCAGGTAACACGTTGATTTCCCTGGGGGATATATACAGATTTATTGTTCATTCTTTTTTTGTTTATTTTCAGTCTTGTCCAATTCTTCATGACCCCATTTGAGGTTTTCTTGACAGAGATACTGGAGTGGTTTGCCATTTCCTTCTCCAGCTCATTTTACAGATGAGGAAACTGAGGTAAACAGAGTTAAGTAACTTGTCCAGGGTCACACAGCTAATAAGTCTGAGGCTAGATTTGAACTCAGGAAAATGAATCTTTGTTATTTCAGGACTGGTACTCTATCCATTTCACCACCTAGCAGCCTATATAGATATACATGTGTGTGTTATATCTAATAGCATATGTGATATATGCATGTGTATATATGCATTTGTATATAGATAGATAGATATGTATGTATATATGTATGTATTATGTGTGTATCTTTGCAAGGGCAGCTAGGTGATGCAGTGGATAGAGTGCTGGGCCTGAAATCAAGAAGTCTCATCTTCCTGAGTTCAAATCTCACCTCAGACACTTATTAGCTGTGTTACCCTGAGCAAGTCACTTACCTCGGTTTGCCTCAGTTTCCTCATATGTAAAATGAACTGGAGAAGGAAATGGCAAGCCACTCTGCCAAGAAAACCCCAATAGGGTTATGAAGATTCTGAACAACAACATATACATGTACATTGTATTATATATAACATATACTTATATATGTGTGTATGTGTATATAAATATACATACATATGTGTATATGTGTGTACATATATTCATACACATATATATAATCAATAGCTTAGACCTCTCAGTATGGTCATTCAATGCACTGAATTTGTTATGACTATAGTACAAGAAAAAGAAGTCAAGGTAAGCCCCTGGAATCCCTTGTTAATTCAAATCTTCACTTGCAGAAGAATGGACTTGACCTAGAAACTTTCTCTGTGACTTCAAGAGTTTCTTTGTATCACTAATCATAGATCTGTCAAAGTATAGATTGGTATCAGAAAACATTACACATACATGAATACATACATACATATACCTTTTAAAATTTTCACATTTCTTCAGGGTCATCCTGACCTCTCCATTCTCTGTAATCCCCCAATTCATTCCATTGCTAATAAATGTGTTTTTGATTGATTGAAAATCATTAAGGGCTACAATGTGTTTTCTTATTACAAAGGGAAAAGAGACAAAAGAAAAAATATGGACAACATTCTCTTGAACTCCACATTGTCATGCTAAACATTGGGGATAAAAAGAAAAGCAAAAACATGGTCCTTTCAATGAGCTCAAGTTTTAATGGGAGAGACAACATGTAAATAACTGTACATATAAGATACAAAATATATACAGAGTCAGTGGAAGGCGTTCTCAAAGTGAAGTGATTTAGGATTTCAGCTGTGTCTTGAGGAAGCCAGGCAAGGTATGAGATCAAGGTGAGGAAAGAGGGTTTTCGAGGCTCAAAGGACAGCCAGTGAAAAGCAGTAGAATCGAGATGGAGTGTATAATGTAAGGAACAACAAGTAGACCTGCCAGTCATAGAATCTATAGAGGGACATGGGGTGTGAGAAGGCTGGAGAGGTAGAATGGGTCCAAGTTATCATGGGTTTTAGCTGCTGAGCAAAGAATTTTATATTTGATCTTAGAGGTAATAAGTAGGACCTAGTCACTGGAGTTTATGAAATGGTGAATCATGAGTGCAAGGGAAGAGGTGGAAGGAGGTGGTAGGCATGGTCAGACCTGTGCTTTGGGAAAATCACTTTGCCAGAGGAGCATAGGATTAGAATGGGAAGACCCTTGAGGCACGGTGACCAGTTAGAAGGTTATTGTAATAGTCCAGTAATGAGCCCTGCATTAAGGAGATGGTTCTATTAAGTAAGAAAATGGAGTATATATGCAAGATATGAAAATAAAAATGACAGAACTTGTATCTAAAGCTGGAGGAAATCACAACTATTTTGACTGGGTACGCTATAAATTCATTTTATTTAGTTTTACCTAGGAAATCACAGGAGTAAGGCAATCCTTTTATTCCGTCTTAATTTATTTCCTATCTCACTCTCCACAAAAAATTATTCAAAACCTTGCTTCTCATTTCAAGTCTCCCACACCTCCTTCTTCCCTAACAAAACTGAGGACTTGGTTCTTACTTTGCTGAGAAAATGGAGGCCATGTCCCATATGCTTCCTCTGCATTGGAGTTGATCACTAGGGAACAGTCAAAGTTATATTCAAGTTGTCAGGATGGTAACAGTGTCAAAAGTCAGTAGCTTTGAAGGGAGGAGACCTAGGTTTAAATTCCAGAGCCTTCCTCTTATTATTGCTGTGAACTGGATAAGACCCTAAGGTTCTCTAGGTTTCAGTCCTCATCTGTAAAATAAGACAATTAGGCTTGATGTTCTCTAAGTTTTCTTTCTGTTCAGAGATTCCTATTTCAAGGTGAGGTTAACATCAACTCAAAATAATTTCAGAATTTTAAGGGATCTTAGAGCTCACTAGCTCAGCCCCATCATTTTATATGTGGGAAATTGTTATCAAAACAGGTTCAGTGGTTTGTCCAAAGGGACACAGATAGTTAGTGTTTGGCCTGGACTAGAACCAAGGTCCCTGGGTTCCCAATTCAGTGCAAAACATAGAATCCTAGACCCAGAATTTAGAACTGAAAGATATCTTAGAAATCATTTGGAAGATGAACAAACAGTACCAAATAAGGAGTCACCTTCCCAGGGTTAGACTGGTAAGATTAAATCCCAACTCTTGTTGCTACAAATCTAATGCCTACTATGTGTGAAGAACCTGAACTAAGGGAAATGCAATTGTTTTCCTTCTTGCCATTAAAGTGCTTATAATATAGTAGTGCCATAATGATTTATTTAGTGCTCTTAGTTTTACATAAGACATTATACAAAAACTATAATATGAATGGATCGTTTTAAGTAGAGAGTAACAGGAAAAGCTTAAAGAGGAAGCCTTGTTGGAGCTGGTTCTTAAAGAATGGGGGGAACCTGTACAAATAAAGCTGGGGAGAATAGGGCATCTGGGACCATTCTAGGAATGGAAAGCAGTGTACTTCACCCCTTGTACATAACAATATGGGGTCATTGGGCGGCACGTGGATAGAGCTCTAGGCCTAGAGTCAGGAAGACATGAGTTCAAATTTGACCTTAGACGTTTACTAGCTGTGTGACCCTAGGCAAGTCATTTAACTTTGTTTATCTCATTTTTCTTATCTGTATAATGAACTGGAGGAGTAGATAGCAAACGACTCTAGTGTCTTTGCCAAGAAAACCCCAAATTGGGTTGCAAAGAGTTGGACACTACTGAACAAGAGTAAACAACAATATATCAGACCATTTAGGTTCATGTAGATTATCTCATACTGGTAGAGGGAAATGATTTGTTCTGTTTTTAAAGTAGTAATGATGAATTTGTACTGATCCATCCATATACTCATCTAGTCTAACTTATGACACACAGTACACTTAACTATGAGAGACTTAATAAGCAAAATTTCCTTATCACAATAGACATTGCCATTTAATTTGTCTCCTACTTTTCATCCATGTAGTAATACTTAGATTTTTAATTCTCACTATTATGTTGCTAGTATCAGTAAAAAAAAATTAGTATTATTTTCTTAGTTTTAGAGATATACCTGTCAGAATTTGTTTTTATTAATTTAACATTATTCTCAATCCAAGCACTTCTTGCCTAGGGAAAGCAAAGCCCAGACTACCATATCCTACCCCATACTCTCATGTCCTCAGACAACTCTTTCCCTCAGGACAATTTAAGGTAGCATTTATAGGTTGTTGTTGTAGTTTTTGTCCTTTGTTTTTGAAGAGGACCATGACATCAGGGAAATGATGGCATGACTTGCAGTTGACTTTGAGTGAAGGAGGGCAGTGCAAGGTCACCAGTCTCACTTTCTCCTCCAGAGCCATCTGGGTCCAGTGGCCAGATATTCATCAGGTGACTAGGGATGTCTCAGGATGAAACCCTGACCCTTTTAGGCTAAAGCCTTTTCAGGTTCTCACTTTCATCGAGGTAATGCCCATTCTGGCTACTGGATCCAGATGGCTTTGGAGGAGAAGGTGAGGCTGGTGGTGACTTTGCACTACCCTCCCTCACTCAAACCAAAGTGAACTGCAAGTCATGCCATCATTTCCCTGATGCCATGGTCCTCTTCAAAAATGAAGGAGTAAGTAGACTGAGCTGCCTGAATGGGGACCCAGCTGGTTGGGTAACTCATCTTCTCCCTTTCCCTCTGCTTCTCCTTTCCAAAAGAAGGTAAATTTTGATAACCAGAAGCTGCCCATCTAACTTGGAATTTACTGGCTAGATTTCTTCCTTCCTTCCTTCCTTCCTTCCTTCCTTCCTTCCTTCCTTCCTTCCTTCCTTCCTTTTTTCTTTCCTTCCTTCCTTCCTTCCTTCCTTCCTTTTTTCCTTCCTTCCCTCCTTCCTTCCTTCCTTCCTCCTTCCCTTCTTTCCTCCCTTCCTCCCTCCCTTCCTCCCTTCCTTCCTCCCTTCCATCCTTCCTTCCCCTTCAAACATGCTCACCCTGAAGCTCATAGATTGGACCACAATAGGTCCCTGCCCAAGCTCAGTTTAATGACTGTATTTTGGGCTCTCCAGGCTTAGAGAGAATGTTAGTGGTAACTGTTTGTCTTTGGTACTGCAAACTTGAGGGTCTTCCCCTCTCAGCCTGATTTTTTTGTTCTTTTTCTAATTAAAGGGGCATCCCTTGACTCACTGCTTAACGAAGCCTATTCACTGAATGGGCATTACCTCACTCTAAGTGAGTATCTGAAAAGACCTTAACCTAAAAGGCCAGGGTCTCCCTTTGCATCCTGGGTCATCTCCAGTCATCCTGACAAGTATCAGGTCCATGGATTCAGATGGCTGTGGGGTAGAAAGTAAGACTGGTGACATTTGTAGGAATATTGAAGAAGGAAAAAGTCACAGTGGGTCAAAATACAGTTTGTGATTAACATTCTACTCCTTCTTAAAGAACTTAATCATCTCTTAAAAGTACTTAGTTCTTTCTTTAACTGCTCTTCTCAGGACCTGAAAAGGACTCCTCCCTGTGGACACGATGACTTAATTCTCTTTGATGGGTCTTAGGTCAGTTTCTTCCCTGGGATGACTCAGATAATGATCTTGACTAGACCCTTTCAGTTCTGTTTGGTTACCACCTTTAATCCATTTTCTAGGCCTGAGCTAGCATTGCTCATCATTTACAGACTTACCTAATGGAAAAAGCCTGGGAAGGACTTTAGAGAAATATTTATTTCTCAATATTTTCAGTTGAACTAGAAAGGAGATTGTAAAATATGCCTTCACGCTGGGAAGATCAATAGTTTGTTCTCTTGTTCACACATAGCTCTATACACAAAGGAGCACAGATGGGGTGAGGTGGTAGGGGCAGTGTCTGATTTTGTAAGGCTCAGGTGACAAGAGCAGAACATAAGGAAAGAGTATAGAAGTCAGTTCAAATGGTATTTCATTATTTCTGGCTCTCTCCTCAGTCTGAGGAGAGTCATCTTAATATTTCAGATTTCATAAGATAGTTTTGAGTCAAGTTAGTATTTGGATTGGGGTGAATGGATTCTATAATTATCTTTACTGTCATTTGTATTATTGATTTTGAGTTGAAAGAGAACTTGAAGGCCTTCTAATTCAATCCTCTTGGTTTAAGATAAGGACTCTGAGATTCAGAAAAGTTTGATTTGACTTGAAACCAGGTTTAAATATTTAGCCTTCTTCTCACTGTACCTCATTGCCTCTGTTGTGATTACATGACATCAACCCCATATAAGTCAGAATAGAATAGGAATAGGGACTATCTATGTGATTTCAGTGGTATGAGAAACTCTCTAATAGTAGTAGTAATGAAGAGGTTACCCATAAAGAGGGTTAGGGTTGTACTAGAGACCCCAAAATATCAATACCTGTTGAATGAATTCGACTCAAGTCTTCTCTCAGCCAAAGAAAAATAAAGTTTATTAAAAGTTCGCTTGTATTGAACACAGAGTAAGCTTGTGCTAGGTCATTCTATGGCTCTCTCATACACCTGGAGTCAAGATGGGGTCTTATATACAGAAGGTTGTGGGAGGAATCTATGGGTGGTCTAGAGGAGGAGTTTGGGGAGGGTCAATGAGTGATTAAAGGTTGCAGGAGGCTATCTAGAGACTACAGACAGTGGTGGGCTAGGCCAGTTCAAGGGTGGATTGATATTTTGATAGGCTCAAAGGTGGGAAGTCTAGTAACAGAGGTTTAGACCCAGCCACAATGTAAGGCTTATTGCCTTATGCAAGTGCCTCATCGATTTAATCCGAGTTCAAGAGGGATTCCCAGAACCTGTACCTTAAGGACTCAAGGAGGGCTCGAGGGGACTCCCAGAGCCCATACCTCTTGAGTAATAGTTGGAGGAGGAGGTGGAGGAAGAGGAGGAGGTGGAGGAAGAGGAGGAGGAGGAAATGGAGGAGGAGAAGGAGCAGCAGCAGCAGTAGTAATAGTGGTGGAAGAGAAGGGTGTAAGCATTTATATAGTGCCTACTATGTGCCAAGCATTCTGCCAAGCTCTTTATAAATAATATTTCATTTGATCCGCACAACAACCCTGCAAGGGATTCTATTATTGTCCCCATTTTAGGGGGACAATGAAGAAAATGAGGCAAATAGATTATGTGACTTGCCCAGGGTCACATAGCAAATTAAGTATCTGAGGCCAAATTTCTACTTGGGTCTTCTTAACTCTAGGCCCCAGTGCTCTATCCACTATACCATCCAGCTGCCTAAATGCCTATTAATTTAGGCTAGGTACTGTGACTAGCTGCCTAACAACAACAATAATAATAATAGCTAGCATTTATATAGTGCTTTTAAGATTTGCAAAGCATTTTGCAAATATGATTTCATTTTATCCTCATAACAGCCTTGAGAGGTAAGTGCTATTATTATACTGATTTGCAGGCTGCACATCTAGTAATTGTGTCTGAGGTGGGATTTGAACTAAATCTGCTATAATGCACCCTACTTTATAGTCTTAGATCATTTCCTAGGGTGCTAGAGATTCAGTGACAAGTTCAGTCTATGTAGTGAGTTTCAGAGGTAAGACCTGAACCAGGATGTTGGAGGCAGCTCTAACAATGACCTCTCTTAGTTTGGTTTTAAGGAAGGAAGAAAATGAGCCACACTGAACAGTTAACAAAAGGAGGTTTACTTTGCTAACATAGCAAGGATATGCAACATGAAAATATGTCTGGTCATCAGAGCAGGATAGAATTTGGCAAAGGAAATGATAATTCACATGGTCTTTAGAAATCTGCCAAGTCACAGGGACTTCATTGCACATGGGTGGGACTTCTTATGTCCAAAGCAGTTGTCAGGGATTTAGGAGTCAGTCTTTTTGGGGAAACTTATCCCTGTCCTAGAAGAGAAGGAGAGGCAGCAGGGATGGCCTGACCTATCTTGTGAAAAAGTTCTGGTAGATATTAGTCCTTTCCCACAAGACTTTCCTGGTGCTAAAGCCAGTTCTTCATCTACTATGACACTAGAATGGCAGGATTTATTCTCTCTAGGGGTCACCATGAACTTATGCCTGTAATGGGAATATAAATTTATGTTGTTGCTATCTTTCTAAGATTGTATTGTTTCTTCCCTGCCCCTGAGTTAAGTGCACCTGGAGCCTGTGGTGGGAGGCTTGTTTTTCAGAAATGCCCACACCTTGGTGCTTTGTGATTGGGCAGAGGGACAAGAAGGTAGTTACATTCTCTGAGCCAGGAGAAGGCTATATAAAACCTGTTGTGAGACTTTGTTTTGGGGCTCACTTTGAGAAGTGTTCTGTGATTTGACCAGATGAGACTCTGGGCAGCTGCTGAGAGCCTCCCGGCTTTGAAAAACTCAGATGTTTATGCTTCCCTCTCTGGTAACTGTGATTTGGTATGCATGTAATGGTTGGACAGTTGTAGGCCTATCTGCTGATATATTTGTTTCTCTGTCTTCTTGTAATTTCTGCTTATAACCTCTGTATACTCCAAAGTTTGGGGTGCTGACTTTCCCCCCTGAAGTAGGTAAATATATGTTTGAATGATTAAAGCAAGATTATTAACCCATTTTGAGTTGCTTTCCTCTAGAAAAGCAGATCTAAAAACCTGTGTTGTCAGCCACCCGGGGATGCTAGGGTACTTACTGCTACAATACCTTTTTTCTTTTATGTTACTTAGTTTGTTACATACTATAATTTTACTTCTATATCCTCCCAGTCAAAGGCCATATTCCTATCCCCAATTTCTTATGTCACCTTGTCTTCTTCTACACATTTTTCTCCCATTCAGGTCAGAGTGAAATCACCAAGCAGTGCTAAGCCTGATGATAGAAAGAAAGGGGGGAAAAATTTGTAATCTCAAGGACTCCCAGTCCAATAGGGGAGACAACATGCAAACAATTATGTACAACAGGATAGATATAAACTGGAGCTAATAGCTGAGGGAAGACTAAGATGAAGGAGAAATGGTTAGAGTTTGATGAATGAACTTGTGGTTTCACAGGGATAGGGAACTCTCAGAAGCACTCAGAACACCAAGACTTAGCCAGTCTTATTATATGTCAGAGGTACTTGAATCCATGTCTTACTGGCCCCAAGGCTTCTTCTCTTTCACCATGCCAGTGGTGTCAAACATGGGGCCATTGAACCATTGAACCAGGACAGGACATTATAAAGCATAAATGAGGTTAATATGTGGTTTTCTAAGTCAGCATGTGGGCTACTCAGATTTTTAGGTACAGTATAGTGACCCCATTTCTATTTGAGTTTGACACAAATGCATTGTACCATGCTACCTCTGTGAAGGAAAGGCCCTTCTAGTCAATTAGATAAACATTCATTAATTAACAACTATAAGCCATCTTTGTCGAATTTAAAGCACTGTGCTCTAGAGCAGTAGTCTCCAGACATTTCTGGTCCTGAGTCCTATCATCAAAAACTGTTAGAGTTCATGCCACCATCATGTGGCATCATTTACTTTTTCTTAAATTATATACCTGTACCACAATACTAATAATTATGGACATTACAAAATTTACACACACAAAAAAGCAGTTTAACAAGAATATGATAAAAGAAATATTTTATCTTAGAGTCAGCAAGGAGGAAATGGAGGTTATTGAGCAGGGGGAGATAACATAACCAGACCTATCCTAAAGGAAAATTACTTTGGCAGCTGTGTAGAGGATGGAGTGGAGAGGCCAGAGATTTGAGGTAGGGAGACCAGTCAGAAGGCTCCTTCAATACTTTAGGCAAGAGGTGCTTAGAGCTTGAATTGCACTGATGTTTGAGCCAGTAGAGAGATGAACAGATGTAAGAGATACCACAGAAACAGAAATTTAGCAAATGATTGGATTGTGAAGTGAAGAAGAGAGAAATGTAAGATGACACAAAGGTTTTAAATTCAGGTGATTTTTATTACCACAACAAAATTAGTAAGTGGAAGGGATTTGGGATTTAAAAATATAAATCCGGGATGGCTGCAGTGCATGTGTGTCTTTTCATGCTGTTTAACTTGCTGTCACACCCAAAATGAAAGGGATGGAGGGAGAGGGTGGTAGTGGCAGTGTTAGTAATCAGACCACTGCCTCAGCACAAAACTTACCTATCAACCCTAGAGACCTATGTTCCAGGCTCAAGGTGATCTGATGAGCAGGGCAATCTGATGCTAAGAGTGAAGGCATTTTGTCTGTGTATCTTAAACCAAGTTGGGTTAAAAACTACCCGTGGTGGCTGAGGCCAACAAGGAGAGAATTTGGAAGCTTGCATAGTTAAGGGAAAAAACCCGTGGGAAAAGGTTGAATGAGGAATTGTTATTGATCATAAGTGAAGATGTGATGCAGTGAAGACAAGCCCAGCAACTGGCTATCAAGGATAGAAGGAAATGGTGTCTATTTTCCCACCCTCTGGTTGATTGTAATTTATCCTTAAGATTCAGACCTCCACTTTGGAGACCAGAGCATGAACTACACACTGGGCTCTCCCTGGCCCCACTTCTGTACCCCCTGTAGATCGGTAATAGTTTGTTGTTGTTGTTTTCTAAAACTACTGAAATAAAGACTATGGTTTGAAAACCATTGTCTCATGTAGAAACAGTTGTGAAGAATCAGTAGTGAACTAGAAACTCTTGCTTCTAACCATATAGTAGCAATCACTGCTGTTTTTATTATTACTTTTAATGTACTCACTTGAGTGCTAATAAGTAACATGCCCAACAAAAAAGGGAATTAGACATAATGCCTGCCTATAACCCAAACAGCTTGGCTAGCATTAGGATATTACAAAAGTCATTTAGGGAGGTCTATTCATGCCCTTTGAACAGCCCTGGAAGCATACTGTTTAAAAGCTGTGCATATTTTCCTAACAACCAGTGCAGAGAGTTTCCATATTCCTATGAATCAGCCTCATTTGATCCATGTGTTCACTTGGACTTGAGCCAAAAACAGGCATTTTTCACTTGAGGTGGTCTTCCTTAAAATGTGGTAGAAAAGCTTGCTTTGCTGGTACTGCATGCTAATGAAGACTTATTTTTACAGAGCAAGAACAGATGCTGTACATAGGATTAAAAAGGGTTTCTACACTTCTCCCTGCAAGTCTTAAAAAAAATAGTTTTTCTATCTTGCACAGGCCGGAAATTCATTAGCCCCTCATGAGCCTGGTAACAGAAATTTGGATATGTTCCATTTCTTTCCTGCTTTGGTTCACCCTTCTTTAGTGAGCCAGGTGACTCCACTCCTTTGGCCTCACAACATAGGAGTCAAACTTAATGCAGCCTCTAGATTGGCTTTAGCACAGTTGAAGCTCAGAACTCCTGACCTCAAGTGATCCACCAGGAGTCAGTATCCCCCAGGAGCAAATGTGCACCTGACTTATATTTCCTTTGCAAACAAATGTTACCATGAAAAAATCAACTCTTTTTTAAAGTCACTACCAAAAATTATAATACTTAATTGTAATTTTTTGCACCCTTCAATGTCAGACTGTTTTTGGTTTTGTTTTGTTTTAATGGAGCTCTTTTATATTACAAAAGTACATTTTTACAAAGATACAGAATCATCCTTTTATTATAGAAGCTATCCTTTTACTGCAGCAAAAGAAATGCTTATCTATAAAAATACAGATCAATGCCTAACACCTTCTTCTACCAGCAATACTTACACAGAAAGTGCATTAACACCCCATAATAAGCAACTTGACTCACCTGCAAAAGAAGGATCTTCACAAATGATTTACAGCTAAGTCCATGCTTAGACATAGCACCCAATCAAAGGAGGATTTGATCTTTTCTACAATTATTTGTGATGTGAGGAGAAAAAAGATTGATTACAGCCACTGAAGAAACAGCTACAGAAATGTTCATATCTCCTAGAGAACAATTTTGTCCATTTTGAAAAGGAAGAACCCAATTAGTGTCAAATGTTTTTTATGTGGGCAGCCACACTGTACAAATGGTACCATTTGGAGTCAAAGCAAAGTATGCATTTCTGTCTCCTTTTAAAAAAAATCTCTATGCAGAATATTGTTTCTTAAAAATACATACCTTGTTTTACATTTGTTTGTAAAAGCTTAAGAGATTTCATATAAAATTCCAACTGTCTTTCTCTTATTTAATGCCCATGGATTATTCATAAACTTACTTTGTAATAATGAGGTATTATGGCCCAGTGAACTTATTAAAATGCTAAGGGTTAAGTCCTGGGTTACTTTGTATATCATCTCAATGTCTTTGCCTGTAAAATGTAACTAATAGTACCTAGAACTCATAAGAAAACTTTCCACTAATATATATATACACATATATATGTGTAAATATATATACATATATGTGTAAATATATACATATATATGTGTAAATATACACATATATGTGTAAATATATACATATATGTAAATATATTCTAGCTCTGATAAATATTGCATCCCCTATGGAAGGTTTTGGGAGGCTGGCCCAATGCCAATATTTTCTATTAGTCCAAGGTTTGATGTTAGGATTAAATGAGGTATCTGAAAGTCATTGAATAGTTAACAAAAGGAAAATCACTTTACCCTAATATAGGAAAGATGTAGTAGTACTTAGCCTTTCTGGACATAGCACCCCTTATCTTCATATGGAAATGTTTCTTTTTTTTTTTAATTAAACAAATGCTTTATTAACTTCTGGTTTACATCATTCATTTCCACCAGATTATGAGTTACATTTTCCCCCCATTTTTCCCTACCCACCACCCCAGAATAGCAGTCCCACTAGATATCCCCCCATCCAATCTGCTCTCTCCCATATCTTCTCCCATACCCCCTTCGACTTTGCCATTAGGGCAAGGTGAATCTCTGGGCCC
This sequence comes from Gymnobelideus leadbeateri, assembly GCA_011680675.1. Lineage (NCBI taxonomy): Eukaryota > Metazoa > Chordata > Mammalia > Diprotodontia > Petauridae > Gymnobelideus > Gymnobelideus leadbeateri. The sequence goes on from WOXC01006433.1 coordinate 551,099, forward strand.
CAGTGCTTGGACATCTTATGAAATGTTTAATTTTAAAACTTCAATTTTCAGATCCATTCCCTTCCTCCCTTGTCACCCACTCCCTCTGAGAAGATAAGCAATTTAATATGTGTTGTACATGTATAGCTATGCAAAACATTACCATAGTAGATATATTGTAAAAGACTGCTTATATTTCCCTCCCACCCGTCTCACCTCCCACCTGGTCCATTCCCTACTTTGATCTTGTCCCTCTTTGATAGTAGGTACTTCCAATCTCCCCTCCCCCCAGAATGCCCTCCCCTCCATCATCCCCCCTCTCATCCCCCTTTCCCCTACTCAGGAGAGTGAGTGAGGGTAAGATATTCCATTTAGTATGTATGTGATTCTCTCCTTGAGCCAACTTCAATGAGAATATGCTTTTGCCTTTTTGCCTTCCTGTTCTTCCCCTCCCCTGCAACTACTTCCCCTTGCCTCTTCTACATGAGATAGTTTACCCTACCCTGTCTCTCTCCATCTCCTCTTGCCACTTTCCTCTCTCACCTCTTGACTTCACCCCTTAAGAATCATCCCTTCCTTGGGGCGGCTAAGTGGCACAGCAAGCAGAGTGCTGGGCCTGGAGTTAGAAGGACCCGAGCTCGGATCTGGCCCCAGACACCCAACACACAAACAAAAACCCAGCTGCGTGACCCCGGGCAAGTCACCCAATCCCAATTGCCCTCCAAAAAAAAAAAAGAATCATCCCTTCCCATCAAATTCAACCTGTGCCCTCTATCTATGTATACCTGTGAACATATGCCATGTACTCTTCTTCAATTATTTTCATAACGAGAGAGGTTTCATCAAACACAGTTATTGTTTTTCCATGTAGGAATGTAAATAGTCCAACTTTGATAAGTTCCTTTTGAATTCTTTTCCTTGTTTACCTTCTCAAGCATCTCTTGCTTCTTGTGTCTGAATGTCAAATTTTCTATTCAACTCTGGTTTTTTCATCAAGAATGCTTGAAAGTCCTCTATTCCACTGAATGACCATATTTTCCCCTGAAACAAGATACTCAGTTTTGCTGGGTAGGTGACCCTTGGGTTCATTCCCAGCTCTTTTGCCCTCTGGAATATCATATTCCATGCCCTTCCATCCCTCAGTGTAGAAGCTGCCAGGTCCTGTCCCATTCTGATTGTGTTTCTACAATATTGAAATTGTTTCTTCCTGGCTGCTTGTAGTATTTTCTCCTTGATCTGGGAGTTCTGGAGCCTGGCTGTAATATTCCTAGGAGTTTTCTTTTTGGGATCATTTTCAGGAGGTGATCGGTGGATTCTTTCAACCTCTATTTTGCCCTCATATTGCCCATATATTGCCACATCAGGGAAATTTTCCTTGAGAATTTCTTGAAGGATGATTTCTAGGTTCTTTCTTTGATCATGCTTTTCAGGTAGTCCAATAATTTTTAAATTATCTCTCCTGGATCTATTTTCCAGGTCAATGGTTTTTCCCATGAGATATTTCACATTGCCTTCTAATCTTTCATTTGTTTGGATCTGCTTAACAGCATCTTGATTTCTCATAAAGTCATTAGCTTCCATTTGCTCCAGTCTAACTCTGAAGGAATGAATCTCCTCAGTGAGCTTTTGAGATTCTTTTTCCATCTGGCAAATTCGACTTTTTAAGGCATTCTTCTCCTCATTGCCTTTCTGAGCCTCTTTTGCCATTTGAGTTAGTCTATTTTTTAAGGTGTTATTTTCCTCAGTCAGGCTGTTGACTGTCATTTCATACTTTTCTTGCATCTTTTTAATTTCTCTTCCCAAATTTTCCCCCACTTCTCTTATCTGCTTCTTAAGGTCCTCTGTGGCCTGTAGCCAGCTTGTATTTTCATTTGGGGCTTTTGGTGCAGGAGTTCTGACCTCACAGTCCTCCTCCATGCTTTGAGCCTCTTTGCCCCTAAAATAGGAGTCCAATGTTGAGCTTTTCTGTTTATTTTATTTCATTTTCCTAGGCATGTTGCCACTTAATTACTTGATTTTTTGGGCTTGTTGCCACAGTAGGACTCTGCCACCCAACAGGGGAGCTTCCGCCCAAATGTGGGGTCTTCACAACTTCCGCCAGTTGGGTGGCCTCTGTAAAGCCTCCACCCACTCTGGCAAGTTGGATACCCACCCCAAACTTCCCCCCCAGACCACAATCTAGATCCAGGCCTTTTAAAGCAAAAGCGATTAACCCCCAGATTGATTGCTGGATCTCCCTACAGTTCAAAGACCAGGAGCTAGAGCCACTACTGACTCTGCAAAATGGCTTCTGTGCAGCTGTTTCTTCAGCAGCTTTTTGCCCCCAGGGGAGGAAGCCACATGTTCCCCAAATACTGGTCCCAAAGTCCATAGGGCACTAACCTCTCACTTTGTCCTAGGCATATCTGTGCTGATAATTTTGGAATCGCCACAATTGCTGGTGTTCTGGGGTCCCTCCAGCTGGCTGAAGGCCTGGCCGCCCTGGGGCTAAAACCGCGGACCTGGGCTCGGCTCTGCACACTGCGCTGTAGGTTCCCAGCGGGCTGTATTGCCTGCTCTCAGAGTGCTGCGCTGGCCACTCTCTGCAGGGCTGCTGGGCTGTCCTCTGCAGGAGGTTAGCTTCTCTGTGTCGTTCTGTGGGTGCTGTGGCTCTAGAAGTTGTTTGGAGTCCCCTTTCACATTATTTGAAATTTGTATGGGGCAGAGCACATTGGAAATGCTGTTTCTACTCTGCCATCTTGGCTCCGCCTGGAAATGTTTCTTATCAGCGTGGTAGGGTACAGTGATTTCTCATGGTCTTCAGAAGTTCACCAGTTTGAAGAGGCCGTGACTGAATGTTGATCAGGAGGCTATGGCAAGGAAACGGACCAAATGAACTCCCTGGGCTCACTTTGTCTCCTTTTTAGGGAAAACTAATACTGGTTCCAGGAAGTAAGGAAGGCTGGGACTAATCCATGTTGTGGGGAAATCCTGATAGATAGTTGGTCTATCACAGAACAGCTTCCCTCCCTTCCAGCCACACTCAAAAATGGCACTCTCAGAGGGAGACCTCTGTCTCAGGTACAAAAGACTTTGTGAGTACCCACAAGATTCCACAAGGGGGCTTTCCATTAACAATCAATTAGGAGGCATGATTAGATCATAGAAATTTACCAAGATAGTAAATAATAAAAACAAAAAAGTCTCACCGTAAACCTTGGGTGTAGTGTCCGTTAGAAATACACAGCAATTATGGGAAAAGGGAGCTCAAATTCGGGCTATAGTAATGATAACATGTCTATGTAGAAGCAAAGGCAGTTCACAAATCCTGTTGTCCAGGGCCTAGAGGGCCTTTCTGTCTTCATACAATCTTTATGCAGCTTCCCTCCTTGGGTAAGCCATGTTTTCTGAATGAGTTCTTTAGCTGGATGTCTGGGGTCTTCAGCTATCTAATCTAACATATACTAGTAAAATAATCCCCACTATAACATCCCTAGCAATTATCATTCAGATTTTCCTTAAATGCCTCTAGTAAAAGGAAACCCATTACTTCCCAAGGTATACAATCTAGCACAGGAGTATGCTCCTAGTAGAAATAAATGTGCTCCTCATTGTGCTCCTAGTAGAAATAAATGTAATAAATGTTTATTAAGTTGAACTATATATTGTACTCAATTTGCCTTTCCAACTTTATTTACCCTATTCCTCAACAGTCTCCTCTGGCCAGGGTGATCCTCCCAGTCTACCAAGCATTCCACGTCCCTTTTATAACTATGCCTTTGCTTATGTCATTTTCCTGGCAAGATTGCTCTCTCCATTCTCTGCCTTTTAAAATTTTATCTGTCCCTTGGGTAGAAGTCATGTGCACTACTACCTTCACAGCTCATGTCTTACCATCTTCATGAAGCCTTCTATGAATACTAAGATAAATTATCCCCTGAATTACTAGGATCATTAGAATCTAGAGTTGAAAGGAAATTTGGAAGACATCTAGTCCAACCTTGCATTTTAAATAAGGAAACAGTTTTTTGCCACATTGTCTGCCTAGCAAGAGTTCTTTATCTTTTGCTAACTTTCAGTGTATGTCTATCTTTTCTCTTTGGACCTATATAGAAACTCCTTGAAGGAAAGAGCTATATCTTATATATCTTGAAAATCACCATAATACTTAGCATAGCATTTTTGTTTACAGTTGATGATTAAATATTCATTGGTTTGGTGATTGATCATCAGTTACTTTCAGGCTCTTTGAATATTTTTAAGATTATATCTCCTAAAATAATTACTTTAGTTACTTGTTGGGGGTGAGAGGGGAGGGGGAGGGAAGGCAGAAAAAAAAATGTCCATTTCAGACTGCCAGTTTTTGAGGGTAAATTTAGGAAATTGTGTGGTGCTGGATGCCATATTGTAAATATCACAAATTGGTAATCCTCAGGACTAATATAATATAACATAACATAACATAAAATAGTAAACATTTATTAAGAGCCTGTTGTATTGCAAGAACTCTGCTAAGTACTTATAGTCTGTGTATAAATTACACAATATTCTTTTTGACACATTTTCCATTATTTGATTTGTTATCATTAGTGCTTGGGGGGGGGGAGTTTGATCAAAAAAAGACCCCTAATTCAGTCTGCTGAATATCATTCTCAGATTATAAAACAAAGTTTTCAGCAAAGGTACTCCCAGGATATTTAAGGCCCTTTCCAGCTCCAAAAAGAAAAAAAAAATACAACAACAAAAAATGTCCTATGATTCAATGAATGTTAATTAAATAAATGTCGATTGAGAATAGATGTAGTATAAATTTTTCTCTTTCTCACTGAAAGTATATTTAAGGAGAAAAAATTCTTATCATGTGACTAGAATTCAATTCAAGAAATGGTCATTGAGCACCACCTACTGCATGCCAAAATGAGGCAGTGTGGTATGGGAAATAGTGTCATGATAAATAGAAAAGAAGACGTGAATTTAAGACCTGCTTCCACACTTACTAGCTCTGTGACTAAAGTCAGTCCTTTCATCTCTCTGAGCTTTGAGTGCTTCTCAAATTTATCGATTAAGTTAGAGATGGTTTATGGTCTTTGAAGGTTCTACCAAAATATAGACTGATTGAATTATGTGCTCTGTAATGTACTGTGGGAGTACTCAGTGACATATAATGGTACTGAAAACATTGTTCTGCCTTGGAGAAGTACTTGTAGATGAGCTAAGACATGTATGTGAATAGCTATAATACATAGAATATGATTAGGAAGTTCCCTAAGAATTCAGAGAAATGAGAAATTGGTTCCAGCTAGAGGATCAGAGAATGACTTGAGGTGATAGGTAGCATGGAATGGGAAGAGTTGTAGCCTTGGAGTCAGAAAGATAGAAATTCAAATCCTTCCTGGGACACTTACTATTTGGGTGAATCTGGGAATACCTCTTAACTTCTCTCAACCTTACTTTCCTCAACTGCAAAAATGTGGGGTTGGACTTGACGGCCATTAACATAGATTCCAGCTTTAAATATATTATCTTCGAATAATTTATATGAACCATGAAAGATGAGTAAGAGTTCAACAGACATGAAGGGCAAGAGCATTCCAGATACTAGGATCAATATGAGAAAAGATAGAGCAATAAGAAAGAATGTGGTCTATTCTGGGTACAATTGACTTGAGTTATATGGTACTTGGCAGGGGGGAAGCAGGAAAATATAATGTTGAAAAAGCAGACTGCAAACAAATTATGGAGAAAGTTTTTGTCAGCCCTTCCCTTAAACAAAAACCAGGGTGCTTTTATAAGCCATTGGAGAGGCCTTGAATATACTTGACCACTGGAAAAGTGTCATCCCAGATGTGTGGTAGGAAGATTGATTTGACAGGAATATGTAAGATAAATTGGAGGAGGGAAGATGGAACACTTGTAGTAGTAGCCTAAACTTTAGGCTGTGGCTGTTTCAGTAGTCTAGGTCTGTGGTCTCCAAGGTGGTAACCACAGCATGACTATAAAAGGACAGGAGATATGACACCCAAGAATATGTGGGTACCAAATAGAAGCTAGGGAGATAGATTGCATCCCACCTTCCCCATGAAGGTCAGTTGTGGACATGTCTCCCACACAATTTAATCATCACTCTCATTTGACACACCCTATATTGTTTAATGCTTGCTACTCCATTCCTTGTTCCACCTGGAACCTTGTTCCACCTTGTTCCTCTGGCTGCACTGGGAAGTGGACCCTCAGGATGCTTATGAAGTTATCAGCCACGCCTAGGTGCAGCACAGGCAAAATTCCCCCACCCAACCCACCTCCATATCATTCCTCCACTGTAGCTAGCCCCTCAGATCACCTTGTGGCTGATTTGGGCAGCCCTCATGTGGGCTCTGTGGTCTTGGGTAAGTGACTGGTAAGAGTCCCACACCACTTTTTCATTTGGACAAGGACAGAGTCACCCGGGATAAGTGGATGTAAATGGGTTGTGCTCTACATCATTGATTCCATTTTATTATCTTTCCTCTCAAACCCATGCATCTTCTGAACTTCCCTGTTTCTGTTTAGGGCATCAACATCCTTCCAGTCACTTGCTACCATATTCAGTTCTTTCCTCTCATTCACCCTAAAGAGCCAATCTATGGCCAAGTGTCTCCTTATCTCTACCCTCAAAATCATTGCCTTAGTGTAGACCCATATCACCTTTCAATAACTTCCTATTTGGTTCCCTTGGTTCAGGTCTCTCCCCTCTCCAATTCTAGGTAAGAACTCAGGAAAATATGAATGAAGGTAGCAAAGGCAGGATGAGAAGAAGGGCAAAGGTGTGAAACATTATGGAGATCAACCAAATTGACAGGACTTGGTGATCAGTCATTTATGTATGCATAAGTGTGAGTGTGTATGTATGTATATATGTAAATATAAATAAGTACAAAAATATGTCATAGGGTTGTTGTGAGGATCAAATAAGAAAAAATTATAATATAGTTAACTCAGTGCCTGGCATATACAAATGTTAGTTGTGGTTGTTGTTGTTATATGGAGAAATGAGAGGAAAGAGTCAACAGTTTTGAACATCAATAACTGGGACAGTGGCTCATATCATTAACAGAAATAGTAAAGTCATAATGAGAAGATTTTTTCTTTTTTAATTTTTAAAAACATTTTTATTTAAAGTTTTTAGTTCTGAATCCTATCTTTTCCTCCCTCCCTCCCCTCCCCTCTCCCTGAAATAGCAAGCAATCAAATAGAAGTTATACAGCTGCAATTATGTAAAATATTTCCATATTGGGCGGCTAGGTGGCGCAGTGAATAGAGCGCTGGCCCTGGAATCAGAAGGCCCTGAGTTCGGAGCCGGCCTCCGACACTTAATCCGCACAAACAAAAACCTAGCCGTGTAACCTTGGGCAAGTTACTTAACCCCAATTGCCCTAAAGGGGCGGCTAGGTGGTGCAGTGAGTAAGAGAGCCGGCCTTGGAGTTTGGATGACCCGAAATCAGATCCGGCCTCAGAAAATGAGCACCCACGAATAAATAACGACTAGCCGTGTAACCTTGAGCAAGTTACTTAACCCCAATTGCTTAAAAAAAAAAAATATTTCCATATTATTCATTTTATACAAGAAGACTTGAATAAAAGAAAAAAATGGAAGAAAGAAAGTGAAAAACAGCATGATTCAGTCTGTATTCAAACACTATCAGTTCCTTCTCTGGAGGCGGATAGTATGCTTCATCATTAGGTCTTTGGGATTATCTTGGATCATTGTATTGCCAAGAAGAGCTAAATCATTCACAGTTCTTCTTCAAACAATATTGCTGTTACTGTGTACAAATAGTTGCCATTTATAGAGCACTTACATATGTTATCTCACTTTTGCCTTACAATAAATGTCAGAGAGAGAATTTGAATTTGAACCCAAGCCTTCCTAACTCTAGAACACACCAACTGTTCTACCATTCCTCCTTCTAAGTAACATAGCAGTCCTTAGTGGAGACCAGAAGTATCAGACATGCCGTCTGTGCAGACCACACACAGTCCAAAACACTCCCAAGTGGCTCAAACCATATTAAGATGTTATTGGGAAATATTTAACAAAATAAAATAAAACAGAAATATTAATAGGTGGTTTTCTAAGTCAGTATGTGGCTCCCAAGGATCTTTATGTAGAATTTAGTGTCCCCCATTTCTGTTTGAGTTTAATATCACTGGTGTAGCCTACCAATTTGCAAATTACTTTGCAACTTAAGATTTCTCATTTGTACATATTAAGGGGTTTGTCAAGGAAGTCAGTCCTCTAGGTTTCTTGTGTCAGAACATTTTTGAAAGGATAATGAGAGGATTCCCAGACTCTAAGAAGAGAAAAAAATAAGTTGCTTAAAAAATAATTTATTGATAGCAGATTAATCTCATTTTACATGATTAAGGGATAATGCCACATTTAGGCAGTTTTGGAAGATTGAATAAAAAAGAACATCAACAATTTCAAAGCCTGTCATCAGAAGATCAGATTTAGAGCCAGAAGAGATCTTAGGGAGCAGTGAGTCCAACTTCCTCATTTTACAAATAGGAAAACTGAAGCCCAAAGAGGTTAATTGATGGCACAGATAATAAATATCAGAGATGAAAACTTATCTATAGGTACTTTTATTTGGAGTCTAGTATTCTTTTCTCTTTAATAAATGAATATACATATATATACCTATGTAAATGTATAATATGTGCATATGTATATATATATAAATATGTATAAACGTATTCATACATATATTTAAAGATATTTATTTATATTTGTATACACATATGTAAATCTAAAAATATATTAAATAAAATATATACTATGCCTATCATTCTAAAGCATGTAAAAGAATCAATTAAAAAAGGCTTACAAGTATAATGAAATTTATGATTTGGTATCTTTTAGTAATGTGTAAAATTGACAACCCATTTTTCCATCTTCAGCACTAGCCAAGCACTCACTAATTCTTGTCATGCCATTAAACACTGCTTGAACCACTTCAGTGTGTACTGGTCTATATGACTTACTGCTGTTTTTATCCCCTAATTAGCCCAGTCTTGCTTTCACTGTAATCTCCCCTTGTCAAGAACCTTTCAACCATTCCTCTTCTGCTAAACTGTTAAAAAAAATCTGCACTGAACAGTAATGTTAGCTTTAAGTCACTTTTTTCCCTTTTCCAATGCATCTGACATTGTTTTCTTGGTTTCTATTTTAACATTTCAATTAATCAGACAAAATAATATTCAGCAATGATTTACTACATTGCCTATGTCTCCAATCCTGTACTAGAATCCCACCTCAGACACTTAGCATCTGTGGGACCCTGGACAAGTCATTTGCTCTCCTTGTGCCTCAGTTTCTTTCTCAGTAAAATAGAGATTGTAGTAGTTCTATCTTACAGAGATATTGTGAGACTGAAATGAGATAATGTATACTATGATACTATGTGTGCATATATGTATATTTAAACATATATAATATATACTATGGTATACATTAAATACCTTAAATTTTAATCATATAAATGTTAGCTATTATTTCTTTAGATCCTTGCACTATATGAAGCATAGGGCATCATCTCTACCTTTAAAAACTTGCAATCCAAATGGAGAGAAAGAACTAACACACATGAAATGATTAATGAGTGATGCATTACACTATTTGGGTAGGACTCTGGTTGTTTTCTCTATCAGTGCTCTTGGCAATTCTTTAATATTATATATTTCAAAGAAGGTGCATACCTGTATCAGTGGGAAATTTTTCTTCATCTAGGAGTTCCCTTTACCAGTGAAACCAAGCTTCTTGTGCTAGGAGCTGTGAGCCCTGGCTGCTCACTTGGTGCTGTGCCAGGCCTATGGGGGGTGCCTGATACTGTGCAAGGGCCAGGAGGGGTTGGAGGTTGGGCCTGGCCACTTGCCTGGTGCTGTGCCAGGGCTGCAGGGGATCCAACCTCTGCCCTAGGGTCACTGGGGTCCTGGCTACTCTCCTGCTGCTATAGCAGCCTGTAGGGCCTCAGTCACTGACCTGCACTGGGGCTCTGGCTTGCCCAGATATTTCCTGCTTTGGACTGTGCTTCCCTTTTACCCACACAAGATAGACTTTTCCTGCCAACCTTCTAAATTATCTTTGGCTGGAAAGTTGTTTCACCCCATCTTCTTATTGGTTCTGCCATTCCAGCATTCATCCTGAGGTGTTATTTTATGGTTGTTCGGATGTGAATTTGGAAGAATTCAGGGAATTTCTAGGCTTATTCCTCCATCCTGACTCCCAGAAGTCATACGTTAAAACTAATATGATTGAACCAACATTGACCTGGTTTGTATATCTCGTTCCGAGTTTTCAACTCATTTTTTCTAAGTATTTTTAATGATAACCCTTCCTTTCTTTCTTATTTTGTACCACTCTCCCTTTTACTAAGCCTCCTACAAATAGAAACCTTCATTTGAAACAAAATTAGAGTAAATCAAAACAAATTCATACATTGGTTTTATATGAAAATGCATGGAAGTGGATCTCACTTATCACTATTTTCCATTTCCCCTGAAACCACCCTCATCTAGGTTACTATCATCTTACACTTGGATTATTGCAATAGCAATAAGAGATTTCTCTCCTGCCAACACAATGTTTTGAGATTAATCTTCCAAAAGCACCACTTTCATTGTCACTCACCTGTTTGAATTCTTCTAAGGGTTACCTATTGCCCTCAGGCTAAAGTTCAAAATCCTCAGCCTGACATTCAAAATCTTCTGTACTCTGGCTTCACTTTACCTATCTAACCTTACCTCCTAATACTCTCCAATAATACTCATTATCGGTGAGGATGATGTCCTCATTTCTTGCAAACAGACCCTGGCAAATGTCTGTTTCCATGTGTTTTCCCTCTATTTCAGCCATCTATAATACTCTCCTTTCTCCTTTCCAAAATCCTACCTCCTCTCTCAGGGATTAGGGACTAAGTCTATGATTTGATATACTAAACTTTTGAATGTGAACATTCCCTCCATTGATGCAAATCAGAACTTTCTCTTCAACTTGAGGTCTTAGTTGTCCAGAGCACTGAGAGGTGATGTGCCCAAGGTCACACAGATGATATGTAACAGAGGCAGGATTTGAACATATTTCCTCCTGTCAAGGTTGTCTTGCTAGATCCTACACCAAGCTAAATATACAACAAGCTATGCCTCATTAAGGTTTAGCCAAGGGAGTATCTTTTTAAAAAAAAAATGAAACTAAAGAGATTAACTTGGAGAAAAGAATTAAAGGGATTGACATGCAAAATGAGCTAAAATATTCTGGCAAACCATAAAGACTGCAGTTTAGCAGGTACCTGGTTTAAATTCTTATTTCCCCCTTGTTTTTGGCATCAGTCTTTATAGGTGGTTTCTTAAACTAGACACAGCATCATTCTTGAGAACTCTAATTATAATACTTCAGCACTAATATTTCTTTTCATCCAACTGAATTCACATTTGGAGGTCTCTTGGATATGGTGGGTGTTTTTTATTTTGTTTTGTTTTTATCATTCATCTGTGTGGAGAACTTCCACAATAGATTCTCCTTCCACCCATACTAGATGAACAACTCTGCAGATTATAGTATTAAGAAAGTTACTTGGTACCCTGAGAGGTTATTACCTGCCCACAGCCAGAGAGCCATTATGTGTGAGAGGGAGGGATAAAGGTCAGGTCTTCCTCATTCTAATTTCTCTCCTTCCTCTACACCACAATGCCTTTCATTCAGAAACTTATGAAAATAATTAGGGACTTGTATTGAAACTGTAACAAACTTTGACTTGCTATGAAAAGAATATTGACTATTAGGGAAAAAAAATTAAAGATACATTTTTTTCCAAATGTGTTACTTGTTTTTAGCTAAAATATGTTATTAGATATAGGTTAAACAAAAATGTGGCATTTTCCATTCTAATCTGATTGTATGTGGCATTTCATTTTAAAGAATACCGTTAAATTCTTTACAACTATTTCAAGTAAAATAACCAGCTGTTTTTGTAATAGCTTCCCTTACCACAGGGGAGACTTGGTAACATAAAAACTTGTGATTCAGATTTCATTTGGAGATATGAGTTTATCATTCTTTTTTTTCCCTTCCATTTTCTCTCAGCTAGTGGAGTCCATTATGAATTCAGATCTCCAAGGGGTAAGCTGTTCTTAGTGTATGTAGCCCAATAGCTGTCTGAAGATTCCTTTGAAATAGGATAGTTTTGTTCCCTCTCCAATAGTTGTTTTTGTTTAGATAGTAATAATATATAAGCAATAACTTGTATAACATATTTAGGTAATGTTGAGTATATTACATTGTTCTGCTCTGTCCATTCAAGTTGGATTTCTAATAAATGTATTCTGTGCAGGTATAAACTGTGCCAAATGAAATCACAGGAGACAAAATTCTGAGAATGATTTAATAAGTTTATTAGTTAAGCTAGTAGTAACCAATAAATTGAAGTCATTAAGTCATTGGTCCCTCTTGGAAACCAAAGACCCCACCTAAGGGTCACAGGGCCCTTCAAATCCGGGTGTGTCTTCCTTCTGATTGATCTGAGAATACATCATTGGGACCTCCCCTGACAAATATAAGGCAACCTTGATCGGTAGATGGGTTGGCCTTCAGGTGTGGCTGATTAACACCCTTCTCTAACATTCAAGCAGTATCACCTTCTCTGCAATGGTCCCAGTAGCAAGAATCATATAGGATTTGACCTCTATTATCTTTTTAGTTCAAAATCAAAATAAAATAAATGAGCATCATATTCATATCCTTCCCTTTACCCTCTATGAAGGAAAATTTCCTATTCTGAAATTCTTCAAATTCAGGTTAGTCATTCAACAAATAGTTTTGGTTTTGCTAAGGTCATTAGCCATATGAGCGATTTGTATTTTATTTCTTTTAGTTTATTTCTCTATGTAAAGATTTGGACACCTGGTTGGTCCATGCATAAGGAAGTAAAATATATAAACAGAAATGCTATGAGAATTCCTAGTGTTTTAAATTATACAGTGTTTCATTTTCTAAAATTTTCAAGGACCTTGCTTCAAAGAATGCTATTAATAGTCTGCTCAGGTGCTTACATAGCATGTATCTGTCAGCAGAATTAAAGAATCATCCAACTAGAGAACCAGTTTCACAATACCCTAAGAGCTATTTTGTTCATTAGAGAGGAAAATGGACTGTTTTAAGTCTAAACTGACATGCTTGCTAATTTCTGCGATAAAACTATTCATTGTGGTCAGTTTTAATTTAGTGTCTATTAAAATTCAGATTGAAGTTGATCAAGTCACTTCTAAAACATACTGCTTAATTGAACTTTGAATTCCTAAAGGAAAGAAAAAAAAAGCCCAACGTATTAGAATGGTTTTGAATTGTACAATTTATCTATATAAAGGAGAGCAGCCAAAAGAAACCCAGTTTTCAAACTTGATAAATATAAACTAAATTCTTAAAATATCAGGGGATTTAGAAGCTATTTTTCATTTTCCCAAAAAATACAGAAACCATATAGTTTGTCCTCCATATTACTCAAAATGCTTAATTGAACCTATGGAATAAAGATGGCCTTATCAGAAATTTCTACAAATACCCATGTTTAGTTGAATATGTCATAGATGACTGGTCTTATCATTTTACCCCAAGAAAATGTTTATCTCTTAAAAATCTATCTATGACTATATGTATATGTATATGTATATGTATATATATATATATATATATATATATATATATCTTCTATAGAATATGTTCAGTTCTCTCCAACTGACTTATACTACTTACTTCAATTGCTGTCTGGCAATTTGTTCCATATTTCAAACACCCCTTTGTGTAAAGAAACCATAAAAGTTAGAAACCTGAAAATTGGATTTTTCTTTTGAACAATCACTGTCTACAAATGTGGAAAATTTGTTAAAAGTTGATCCCACCAGCTTTTCAATACAGTAAAGGAACAAAGTCTCAAATAAAATGTGTAGTATTTTGGATCACTCCTTTCTATTGTTTTAATATTTCTGACCAAAAGCTATTGAGCCTGAATTCTGAAGTCAAGCTGCCCACTGCTTCCTAGCAGGGTAAAAATGTGACCTTTCAGAGGGAAAAAAAAGTCCTGTAAAATTAGTAGGAGAAAATAGGTCACTTCATAAACTCAATATCTACCATTTTTCTACCTTGCACTTTCTTAAAATAGCAAGTCTTCACATTTTAGAACCCCCTTTGATTTACTACGTGGGAAGATTTTTCACATCTCAAATCAATCCACATATTTTGTGAAGAAATTCATACAGAATGCTGTCCTTCCATTGTGGAGAAACTCAGGTAACAGTGATTATATATTGATGCTTACATGGAGAAAAGTCCGTGCTGCCTGGCCAATATGTCATTGCTACCCCTCAAAAATATGAATAAAATATTTTTTTAAAAGCAAAGTTCACTAAGTAAAGAAGATACCCTATTTGACATTTTAAGGTAGTTTTTTAAAATAACCTTAAGGTAGCTTCCAAATCTTCAGAAATATAAAGATTTTTATTTCTATTTGTATTCAAAGATGAAAATGGCAAGAATAACTCACTAATATGAGAATTATAAAGCAAAAACTGACTCCAAAGTTTTACCTCATAATAAACCAATTGGCAAAAATACCAAAATCTGGGAAGAGTCAGTACTGAAGGAGTCATATGTGGGCACACTAATGTAGTGTTGGTGTAGCTATGGAATATTGCTCCATTTTTGGTTGCTTGAAAGTAGCCTGCAATTATATGAAGAAAATGCCTAAAAAGTCATACTCTTTCACCCTTTCACTGAAGGAAAGGAAATAAGCATTTCTCTATCATCTACTCTATGTTAAACCCTTTTTACAAATATCTCATTTGATTCTCACAATAACCCTAGGAGGTTGGTCTTATTATTATCCCAACTTAATAGTTGAGGAAACTGTGAGGCAGACAGAGGTTAAGTGACTTGCCCAGGAGCACACAGCTAGTGTTTGAGGCTAGATTTGAATCCCAGTCTTCCTGATGCCATACCCTGTTCTTTATCTACTGAGGTCACCTAGGTGCCTTAATATTGAGGGGCCTGGAATCAGGAAGACCTAAGTTCAAATCCTGCCTCAGATACTAACTTTGTGACTCTTGGCAAGTCATTTACCTTGTTTACTTCAGTTTCTTCAACTTTAAAATGTAGATAATAATAGCACCTACCTCTTGGGGTTATTATAAGGGTCAAATGTGATAATATTTGCGTGTGTCCATGTATTATCTCAAATGAGATGTGTATGTGCATATATATATACACATAGTATTTATATATATATATATATGTATAATATTATGTGCACATATATTATCTTGAATAAGACAATGTCTCCAAAGACACACACATACCCACAAAGGAGGTCAAGGAAAAAAAAGATCCTATATAAATAAAAATATTTATAGTTGTACTTTTTATAATAGAAAATATCTGGAAAGAAACTAAATACCTATCAAATATGGAATGGCTAGATGAGTTGTTGGGTTTTGCCCATTAATGTAATGCAATATTATTGTGCTCAAAAATTATTAATATTATGAAGATAGAAAAGCATATGAAGACTAAAATAACCTGATTCATAGTGAAGTAAGCAAAAAAAAAAAAAGGCAGCCAGTATACACAAGGACCAGAATAATAGGAATCAAAATTATGACAATAAATCAATGGAAACCAAATGCTGCAAAATGACCAAGCTTGTTCCCAAAGGATATGTATGGGAAGATTTCTTCCCCCATTTCTTTGCATAGATGAAACACTGAATATTGTGTCAGATACTTCGCTTGTATGGGCTAGTTTTGCTGAACCATTCTTGTTATAAATAATGACTCTCTGGAAAAAGTAGATCAGAGGTAAACATTAGGAAGTGTAGGTAATAAAAAAAGAATATAGAAAACAAATTATTTTAAAATATTTAAAGAATTACTATGTAAGGAAGAAATGTTGTAGAGCAAAAGTTCCCACCTCTAGTAAATGTGTATTTATCAGAGTACATATTATGACAACTTAAATAATAAACCTTTATTTAAAAAAATTGATATGATTAGAATGTATTTCATTAAAGAAATTAAATTTCATTAAAGAAACATTTCATGTCATAATTAGTACCCAAGATTTAGATTTGGCAGCAATCTCTCTGTATTTCTCTCTGTCTCCCTGCATACACACACATATATACAAAACATACATATATACACAAACACTATGTATATGTGTATGCATGTATGTTTATATGTACATCTTTGTATGTGAATATATACACACACATACACATACATACATATATACATACAGATAGATAGATAGATAGATAGATAGATAGATAGATAGATAGATAGATAGGGATAGGACTTGTAATTTCATTGGTATAGAAATGGAAACTTCCTCTACTCATGCAAGCTAGCACCTTTCCATATGATGAAGTTAAAAAGCATTTATTAAGCTTCTTCCATTTGCCAGGCAGTGTGTTACATCTAAAGGTAAAAGTTAATCATCTTGAAGTGTTGCCACAGTGCATCTTTTTTTTTTCTTTTTAGAGGGCAATTGAGGTCAAGTGACTTGCCCAACATCACATGGCTAGTTTTTTGTATAGTAAGTGTCTGAGGCCACATTTGAACTCAGGTCCTCCTGACTCCAGGGCGGGTGCTCTATTCACTACACCACCTAGCCTCCCAGCCACAGTATTTCTTAAACTGTGGATCTCAACCCATATGGGGTCCTGAGAAATTTGGCAACAGTAAAAGGTTTCTGAACCTTCAATGACCAAAAAATTAATTAAAAATCAAATGCATAAGGGGCGGCTAGGGGGGCACAGTGAATAGAGCACCAGACCTGGAGTCAGGAGTACCTGAGTTCAAATCCAGGCTCAGACTCTTAATACAAAACTAGCCTTATGACCATGGGCAAGTCACTTAACCTCAACTGGGGTACGGACCTTCCCCCCTCCCAAAAAAAGCAGAAAAAAAAATCAAATGTGTAATGAATCTGAGGTGTTTCTGGCAGTGTTTTCCACATTACATTATACAACTTCACTTCAGCCTTGATTTTATACACAAAGCATGCCCACTTTGCAATGAGCACACCTTTAGGCCAAGCAACCCAAGGAATGCTGCAAACAGTAAAGGAGTTGCCACTGGAAAATGTTTAAGAAGTCCTGGCCTAGAGCACTTAAAGGCTAAATGATTTATCCAGGGTCACACAGCCCATAGTTGTCAAAGGCAAATATAAACATATTCATATTATTGTAACTTTTTAGAAGCAGAAAGAATTCAAGATTTTTGATTAATCTTACCACCACAGATTAGGGATAAGGAAGCTTTAATCCCCCAAAATTTAGAATCTAGTTAGCAGCAGAGGCAAGATTTCTTTTCTCCATTACCGAAATTCATAGTCACATCAGGACTTCACAAAGAATTAGATTACAAGCACAAGCAGTCATCTGTCTACTAAATAAGTTGTCACAATTCAGAATGACAGTTCTTAATCTCAGAATTCTTATATTGACTTAAATGAGCCCAAGTGTAGTGATGCAGCTCAACCAAAGCTTTGAAATATTAAGAAGCAAATCTGTAATCAAGATTTCCATTTGCAATTGCTCACATATCTATGAACGAAAAACATTTTCTGGTTAAATTTTTATGCATAAACCACTACCGATGGAGGGGCTTGTCTCTAATAACACCTTCTCCTATATATTCTAAAAATATTTTTCTTTAGTTTGAAAATAATACTTTGCTTCCTATAAATAAAGAATGCGCATAGATAGAGCACTTTGCCTCTCTCAAATATATGCATGCCTAGAGTGCAATTATCCACTTAAAAAGCAAAACCCTCAGAACTTTAGAGAATAGCAAATATTAGCAATATTCTTGAATAGGACCACAATTTATCCATTATAGATAAGTATTGAGGGCTACTTTTAATTTTATACGTTTGTTGAACTAGGCAACGCTACAGGATTTGGAGCAGCGGCGCCCCCAACTGGAAGAACTGATTACTGCAGCACAGAATTTGAAAAACAAGACCGGCAACCAAGAGGCCAGAACAATCATTACTGATCGCAGTAAGTGGTCTTTCTGCTGCCCTGTGAAAATCAGGGCAGATTCTTGGAAAGTTATAGTCATGATGATGAAGGTATAAGGCCTGTTTTTATATTTTTTCTTCAAGAATCTAAAATTCTTCAGCCTATGATAAACATGCTAAATAAGTCTAATTAGAATAAATTAATTTATGATTGATTTTAATTATTTAATTGGATATTAGAATTGTTTAATTCTAATTAGAATTATTTCTGATTAGTCCAATTAGACTAGTAGCTTCTCCATATTTCGTGCCCTTTCTACTAAGGGCACTTCTCTCATGCTTTCTATCTTCAGTGCTCATAGGAACCTGGATTTTTCCAGTAGACATGCTACCCCTTCCCACCCTTTACAGAATCAGCTGTTTTTCTTTTTTCTTCTTTTGCTCCATGAAATACTATGGTAGAAAGAAAATTCACTACATAGTTAGCATTTAGAGTTAGTGTTATATAGTATTTAAAGGTTTGCAAAGCCTCATGCATATAATTCCTTTGAGCTCACAATCCCTGACTCTTGTTATCTTTATTTTATAGATGAGATGACTGAAGGCTGAGAGGAGTTAAGAAACTTCTCCAGGGATACACAGTCATGTGTCTGGGATTTGAATTCAGGTTCTCCTGACTCCAAATCTAGCACTCTTACCCACTATACCACTTAGTTGCCCCTTCTTTCTACTACTACCTAAACCCTCCCTTTGCCACCATCGCTCAGCTAATTTGAAATCCTTTGAGATCCATTTCTTATATCCTTATTACTACATTGAGATCCTTTTCATGTTATCTATGAATAACCAGGTGGCTTTCCTCCCTTCTTACACGTTTATAGTCATATATTTCTCATTCAATGCCCCCATACTTAGTTACCTCTTGATATCTCAGCAAAAACCCAGGCCTCTCAGATCATCCACTCCTCACTTCCTATAAAATCCATCTTTAATATTCTTCTCTACCCCACAGCGTCACAGAGACACCATCAGTCCCTCATAGGGATGGTCTTTCCTTAGACCTCACCATTACCCAAAACTATGTGATGACTTTGAATGCTGAATTTCCATTTTCTGAGCATAGTCTTTGGTTGTTTTACCTCACTTCTTCTAATCCCCCTCCTCATTCATACCATGACCTACAGTCTCTCCCTACAACCCTGTTTTCCCAATCATGCCAATTCTGGCTTTGTTATTCCCTTTGATATTCTTGGCTCTGTAGTTATTTATTTCAATGTTGCAATGTCTCCCACTCCTAAATCCCTGGTCTTTTCCCTATTCACATGTTGGCTGGTTTTTTGTTTGTTTGTTGTTAGCAAAACAATTGGAGTTAAGTGACTTGCCCAGGGTAAGTGTCTGAGGTCACTTTTGAACTCAGGTCCTTCTGACTCAGGGCTGTTCTACCTGGATGTTTTTAAGTTTGGAACATTCCTATTTTCTGACTTTTCCCACTCCTATTCAGCTATAGAATTCTGCTGTAAGAATTCAACACATTTCCCCCTAAATGATCAAATGATCTTGTGTTCTACTTTACTGAGAAGATTTAGATCATCTGTCATGATATGTCTTATATTCCCTACTCAGTATCCCAAAATCTTTCCCAAACTTCATTCTCTTTGCATTTGTGCCATTCTCAGATGATAATATGCTTTTCTCTATGACTAACACTCTTATAGTCATAACCTTTTTGCTTTTGCAAAATTGGTAGAGAGTCACCAAAAGCATCATACCAATAATGTTGCTCTCATCTGTTTCTGAAAGGCTGTGACATCACGAACTCTGCCTAATACCAGAAGACTGGCTTTAGAGGGTGGGGTGATACCAAGTATAGAGAAATCACACAAAACACCTGGAGAAAGTTGCAGAGAAATAGAACAGACTAATGTAATACAGACTCTAAGACACCTTTCCAGAAATTGATGTTGCAGAGCAGTTATGTAGTAGTATGCCATCAGCAGAAGTGTTGAGGGAAACCCACAAGGCAACCATGTTCCCCCAAAGTTTAGAGATTACCATGGACTGAGATCCCTTCCAAAAGCAAATGAGAAGACAAGGCTCTGCCCCATGGTAAGATGTTTCAGTATGCCAGTGTTGAAATTCTGCTCTGCCTGTGATCAAAATCTTCAGCCACCTATTTCCCTCCATATGCTCACTACGGCCAGGCAGGCAAGCAAAAAACAGTCCTTGTCCTCAAAAAGTATATAACCCATCGGGGCAGCTAGGCATCACCAGCCCTGGAGTCAGGAAGACCTGAGTTTAAATCTGGCCTCAGAAACTTGACACACTAGCTGTATGACTTTGGGCAGGTCACTTAAGCCCAATTGCCCTGCCTTCCCCCCTCAAAAAAAAAAGTATATAACCGAACTGGAGAAACAACATGTAAATTACTATGTATATACAAGACATGTACAAAGTTAAATGGAAGGTGATTTCATCAGGAAGGCACTAGCAGAGAGGGAGAACTAAAGAGGCATCTTGTAGAAGCTCACATTTGAGCTGCCTCTTGAAGGTAGATGGAGGATTAAAGAGGTGAGGGTGAGAGGCCAGAAAATTCCAGGCATAGGCAACAGCCAATGCAAAGGTGAGGGAAAAGGAAATAGTATCATGTTCGAGGAACTGCAAGTGGGTTAGATTCTCTGGATCATAGAGTGCATGAAAGACAGGCAGGTTTGAGAAGACTGAAAAGGAGGATGGAACCAAGTTATTGAGAGCTTTAATGCCAAATGGAACACATTACATTTGATCCGGGGGGAGATACATTACTGGAGTGGGGATCATGACATGGTAAAAAGTAAGATTTAGAAAAATCTCCTGAGTAGCTGAGTGAAAGATGGACAGGAGTTCAGAGGAGCTTGAAGGAAGAAGGAAAAAAAAAAACAGTTGCAAGGATTTTGTGGTTGGCCAAATGGGTTGTGATGAGAGCCTGCACTAGAGTGGTGACTCTGTCTATGAATAGACAGAATGGTGAGATTTGGTAATGGATGTCGGATGAGCAGAAAGTTGAAGAAGATACCAGGATTGTAAGTCTGGGTGACAGGAGAGCAATTGGGAGATTCAGAGGAAGTGTCACTAATATGTATATGATCTGAATTCCTCTGACTCTTCTGCATAAGTTCTAAGATGATGTTTCCCTGTGGCCTGTCTTATAAGTTCTAACAAATCCCTCTATATCCTTCATCCCATTTCTTCCTGTCTCCTTCTGGAACTCACCCCTTCTGCCATTTCCCCTCTCTCTTATCATTAGTCTCTCATTATCTACTGGTTCCTTCCCCTCTGCTTACAAATATGGTCAGGTTTTGCCTAGCATTTAGAAACTTTCACTTGACTTTGCTGCCAGACAATGGACTTCTGCGTTTCTCTCCCCTTTCACCTTCTCCTAGAAAGAATATTCTGAATTTTCTACTTCCTTGTTGTTCAGTCATTTTTTGTATTCAACTCTTCATGACATCATTCGTGGCAAAGATACTGAAGTGGTTTGCTGTTTCCTTCTCCAACTCATTTTACAGATGAGGAAACTGAAGCAAATAGGTCTATGTGACTTGCCCAGGGACACACATCCAGTAAGTATGTGAGGCTAGATTTGAACTAAGGTCTTCCTGACTCCAGACCTGGCACTCCATCCACTGCACCACCTAGCTGTCTTTTCTACTTCATTATCACCTACTTACTCTTCAGTCCTTTGCTATCTGGCTTCCAATGACATCCTTTTATTGACGTGGTTTTCCTAAAAGTCAACAGAGCTAAATTTGATGACCTTTTCTCATTCTCAGCTATTGTAACATATCTCTTGGATACTCTCTTCTCCTTTGAATCTCTCTTGGTTCTTATTCTGCCTCTCTGATCATTTCTTCTCAATATTCTTTTTAACTCATTATCACTTTCTGTTCCCTAAGCATAGGGGTCCCTCACGTTTCTGTCTTAAGTCTTCTCTAGATATAATTTCTTCCTATATTATCTCATCTAATTTCCACAGTTGTTATCTCTAGAGTACCAAGTCTAAATATCTAGCTCCAGTCTCTTGCTTGACTACTATCTCCATGTCTCCAGCTGCCTGCTAGACATTTATCCCTGAATGTCTCACCATCGCCTCAGAGTTCTCATGTTAAAAAGTAACTTCATCATCTTCTTCAACCCTAAGATTCATCCCTCCTCTCAAATCCCTTATTTCTCTTGACAGCACCACCATCCCTTCAATCATCTTGAAAGCTAATATTCATTTTTTACTCCTTTTTCTTTTTAACATTCCACATTCAATCATTTGCAAGCTCCAATTGATTCTACTACAGTAGCGTCTCTCCTAGCTATCCCCTATTCTATGTTCACATCACCTGAACCTTGGTCCATGCTGTTATCATCACTCAACTGAATTATAATCATCTCCAAATTAATATCCCTGCCTCCAGTCTCTCCCCCCCCCCTCATGTCCATTCTTGAAACAGCTACAAAAATAATTTCCCAAAGGAACAGAGATGACAATGTCACTCCCCTGTTAAACACACAGTGGCCTTCATGCATTTGCATTAACCATATCCCCTTGCCTAAAATACATTCTTTCCTCACCTGCTTCATCTTTTCTAATACCCTCTGTGACACAGATTGGATGCTATCTCCTTGTAGTAGCAAGCACCCCAGCATCCCCAGAGTGGCTGCCAAAACAGGTTCTTAGATTTGCTTTTCTAAAGGAAAGCAACTGAAAATGCATTAACAATCTTGCTTTAACCAAACATATGTCATTTATCTTGTTCAGGGGAAAAAGGTCAGCACCCCAAACTTCAGAGGATACAGACAGAAGTTACAAGCAGATAGAGAAACAGATCAGCAGACAGGCTTCCAGCTGTCTTCCCATTACATCCATACCTAGTCCAATGCCAGAGAGGGAAGCACCAACATCTGGGTTTTCAAAAAGCCAGGGGGCTCAACAGCTTCCCAGAGTCTCATCTAGTCAAATCACACAACTCTTCCCAAAGTGAGCCCTTAAACAAAACCTCACATCAGCGTATATATAGCCTTCTCCTGGATCAGAGAATGTCGCAGCCCTCTTGACCCACTGCCCAATCACACAGCAAGGTGTAGGCATTCCTGAAAAACAAGCCTCCCACCACAGGCTCCAAGTGACCACATTCAGCCTATTAGGGGGCAGAGCATATTTTCAAATCCAGGCAGTTTCTCAGAGTCACTTAAGCCTATCAAAGGGTCTAGGGGCAGGGAAGATCTTAGATTCCCATTCCCATAACATTCCTTTTTGAGACATTTTGTCATGTCCTCAGCTAAGAGTCTGCTCTCCCACCTAAAGAGCATCATCTAGGATTCTCTTTTGCCCCATTATTTCTGACCTTCAATTGTACTTATCTGGCTCCTTGAGAGACAGGACTCTTTTGTTTACCTTTGTATACCCACCCCCTATCATCATGCCTTGTACATATTAGACAATTACGTTTTAGAGAATTAAATTAATTTGAAGGTATGTCAAATTTAATTTGAAAGAATTCTTGTAATGCAAATTTTACACTTTCTGCCTCCTTCCTGCAGCAAGAATACTTCAGAAAGATTCTAGTAAAGTGAATAGTGCTTTTCTTGCTAAGATTTTTATCTATCATCCACCTGTTGATCTATCTATCTGTCTGACTACCTATATATTTATCTTTTTTATTCATCCATATTTATGTCTGCTTCTCTCTAACTGCATATATATGATGTACAAATCCTTAAGAAGGAGATAAATGATCTAAAGGGTTTTCCCACAGTTAGTGTATGTGTGTGTATATTTATACATATAGATATATATGTATACATACATACATACATATACACACATACATATATATACACATATCCCTTTATAAATGAAATTATGACACAATACTAATACTGAGCTTCTAGCTAAACAGTGCTGCATATTGGGCTTTTATTCTATATATAGTCCTTTTTCTAAGGCATGATTTGCCTGAGGATAAAACATCTGTCACATAAAGAGTCACATTATAATGGGATTCTACTGTACTTCAAATAAGGATGTAGATACCAACCATGTTTTAAATCCTTCCTTATTTCCAAATTAGTGATTTAGGATATGATATAATCTCTGATTAGTCATCTTTCTTTTTCTTTTCCATTTTTGGCCTGGAATTTACTGATTAAAATACTTGCTGATTCAAAAAGGTGCTAAGAAAGAACTACTTTAGCTCTTTCTGCATTTGTTTTTGATTTGGGAAAAGACATTGGCAGATGAGAACTGTTTCAAAGCTTAGAATCATTTATAGATCACATGGATCATCCAAGCCAGTATTTTGTGTTTATCCAAAATGCGTCTTCATAGGATTTCTTTTTCAATTCTATTTAACATATGGGACCACAATTATATAATTAGTGATTAAACTATTATCTCTAGACATATATTAGACTCTTTTGGAAACATTATTAACACATTCCTTTCTCCATCAAAGAAACTTTGAAGTATCTAATATGAACAGAGGGAATTTCTTCCCCAAGGAGAGATTTTAATTGAATGAATGAATGAGCAAAAAAGGATTTCTTAAAGCCCTTACCTTGCTAAGTACTGGGGAAAAAAACAGATTAAAAAGTGGGAATAGTCCTGGACATCAAAGAGCTCACATTCTAATAAGGAGAGATAACATAGCTAACCAAGTCAAATGGAAAGGTCTAGTGATCCTGAGAGTATAGCAACAAAGCAGATGGTAATGCATCTGCTTTAATGTCATTTTCATTGACACCATATGATAGTTGACAAATTGAACCATTTAACAGTGCTAAGGATTTTGGTGACAAAAACTTTCTTTTCTGCATCTTTAGTAGTGTTGGTTGTTGAGGATATAGGAGATACAGTACCTTCCGTAGCAGTTGCTAGGTCCTTATGGCCAGGGGTTGCTTCTTTGATAATGTCTTTGGGGGATGAGCTGAAAGCAGGACCAGTGGTCTGGGGGTTGCTAGGACTATCAGAGTTCTTGGACTTAGCCTCTGATCAATGGAAGTTGGCCAGCAGTTGGTATTAGTGGTGGTGAAGAAGGTGAGTCACTTTTTCACAGTGATTGCTTGCTTTACTGATAGCTGCAGTGTCTGGGTTAGAAGCAGGGCTGGGGATCATTGTTATTCCCAGGACTCTTTGAGGTCAGGGTCTTGGGCTGTCTCAATCAAAATATGAGGAAATATGGTGGTTGAGGTGGTAGCAGTAATTTGACTCCGCTGGCACATTCTGCTTTCTAAATTATCTTAGCTGCCTTGCAGGTGATAGGTTTTCCATAAATGTTGCTTCCTTGATGAAGGTTATAGGGGCTGGGCTGGACAAAAGAGCATGTGATCTTTGAGGCCACCTTGCTGGGTAGTGCATTGGATAGAATACTGGATCTGGGGTCAGGAAGATCTGAGTTCAAAGTCTGCCTCAGACATTTATTAGTTTTATGATTCTGGGTCATTTAACCTCTGTCAACCTCAGTTTCCTTAACTGTGAAATGGGAATAATAATAACACCTATCTCCCAAAGTTGTTGTGAGAATAAATTAGATAGTATTTTCAAAGCTGTTAACACAGTGCTTAGAGAATAGTAGGTACTTGCTAAATGCTTATTTCCTTCCTTCCTTGATGTACATAATGTGTATATACATATGTGTGTATATATGAGTATATGTATGTATGTATTCCTTCTGATAAAGGAAACTTTTTGTTTTTCCTTAATTGACTCCCTTACTTCCCAGAGCAGTTATTCTAAACTTTCTCATATCTTCTCAAATCCCTCACTTTTCCCTGTACGCTCTTTCTCTGCTGAAGGCCTTTCTTCTTGCTTTACTGAGAAACTCAAAACCATTCATTGTGATTTCCCTCTTCTCACTATCTCTTAATCCTCTCTTTATCCTCTGTACTTTCTTCCTTTCCCCCGGTATTTGACAATTTGGTAACCCTTCTTAGAAAGTCCAACCCCTTTATATTTGCCCTAGATTTCCTCCCTTCCAATTTTCTCTAGCAAATTGTGTCTATCATATTCCTCTAACCCATCTTTTTTATCTACTAGTTCCTTCCTTTCAAACATTCCCAATGCATACACACATGCACATATGTATAATCACACATATAAGCATACATGTACACAATCTGTGCATGTGTACATACACATGTATGGAGGGCATGTCTGCAGCAACGATTTCTCCCCAGAGTTCTATCTTATATCACCAGTTTCTTATTGGACATTTCCAACTGGATGTCAATTATGCAATTGAAGAGGGCTAGTGATAATAATTAGCTCCTAACCAACAAAGCAAATCTCACCAACATACATTGGATTCCATATTAGTGAGAATTTTTTTTTACCTATGCAAAAAAGACATTTCTTGTTGATTAAAGAGAATCCATGTACTATTTTAATTCTAAAGTTTGGAGTCTGTACCTAATAATTTTTTGATGTACATAGA
Organism: Gymnobelideus leadbeateri; assembly: GCA_011680675.1. Classification (NCBI taxonomy): domain Eukaryota; kingdom Metazoa; phylum Chordata; class Mammalia; order Diprotodontia; family Petauridae; genus Gymnobelideus; species Gymnobelideus leadbeateri. Next base: position 577,568 of record WOXC01006433.1, read on the forward strand.
AGGCAAAATAAGTAAGGAGGCAAAGTTGCCCAACTGCTTTCTATCTAAAAGTGCTCTGGAATGATTTACTTTACTTGTATTCATACATAATGTATTAACATTCGTAGAATACTTCTAAATGGTCAAAAAAAATTAGCTAATATTATACCTAATTGGAAATTCACATTTTCCTCTGTTCCATTCTCATTAGTTGGTAGTATAAAATGCATAACATTAATTACACTGCCACACATTCAATATCCATTTAATAAACATTTATTAAATATAAGAATGTATATACTTAAGCACTTTGTGTCCTGACACTGTGCTAGATTCAAAGGCAAAAACAGCCACTGCCCTCGAGACACTTATATCCTGCTACTATGGAATGCCCAATAGTATTTTGGCAATCATAACTTGGGACTCTGTATCACTAGACTTGAAGGTTTTCTGTTTCTTTTTTTATTTACTTCCTAGGGGGAAATGGTGAGGAAAGAGTCAGACACATTTAATTGGCTTGGTAAAAAATTACTGAAAATTAAGATAGTCCTTTTTGGGAGGTAGTTTATTAAAGTAAGAAAGAAAATCAGATTTGAAGACAGAAAACCTTATTTAAAATCCTTGCTAATTACTGTCTATGTGACATTATTTAAATAAACCTCTTTGAGTCTGAGTCACTTCCTCTGTAATATTGAAGGCATTGGACTTCTTTGAGAATTCTTTCAGCTATGCATCCTATGGTCTACTTTTTAATTTAAATTATTATACTTGGCTAAGCAATTGAACATTGATATATGCTGGTTTTAGGGAGGAAAGCTCTTATATTATATGGTTAAAACAGACTCACTCGATATATAAATGAATCACTTGATGGAAGGTCGTGTCTATCAAGAGCTGAGCAAGACTACCGTGGCACAGAAAAATCTGTCAATACATTTCCTTGTTTCCCATCTTAATGCTCAATAAAAAGCACTGCAAAACTGGTACAGATGATTCTTGAATCCATACTTTAAATCAATGAAGTCAGACTCAAATAAAAACAAGATATGTAGAAAGCCAAAGTTTAATTTTATACATGTTCTATTGTATTTTTATTCATCTTGTTAAATATTTCCTAATTACATTTTAATCCAGTTCAGACTGCACCTGAAAATATTGTGGGCCACAGTATGGGACATCTGTGCCTTACATGGAATATTTGTATATGTGTCTACTTATAAAGGTTGTTGTTGAGTTTGCATTAGCATTACTTTAACTAACTTCTAAACCACAATGGCCTTGAAATAGTGACTGAGCTTCCAAGGATGGCTAGCTCCTAATACGTTGCATAACAACTGAGAGACTGAATAACCATCCCACTTGTGAGTCACCTATGTATCATGTCTAAGAAAAATCTAAAATAAGGGATTTTTAAAATGCAAATTTGAATGTAGCACATAGACATCTCACATTTTATTCCACAAATGAAAATTTATTTTGAGTATTTCTTTTCACAAAAGAAAACAATAGCTAGGTATTCATAGTAAAGCCTCCAATCAGCACTCTCTAAATATTTTCCACTTACTCTGTATTTTTTTCACAGAGCATTGATGGATTTTCCCCCCTCATATTTTACCTAGTGTAAAGAAAAATTGAGTGACCTGAGTATGTTTGCATCTTGCTGCTAATGCCTAGTGATTTAAATTGTTCTGCTTCCTTGTTCTTCTGCCTTTTAAGATTGCCTTTATGAATGTCTCTGGCTTAATGGAAAGATTCTAATCCAAATCACCAAAAAAAAATCATTTTCTTGAAAGCAAGTGTCTATTGTGACATGTCATTTGCTGATTAAGAACCCAAGCTTGAATGCTACCTCAGAGATGTGATTGGGTCCACTAAGAATGGTATTGAGACTTTTATGACAAGGTATGTTTACCTAAACAATGTCATTTTCATCCCTTTGGCACTGCAGTATATCTCTCCATTTGAAATCTTTGAAATGGGAAGGAAATTCAATACTCATAAAATTCCAATAGTGTTTTAAATAGAATTTTCTTTGTATAGATTTAGTCTTCCCCTTGAAAGGGACAGAAATAAAATAGCAACTCATAAAAATGAATCCCCTTATTTGAAGGTTTTCCCCTGCTTCATTATCTCTATGAAATTGCCAGAAATGAAATATTTAGGAAGGACTCAGATAAAGTAAAACTTGTTTAATATGTATGGAATCTTATATTAAAATATTTTTTCCTCCCAGGTAAATCATGGTTTATAACTTTGTACATCTGGGAAAATCTATACATAGTAATTAAATTCTATCTAGAGGAAATCGAGTAAAGAAATCCCTGTGCATTTGTAATACCCTTGGTAAAATCTCAGTGTGAGTGGCTGGCTTCATATGAATATGTTTCACTGTATCTATGGACTTCTGTGATTTTCATTGTCTTGTCCAGGTTACTTATTTGAATATAACCTGGTTGTAATCAGCTTGGTTAGTTAGAGAGTGAATTGTATTTTAAGTGAGTCCAAATGATAAGTATTGACTTCTTTGCAGTGACTGGGTTTTTGTGTTGTTGTTGTTTTTTTTAATTACTGTCCTGTGTTCCCTCTGCCTAACCAGTTATTGAGTTTGTTTCAGAAATTTTAATTACTCTTTTCAGCTCCTATCTCAAGGGAATTGTAATGTTGGACTCAAAACCTTTACACCTAGAAGCAGTCAAGGTGCACAGTGGTCAGGATCCTGTCTTTGGGCATTACTTAAAAAAAATAACCTAGTACCCTATATTTAGGCATAAGTATCACTTCTGTTTATTTCACAGTTAACAAAAGTGAAGAGGTCTTTCCTGACATTTGACTTGGAATCTCTAATTGAAACCAGTCCATTCTACCCAATATTCATTTAACATCCACTTTTTGCAAAATATTATGCTTGGTGTTGCAGATATAAAGCCCTAAATTTCAACTGACTGTATTGAATCTCTTCTCTCTGTCTCTCTCTGACTCTCTCTCAATTCTCTCTCTCTCTCTCTCTCTCTCTATCTCTCTGTCTCACTCTCTCACTCTCTCTCTCTCAGTCTCTCTCTGTCTCTCTCTGTCTCTCTCTCCCCCTTTCTCCTTTCCACCTCCCTCTCTCTCATTATAGCCTTAGTTAGAGGGCTCTGTGGAAAATTAAATGATAAAAGCAGATGGTTGGTGGGGGAAAGATAGGCATATAGGAGTTCAGCAGTGGGTCAGGCATAAAATGTGAAATAAATTTTATGTGAGAACTTATCTTTTAGGATCAAATTCAAGTTATCACTAATCTGGATATCAATTTTATGGCTCCCGTACTCACTTCCCTCTTTTAAATCTTATTATTCATTCAATATTCACTCCTATATTAAATGTCAGCTATGTGCAGAACACTGCCCTAGGTGCCAGGAGAGAGATGCTAACATTAATAAGATGCCTTTCCTGCCAATACAAAGTTTACAGGGTACATTTTGTAATTATCTTACCAGTGTCACAAATCTATAGACCAGAATTCAAGTATTTAAGAAATTATTGGTAGGAAGAAAGATACCAAAATTGCTATGTTGAATTAAGTTCAATTCCACAAATATTTTCTGGGTCCCTATAGTCTGTAAGGTGCTGTGGGAGAAGCAAAGAAGGTAGGGCAGCTCCTATCTTTGGGTTATAACATTCTGGAACAACAAAGAACAATTAACAACAACAACAGAAAAAAAATTACAGATAAGTAGAAAAAAATTGGGACTAAAGGTTTTTGAGATCAGGAACTCTCTACAAGTTTATGTGGACTCTGAACCAAAAAAAGTTTACTAGGTATAAATAGATGAAGGGTTTTACTAGCTCTGTGTGATCACAAGTGAGCCACTTCATCTTAGTATCAGTTTCCTTGTCTGCAAAACATAGATAATATTGTGTGTCCTACACATTTCACAGGCAGTTGTGAGAAAAGCACTTTATAAAGCTTATAGCACTATATAAATGTGAATTATTAGTATTATTAGCCCCAACAGCGCAATATCTTGTACTATGGTATAAACATGATTCATTTATTTTTTTAACTTGTTTTAGTTTAGAATTCTTTAAACACACCCAAGATTATTTGCAGGGGAAAAAGGTGAAACTTTAAATACTTCAAGGAAAAAACTCCCCATTTATCATTTAAAAACCTGATATATGGGAGTTGTACTAGTGATTAGGTAATAATTGAGGTTGTTCAGCCATTTCTTTGTGATCTTCACCCTATTACTAAGGGGTTATTGTCATGTGGGTTTTCTGATACTCTTTCTCCAATCTAGGAGGTAGTATTAAAGGATCTGTAATTCTTTTTATCTTTCTGTTAGCTCTGCTCTTGCAGGCAGAGATAGCCCTTCTGTGAAAATACTTTAGCGTTAGTTTTATTTTTATTGCTCTCTTCTGTGGGGATGTTTTCCCCCTCAGTTTCCTCCTCCTGTGTTCCCAATAAATATATGTCCACACACACACACACACACACATACACACACACACACACACACACACACACACACACACATACATTTATAAAGAAAAAGACATTTAAAACAAAGTTAAAAAAAATTTCCTGTGCAAAGAGAAAAAGGCTTCATGCTTCCCAAAAAGAACCCATGTGGAAAAGGAGATATAGGATTATTGTCATAGGGCCCATATTTGGGTTTGGGGAGAGAGTGGGCAGGGTTCAATGTTTCAGTTTCTGACCTGGCATACTTCGTTTGAATCAGCTGAAACAGACTCACTCTTACAGATTTGTATCCTTAAAGATGGTTGCCTGTACTTCCATTTTCCCCTCTACAGACAACTACTTTCTGTTCTCTAGCAAAAATTCCACCCATCTTATTCATACCCTTAGGAGCTGCTGCCTATCTCATTAACTCACTGAGCTAACTGTTAAAGGTTACCCTGAAGCATGGTCTATCGTTCTTTATCCTTCTTTTCTGATTCATTTAAGGAAAAAATTAATTCATTCTTCATAAAGGCATTAACCTACATTTCCTTAAATGTCTTACTGTTGGCCCTTTTTCTCTGATTAGGTTCTGGGCTTTCCAGGACCATTCCCTTACAGAGAGAAAATATTTTGCTTTATAAATTTGTTTTGTCTGAAGATATGTATTAACTCAGTTTTGAAGCAACTTCATCAATTCCTTGTATATATATATATGTGTGTGTGTGTGTGTGTGTGTGTGTGTATGCATATATACACACACATATACATATATTATGTATTTATAATACTTTCATACTAAAATGGGCCACTATTTTTAACAGTTTAATTAAAAATTTTTTTCATAATGAGATGATTCCAAGTAGTTTCATCATATCTCTTACCTGCTAAAGAGATCTATCCTTATTTTAGAAGTGGATTCAACTATATACATTCCCTAATGGCATCTGTTACCTGCAGTTGACCTTTCATACCTAAAAGCAGTTCTCATGATTTATATTTGGCCAGGAAGCCAAAGGCAACCCCACTGTCCAACAAAGCACATGGTCTGTGCCAATAGATGCTGGGTAATTAGCCATACATACCTCTAGCCTATGCCTTTGCATTAGCTAACAGATTCTGTGAAGACAGCTCCCAGTCCTGGTAATATATAGCTCACATGTTGGTGATCCTGGTTCTTTTCCTTTCCTACTTTTTCCTTTTTCCTTATTCTTCTATAATCCCAATTCTTCCTTTCTTCTCTTTAAACGTTAGCATTTCCTTAAAGTTCAACTTTCAGTCCTGCTCTTTTCACCTTATCTTTGAAGGCCTCATTTACTGATGCCTTCAACTGTCAAGGTTTAATAGAAAAAAACATGGAACCTGAAGTTAAAAACACTAGGTTGAGCTCTATTTTGAACATTTAGTAGCTGTGTGCTTATGACCAAATAACTTACCCTTACTGAGCCTCAGTTTCCTCTTCCATTAATTAGGGGATAATCACAGCAACTCACAGAACAGTGCTTTTGTAACTTTAAAATATTATGTAAATGTGAATAATAATCATGTTAATGATGACTACCAAATCTTTATATGTAGTACAAATTTCTCCACGTTTTTGTCTTACAATAGACATTTCTCTGTAGGTACCTCAATTTTACCTAAAACTCAATAGAACTAAAATGACATTCTTTTTTTTCCCTCCCACTTCAATAACCCTTAAATCAGATCCTCTAAGAGCTATAATACATCATAGCCCTGGTGAGAATTCAGAGACAGCAAGGACAGTTAGGTGGCATAATGTAGTGATATCAAGCTCAGATAGAAAGCAGATCTCTGAGGGCTACATATTGACTTAAAAAAAAAACCACAGATTAACATTATCTAAGCTGTATGGTATTTTTATTTCATTAAATATTTCTTAATTGTATTTTATTCTGGTTCAGCCTGCACTCTGGAGGGTTCTGGGCACCTTGTGGCTTCATGTTTGACCCCTCTGGTATAATGGTCCAAGTGCTAGGCCTGGAATAAGAAAATCTACCTCAGACACTAACTGGTTGTGTGACTCTGGACAAGCCACTTAACCTCTGCCTGCTTCTATTTCCTTATCTGTAAAGTGCCTGTACCCACCTCCCAGGGTGCTGTGAGGGTCAAATGAGAGGACACCTGTAATGTGTTTTATAAACCTGTGAGTCCTATGAAAATGATTGCTCCTTTTTTGTTATTAATATCATCATCATCATCATCAATCATTTTAGTCTTGTATCCCCCAGAATCTAACAGTGTGCTTTAAAAAGAAAAAAAAAGTTTTATCTTAAATAGAATTGAATTTACTTATACTTCAAAGGAAAGTATTTTCTGCTCTCAGAAGTGGGAAGACTGGACAATTAGTGCTCACAAAAATTTAAAATTTAGTTGGATTAATGACTTAATCACTTGGGTATACTCCACTGATGCAGATTAATAGTATCCCATTCTTTGGTAGATGGTGGTGTTCTTGTTGAGGAATGTTAAGGAGTCCCCTGAACTTGTCTTTTTGAGTTGCCATATTTTCCATAAACACGACTCAAAGCATGCAAGAGGCCCTGAATATGTCAAGGATGAAACCTACCCTGAGCTGACATGATGTGATGTTTACATCCCAAGCTGGACTCCTGTGTGTCCTTGGGATACAAGATAAGCACCAATCAGTCTGTATTAGGCTAAGAAAATTGCTTGTGTAACTGAGACCCTTGTAGATAAGCAAGTCATCCTTTCTTCATGGTCTAGCAGTTCCCAAGGGAAAAGAATGTGATTCTTGCCATCACCTTGCAGGGAGGAGTTTTGTCCTTTCCCCACCTTTACTATACCTTTCCTCCTCCCAGGCCTCACCCCTTTAGGAGGAGATTTCTGTTTTCTCCTCCTTCCTTTGTTGTATTGTCATAAATATCCAAACATCTATATGAATTACAAAACTCTTTGGGTTCTATACACATGTTTTGTTTTGTTCTTCTCTTGTGATAAACCTAGTTTTCATGTAAGTTTTGTCAAGCTGTCATTGCCTGTTGACATTGTAGCCACAAACTTCATCTGTTGGCCAGAACTCTGGTGCTGAGCCTCTCCAAGTGTAGGCTTCTGCTCAGAGGACAAACATGCCCCTGCAGCCTGATAAAGGCATTGCTGGACCTGTACTAAGAATCCTTTCTAATGTTGGTAGGATTTTGCTTTACTAGTCAAGCCTTTAAGAGCCCAAAGTCATCACCATATTATGATACGTCAAAGGAACATTTTAGTGGAAGAACTTAGCTTTAATAAGATAACTGAAATAGATGCCCTCAGAGGAAATGAAGTGTATCAGTGGTACCCTTTTATTTTATTTTCTGCACCTCCATCTGTAAAATGCATGTGATCATAACCCCTCTTCCTTGAATTGCTGTGATATTGTAAAAAAGAAAATATATACATAGTGGTACTTTTAACTCTTTATAAATAAAATCCCATATGATTTTAAGGGATTATTGTTATTATATAGATCAGGTTTCTCCTCTTAAAAAGATAGTCAAAATCAATACTTCCTTTAAAATGAGCTTCAGTAAGTACTTGCTCTGATTATGGGTTTTTTCCCCTCTTGTTATTTTCTAAATATATTGAAGCTAATTATGCATTGTACTTCCCATGCAAAATTTCACTAGGCTTCTAAATTTACTTAGTCAGTAGGTCCTTCCCCCTTCCCAAGGATCTACAAGGTATATGTAACTGTATGGTGTTCCTGAGGGCATATACTATATGATAGACATTATCTTGACTGTCATAATAAATATTACCTATAAGTCAATTAGGGTTGTTTTTTTTCAGAAATTATAGACCAGAAGTTTTACCTATGAAAGTAAACACTTGTCTCCATCCAGTGATTTGTCTGGAATGGTTTCTTAATTTTTTTCATGGCAACCATTTACGTTAATTAACAATGTTGGCATAGTTTTTTGGACTTTTAAAAAATTCTAGACAGTCTGAAGACCACATTTAGGTGGAATTGTTTCACTAACAGAGCTATCACCTTATAGTTTATATGTGCACTGCAAACTCTACATAGTAGGTTAGTGTAAAAATGTTATATAAAATAAAAGAGTCTATGACAGTAAATAAAAAATACTATGAAATAATGCAATTAAAATATGAATATAAAATTTTTTTCTCACTGGTTTGCTTATTTGTCTCCTCACCCAGGAGAGCAGACACTCACAAAATTTTAGGACTGGATTGAGGAGACTTTTTCCCCTATTGATGGCCACCAACACACAGAAAAATTCAACTGAAGGCCACATAAATAAAACAGCAACTTTACAGATTGCATAGCTATGTTTATATGTATACAATTGTATATAAATGAATTTGCTTATGTGCATGAATTTTAACATTTGTATATAAACAGATGAATAAAATAGCATTTTAAAGTGCTTAATGTGTGCAAAGAACATAAAGTAGCCTGGCATAATGGATAGAGAACCAATCTCAAAGTCAGAAAAACCTAGGTTTAGATCCTGCCTTTGACATAGGTTGACTATTTGACTCTAGATAAGTCACTTAACCTCTTAATACTCTAAGTAACTCTCTGAAACTCTAAGTTACAGGAGAGGTGCCAACCAGCTTTGGGAAAGGGAGTTTCCTGTTCCACTGAAATCACCTAAAATCGAGTACAATACATATACTTAGCCCAAATATAAACATACATATGTTTATATACATACACACACACACACATAGATGGCATTTTAATTAAAGTGATATACATATAAAATTCTCTATTTCTTTTATTCGTTAAGAAGAAAACATAAAACTCCAATAGTCATATATATAAAATAAAATTAAGAAATAGTTGGATTCTACTTGATGACTAGTTAAGAGTGAAAGAGAGAATGGGAAAAGAAGAGGAATAATAGAGAGAAAGGGACAGATGAGATGGGGCTGCAGAGGGAGAAAGACACATAAACATCTTTTCAAAGAGTAGGAGCCCCATCTGATGGCTTCTTAGAGAATTAACACTAAAGATTTGCAAGGCTTTGTATCTTTCTGGCTGTATTCATGAAAGAGGATGTCACTTCTTCCTGCTTAACTTATGATGAATAAATATGTCAATATTTGATTGGATATTTGGCCTTAGAAATGTATTTCTTCTAAGAGTATGACTCACAATCCATTCATACCTTCTTGTCATATGTGATTCTTAAAAGAAGTCCATCTGGCACTCCATGGACCTTCCTTTGTCACTTAACATTGAACTGATACTAGTTCTGAATCTATAGCACTCTGATCACTTTGATGATGATATCTTCTGCTTGTCTTTTTGTTCACATCTCATCATTGTTAATATGATTATGCATCTCCTTTTATCCTCTGGTTGACCTTGATCTTGGTTATTCCAAGACTGTGCTATTTCATGGATTTTGGCTGGTGCAGTAGAGAGAGCACAGGGCTTAGAGTCAGTAAGCCTGATTTCAGTCCTACCTCAATACTTACCAACTGTGTGACCTTGAACAAATCACTTAAATGCTTGAGCCTCACTTTCTTCATCTGTGAAACAGAGAAAATATAGACTTTACCCCACAGGATCAAATGAGTTAACATTACATAAAGAATTATACAAACCTTAAAGTGCTGTATAAATGCTAGCTATTATCTAAAAAAAAGAAAAGTAGGTGGAGTTTATTTCAATAGGGCAGAAGCCTTAGATAACATTAAGACACAATTAATTTTAAAATTAAATTATATCTAGCCCATGGATGGAGATTTCTCAACTTAATGACACTTATAATAGCAAAGTGCTTTCACACTCTCTTTTTTTAACTATCATCTATGTATACATAATAATTTCCCAGTCATGAGGCTACTGGTGTTTCTTGCCTTCCACAGCATTCTTGTTTCAATTTTTAAAATTATGTTGTGATATTTTGTTTTGATGTATCACATATTTTACAATAAGTAACACCTCTATACTACATTTCCAACAAAAAAAGAGTTAAAGGAAAATTGGCAAACATGGTAATTACCAAATATTTTTATAAATTTCCATCATTTTCTGTTTGTTGACAGAAAGGAAGAGTGTAGTAATTTAGTAATTTGGAACAACCATCATAAAATATATTTGAATTTTTTTTCATTTTAATGTCATCATTTGCATTATTATAGTCATTGTGTATATTGTTATTTATTCCTTCAATATATGCCAGTTTATATAAATCTTCCCATTTTTCATTTTTTTCATATTCCTGGCTCCTTAATACATAGCAATATTTCATTACATTAATATACCACACTTTCTTTAGCTGTTCACCAATTGCTGGGCACATAATTTATTTACAGTGCTTTATCATTAAAAATAATGTAGCTATGAATATTTCGGCACTTTGGGAGCTGTCTGTTATGGACATCCTTAGTGTATAAACTCAGTGGTGAATTCTATGAATCGAAAGATATAAATCTTGTTTAGATGTTGAAATAGCATTAGGAGGGGGCGGAGTCAAGATGGCGGAGTAGAAACAGCTCGTCCAAGCCTCTCTGCCCCCAGATTCCCCCCAAACTAAAAAGGACTCTGAACAACTTCTGGAGCCCCAGCACCCACAGAACGACACAGAGAAGCTAAACTCCCGCTGAGGACAGCCCAGCACCCTGCAGGAAGGACCAGCGCAGCAGTCTGGGAGCCGGCAGAGCGCAGGAGCCGAGCCAAGCCCAGGGCCCTGTGAGCCGAGGTTTTAGCCCCAGGGCGGCAGGGCCGGCAGCCAGCTGGAGGAACCCCAGAACACCAGGAGCTGTGGCGACTCCAGAAGTATCAACATAGATATGCCTAGGACAAAGTGAGAGGTTAGTGTCCTATGGACTTTGGGACCTGTATTTGGGGAATGCGTCAGCTCCCTCCCCTGGGGGCTAGAAGCCTCTGAGGAGACACCCCATTTTGTAGTTTTCATAGGCATTTCCGGCTCCCAGCCTACAAATCGTGGGGAGATCCAGCGATCAGTCTTGGGGGGTAATCGCTCTTGCTTTAACCTCCCTGGATCTGGATTGTGATCTAGGGTGGAAGTTGTGGGTGGGTTTACAGTTTGCCAGAAACGGAAGTTGCCCCCCACACGTTCGGGACAAAAATTCCTCTAGCTGGCCTTAAAGCCATAGTGTGGCAACAAGCCCAAAAGTCAAGCAATTAAGTGGCAACATGCCAAGGCAAAGGAAACAGAAAATGCAACCCTAGACTCCTATTTTGGGGGCATAGAGCGGGAAAAGGACTGTGAGGTCAGAAGTCCTGCTCCAAAAGCCCCAGGGGAAAACATGAGCGGGGTTGCAGGCCATAGAGGACCTTAAGAAGGACTTTAAAAAACAAATAAGAGAAGTGGAGGAAAAATTGGAAAGAGAAATGAGAAGGATGCAGGAAAAGTATGAAATGAGGGTCAACAGCCTGACTGAGGAAAACAACACCTTAAAAAATAGACTGGCTCAAATGGCAAAGGAGGCCCAAAAGGGCAATGAGGAGAAGAATGCCTTAAAAAGTCGAATTTGCCAGATGGAAAAAAAAATCTCAAAAGTTCACTGAGGAGATTCATTCCTTCAGAGTTAGACTGGAGCAAATGGAAGCTAATGACTTTATGAGAAATCAAGATGCTGTTAAGCAGATCCAAACAAACGAAGATTAGAAGGCAATGTGAAATATCTCATGGGAAAAACCACTGACCTGGAAAATAGATCCAGGAGAGACAATTTAAAAATTATTGGACTACCTGAAAGCCATCATCAAAGAAAAAACATAGAAATCACCCTTCAAGAAATTCTCAAGGAAAACTGCCCTGATGTTTTAGATCCAGAGGGCAAAATAGAGGTTGAAAGAATCCACAGATCACCTCCTGAAAAAGATCCCAAAAAGAAACTCCCAGGAATATTATAGCCAGGTTCCAGAATCCCCAGATCAAGGAGAAAATACTACAAGCAGCCAGGAAGAAACAATTTCAATATTGTGGAAACACAATCAGAATAGCCTAGGACCTGGCAGCTTCTACACGGAGGGATAGAAGGGCATGGAATATGATATTCCAGAAGGCAAAAGAACTGGGACTGAACCCAAGGGTCACCTACCCAGCAAAACTGAGTATTTTGTTTCAGGGGAAAATATGGTCATTCAGTGGAATAGAGTACTTTCAAGCATTCTTGAGGAAAAAACCAGAGTTGAATAGAAAATTTGACATCCAGACACAAGAAGGAAGAGATGCCTGAGAAGGTAATCAGGAAAAGAAATCAAAAGGAACTTATCAAAGTTGAACTATTTACATTCCTATATGGAAAAGCAATAACTGTGACTGATGATATCTTTCTCACTATGAAAATAATGGAAGAAGGGGGTGTGGTCATATGAATACATATGTGAATTTGTGTGTATATGGTTACAGTTATATATGGATAGAAGGCATAGGTTGAATTTGTTGGGAAGGGACAATACTCAAGGGATGAAATTATGAGGTGAGAGAGGAAAGTGGCAAGAGGAGATGGGGAGAGACATGATAGGGTAAACTATCTCACATAGGGGAAGTGGTTGCAAAGGAGGGGGAGAATAAGGAAGGCTAAAAAGGCATTCACATTGAATTTGGTTCAGGGAGAAAATGACATACATACTAAATGGGATATCTCAACCTGCAGCAGGATAGGGGATAGGGGGATGAGAGGAGGGATGATGGATGGGAGGGCATCCTTGGGGTGAGGGGAGGTTGGAAGTACCCACTATGGAAGAGGGACAGGATCATGTAGGGAATGGACCAGGTGGGAGGTGGGATAAGTGGGAGGGAATTATAAGCAGCCTTGTACAATATATCTACCATGATAATGTTTTGCATAGCTAGACATGTACAACATATACTGAATTACTTATCTCCCAAGAAGGAATGTGTGACAAGGGAGAAAGGAAATGGATCTGAAATTCGAGGT